>CM045739.1:9465000-9505000 GCA_024760905.1 Plotosus lineatus
CATACCACCATGCCGCCCACATTATGTATACAGTGGTACCTTGACTTCTGAAATTAATCCTTTCCGCGGGCGAGCTCATAAGTCAAACTGTTCATTAGATAAAACAAAAATTCCCACAGGAAATAATATAAAATCAATTAATCCGTTCCAGCCTCTTCCCAAACTCATATAACCGGCCACAAACACATACAGTATATTTGACCTGATATATTAAAGATAAACATGTAAAAACAAGCAATATTTCATAACAATAATAATACATTTACATTAACATTAATAATAATTAATCTTCTTCTTCTTCTTCTTCTTTTCCTTTCGGCTTTTCCCTTCAGGGGTCGCCACAGCGAATCATCTGCCTCCATCTCACCCTATCCTTTGCATCTTCTTCTCTTACACCAACGACCTTCATGTCCTCCTTCACCACATCCATGAATCGTCTCTTTGGTCTTCCTCTAGGCCTTCTGCCTGGTAGTTCCAGCCTCAGCATCCTATTACCAATATACTCACTATCCCTCCTCTGTACATGTCCAAACCATCTCAATCTAGCCTCTCTGACTTTGTCTCCAAAACGTCTTACATGTGCTGTCCCTCTGATGTGCTCATTCCTAATCCTATCCATCCTCATTACTCCCAAAGAGAACCTCAACATTTTCATCTCTGCGACCTCCAGCTCTGCCTCCTGTCTTTTCCCCAGTGCCACTGTCTCTAAACCATACAACATCGCTGGCCTCATCACCGTCTTGTACACTTTTCCTTTCATTCTTGCCGATACCCTCCTATCACACATCACACCGGACACTTTTCTCCAACCATTCCAACCTGCCTGCACACGCTTCTTCACCTCTTTTCCACACTCTCCATTGCTCTGGATTGTTGAGCCTAAGTACTTAAAATCCTTCACCTTTCTTATCTCTGCTCCCTGTAACCTCACCGTTCCTCTTGGGTCCTTGTCATTCATGCACATGTATTCTGTCTTACTGAGGCTAATCTTCATTCCCCTCCTTTCCAGGGCATACCTCCACCTCTCTAGATTTTCCTGCACTTGTACTCTGCTCTCACTACAGATCACAATGTCATCTGCAAACATCATAGTCCATGGAGATTCTTGTGTAACCTCGTCTGTCAGCCTGTCCATCACCATAGCAAACAAGAAGGGGCTGAGAGCTGACCCTTGATGCAGTCCCACCTCCACCTTGAACTCTTCTGTCACACCGACAGCACACCTCACCACTGTCTTACATCTCTCATACATGTCCTGCACCACTCTAACATACTTCTCTGCCACTTCAGACTTCCTCATGCAATACCACAGTTCTTCTCTCGGCACCCTGTCATATGCTTTCTCCAGATCCACAAAGGCACAATGCAGCTCCCTCTGACCTTCTCTGTACTTCTCCATTAACATCCTCAAGGCAAACACTGCATCTGTGGTGCTCTTTCTTGGCATGAAACCAAACTGTTGTTCACAAATGCTGACCTCTGCCCTAAGTCTAGCTTCCACTATTCTTTCCCATAAGTTCATCGTATGGCTCATCAACTTTATCCCTCTGTAGTTGCCACAACTCTGTACGTCTCCCTTGTTCTTAAAAATGGGCACCAGCACACTTCTCCTCCATTCCTCTGGCATCCTCTTACTCTCTAAGACTCTGTTAAATGTTCTTGTCAGAAAATCTACTGCTACCTCTTCTAGACACTTCCATACCTCCACGGGTATGTCATCAGGACCAACTGCCTTTCCATTCTTCATCCTCTTCAATGCCCTCCTCACTTCACCCTTACTAATCTTTGCTACTTCCTGGTCCTCAACAGTCACCTCTTCTACTCTTTTTTCTCTCTCATTTTCCTCATTCATCAGCTCTTCAAAGTACTCTTTCCATCTTTCCAGCACACTTCTGTCATCAGTCAGTACATTTCCCCCTCTGTCCTTTATCAATCTAACTTGCTGCACGTCCTTCCCATCTCTATTTCTCTGCTGTGCCAACCTGTATAAATCATTTTCTCCCTCTTTACTTTCCAACCGAGCATACAAGTCATCAAACGCGCTCTGTTTGGACTTTGACACTGCTACCTTTGCCTTACGCTGTGTCTCCCTGTACTCCTGTTTACTCTCTTCGGTTTTCTCAATGTCCCACTTCTTCTTAGCTAACCTCTTCCTTTGTACACACTCCTGCACTTCCTCATTCCACCACCAAGTCTCCTTATCTACTTTCCTTCCAGATGACACACCAAGTACTCTCCTACCTGTCTCCCTGATCACATTAGCTGTAGTTGTCCAGTCATCTGGAAGCACTTCCTGACCACCCAAAGCCTGTTTCAACTCCTCCTTGAAGACAACCTGACACTCTTCCTTTTTCAACTTCCACCACTTTGTCTTCTGCTCTACCTTTGCCTTCTTCACCTTCTTCACCATCAGCATCATCCTGCACACCACCATCCTATGCTGTTTGGCAACACTCTCACCCACTACTACTTTGCAGTCACTGACTTCCTTTAAATTACATCGCCTGCACAAGATGTAGTCTACCTGTGTGCTCCTACCTCCACTTTTATAAGTCACCCTATGCTCCTCTCTCTTCTGGAAGAAAGTATTCACCACAGCCATTTCCATCCTTTTTGCAAAATCTATCAACATCTGTCCTTCTGCGTTCCTGTCCTGGATACCAAACCTACCCATCACTTCCTCGTCCCCTCTGTTTCCTGCACCAACATGTCCATTGAAGTCTGCCCCAATGACCACTCTTTCACCTCTGGGGGTACTCTGCACCTTCTCTTCTCGCTCACATCCTGTCTGTGGGGCATAAGCACTAACAACATTGACCATCACACCTTCAATTTCTAACTTGAGACTCATCACTCTGTCTGACACTCTTTTCACTTCTAGAACATTCCTGACAAACTCCTCCTTCAAGATGACTCCGACTCTATTTCTCTTCCCATCCACACCATGATAAAACAGCTTAAACCCTGCTCCTATGCTTCTAGCCTTGTTACCTTTCCACCTGGTCTCCTGAACACACAGTATGTCCACCTTCCTCCTCTGCATCATGTCAACCAGCTCTCTATCTTTTCCTGCCATAGTTCCAACGTTCAAAGTCCCTACTTTCAGTCTTAGACTCATGCCTTTCCTCTTCTCTCTGGCAACGGACACGCCTCCCGCCTCTCCTTCTTCGACGTCTTCGACCAACAGTAGTCCAATTTCCATCAGCACCATTAATAATAATTAATAATAAATAATTATAAAACAAGAATAAACAATAAGTCAACTAACCCTTCAGATCATCAACTGATATCACTTTGAAAGATGTCACATGGACACAAAGATGTCACATGGGTAGGAATGATGTCGTGCATAAAAGAGAAGGAGGAGAATTTTGTGCATGTGCACGCTACTGTGGTGAGCTCCCACAAGACCACTGCTTCTCAAATAGAGTTGCGGGGGGCACGATGTGATGCCCCCAGGGAGGGGGGGGTGTGACTCTGGGGAACATGTTTTTGCCATTATGTACTAGGATTAAGTGGAATTGCATATCCTCTACAGTAGATGGCAGTGACGCCCTCACTGTGCTTCCCACACCATCGGGAAAAAGCACCAAGCAAACGATGTGAAGTGCAGTAAACATTATATATAGTCACGCGCAAGGCACTGGTAGGGGGGGTGTTTTTTTTTTTATTATTATTGGAGGCATCAGATAAAACAATTGAGAAGCACTGCACAAGGTGTTCTTGGAGTGCGGAGGAACACACGCAGAAAAATATGAGGCTAATCGGCCCGGAACAGCCATTTTCCTAGCATAGCTCGTAAATCAAAATTTTGCTCGTTGGATGGGGCAGATTTTTGTTGGGATTGAAGCTGGTATCATGGAAAATTCATTATGAAAGTCACTCGTAAGTCAAGGTACCACTGTGTGTATCTGTATATATACATTTATGTTCGGGATCTCCTGATTGGAAATGTCTGGCAGCAATCAGGCCTGGGTGTGGCCATGAAAGGAAATTGAATTCAAATTTCTCCAATAATAGGATTAATCACAATTACCTGACCTTTTAACGGGGGAGGGGGGAAATTACTTTTTCTCACAGGTTCATATAGGTTTGGATAGGATATTTCTCTGAACAAATAAAATCACAACAGGAAAACTGCATTTTTTGAATACAGTACTTGGGTTATCTTTATGTTAAGTTTAGGAAAAATTTTGGCTGCTTTGTGGCTCTCTCTGTCTGCACAGTTATCTATCTATCTATCTATCTATCTATCTATCTATCTATCTATCTATCTATCTATCTATCTATCAATCAATCAATCAATCAATCAATCAATCAATCTATCTATCTATCCATTTGCATGCACAGTTATCTATCCACTCATTTTTCTTTCTATCTATCTATCTATCTATCTATCTATCTATCTATCTATCTATCTATCTATCTATCTATCTATCTATCTTCTATCTATCTGCCTGCATGCCTGCCTGCCTGCACAGTTATCTATCTATCTATCTATCTATCTATCTATCTATCAATCAACCAATCAATCAATCAACCAATCGATCGATGGATCAATCAATCAATCAATCAATTGATCTATGTATCTATCTATCTATTCATTTGCATGCACAGTTATCCATCCACTCATTTTTCTATCTATCTATCTATCTATCTATCTATCTATCTATCTATCTATCTGTCTATCTATCTATCTATCTATCTATCTATCTATCTATCTATCTATCTATCTATCCATTTGCATGCACAGTTATCTATCCACTCATTTTTCTTTCTATCTATCTATCTATCTATCTATCTATCTATCTATCTATCTATCTATCTATCTATCTATCTATCTATCTATCTTCTATCTATCTGCCTGCATGCCTGCCTGCCTGCACAGTTATCTATCTATCTATCTATCTATCTATCTATCTATCTATCTATCTATCTATATATATACAGTATATATGTTCTCGAAGCCCTGCAATGGCCTGGAGAGCTGCTCAGGTTGTACCCCACCCTCGCCCTGAGTCAGTTGAGATGGGCGCTAGCCTCCTCGTGACCCTAATTAGGACTAATAATGAATGAATGAATGAATGAATGAGTGACTATATAATCAGGTGGTTAGCACATCTACATTACAGCAAGAAGGTCCTGGGTTCGAGTCTCTGGCTTGGCAAAGGCATTTCGGTGTAGAGTTGGCATGTTCTACCCATGCTTGTGGGGGGTTCCCTCCAGGCACTCCAGTTTCCTCATATTTTTATTTCATAAATTTCCCCCATGTGTGAGTTTGAATGGATGTGCGTGTAGGTGTGTGTTGGCGATGTGAAGGACAGAAAAGCTGTTGAAGGTGAAGAGCTGGCCTCTGGCCATAGTGAGGGTAATCAGTTCGGCAAATTAATAAAAGAATTAATTAGCACGCACACACACACACACACACACACACACACACACACACACACAATCCAATACACATTTATTCATAAACACATAAACACAAGATATAATACAAGACAGCAGTTTTATGAACTTCTAGAAAAATAAAATTAAAGCCCCTATAAATAATGAATTTGTTTCTTTTTCAAAGTCTGCTTTCAGGAGGAAGTTGCTGTTTGTAAAATGTCACGCCCAAGGCACCAAGGGATTCCCTTAGACATTTTAAACAAAAATAACATTTACATATTAGCATTGTGAGCAGTGTCGCTTTGGGCAATACAGAGAGAAACATCCTCACAGCATAATTTGTTGTGTGTAAAGTAATACGTTTAAGCGACACAGAGCTTATTTTAACATAAACGACCATAAAAAGCAATATACAGTGATCCCACTCCTTCCACCGTTAATGGGGACCGAGACACCCCACCCCACCCCCACCCCCACCCCCGCGTGCGACCGCCGATGTCTGCGAAGTAGGATCGACCCCCCCTGACTGACGTATACGTACATGTATATGTGTATATTATATCAATAAATACATATTCAATGCTATAAATGCTTATAATAACAATTAAACATTCAAAAATAATGCGTAAGATGTAAATAAAATATAAATACACACACAAACAAACGCATTGTATCAATAAATACAAACTCAGATGCGCACCTCACATGTAAGTGTAAGTAGTTTTGTTGGAGGGGGTTGTTTTTTGTTTTTTTTTGCATAATTGGCCTTGTTTTCTGGCATTTTCCTTAACTTTTCCCATATTTTTCCTTAATTTACTTATTTTTCTATGAATATTTTGTAAAAACCCGAGATGCACTGAAGCCGCAGCAACTGAAGCACGGAGTAGCGAAGGATCACAGTTCGTACTGGACAATTTTATCCCATGGTTTACTAGCGGAGGCTGAACCCATCTGAAACAAATACTTTTTCCTGGTAGTGATGAGGACTCATTGGGCCGGTTCGTCCAACGCAAGGACACAAGCCTGCCCTCCCAAGCCAGACCGCAGTATCTGCAATTTTAGCCAAATTGGCCTTTTATGTTTTTCTGACTAAGTGCAATCAGCTCCACCTAGTGGGCTCAATTTTCTCAGTTTCATGATTTTGCAGATACTGCGGTCTGGCTTGGGAGGGCAGAAGCAGTGAGCGACATTTTTGGTGATAAAATACTAAAGGCTTTTAAGTTTGACTGGTCTCTTCTGTCGAGGCGCTGCTCCCGCCCATTGCCACCCTTAGACTTTTTATGAGGGAATTTCTGTAGGAATACTGTCTGATTTTTCTGCCAAGAAGTTCTGCCAATAGGTCATGCCAATAGCAGGTCGGGTTGAAGTGATCTTCGCTGAATACCGAATTACTCACTATCCGTTCATTTTCTGTAACCACTTAATCCTAATTAGGGTCACGGGGAGCCGACTCCTGGTGAGGGTAAAGTACACCCCGGACAGCTCACCAGGTCATTTGCGGCCTACTCTTGTCGAAAGTCAGCAATGGTTCTTTTAGATGCCTCAGACCATAGACAGAGAGAAACATGGCCGGCCTTTGATAACCCAGTTAGCTGCACCGGGGGGATGGGGGGGGGGGGGGCGACATTGACAACCCGTTGAGAGTGGTGCTTGAACCCCCAACCTTAGGATCAGTGATCCAGCACCTTTACCACCAGGCCACCACTGCCCACTGAATTGCTTGTGAAAGGAAACATTTTGAATGTATCGCTCTTTTCCAATGCTGTGTTATGTTTTCTGTGATCTCTGTTGTGCTTGTTGTATGTGCAGCCGTGTGTTCTTTGTGGTGATACAGCTCAACACTCGGTGATAATGTCTTACCTTAGACTGGTGTGTGCTGCATGCAGCCCAGCCAATCGCATTCGCATAACTACCAGGGCTAGAACAGCCAACTAAGAAGGCAATGTGTTGCTCTGCATGCCTTTAAGGTCTTTTATGCCTATCACTCATGGATACTTGACAAGAAGCAGTGACGTTACCTGATGGAACCAATAATGTCATACGTGATCATTTTAAAGAGCGAGTAACGTAAATTGAATATAGATACCCTTTAAGGTGCTTTGTGGCATCAAGATTTGACTTCACCTCTTTAATAGCAGTTATTTCTTTATTTTAATTTTTCTCCATTTTCTCCCTAATTTAGTCATCTCCAATTCCCACCCATCAGGTATTAGATTCCCCATCACATGACCGAAACATAACCGGGGGGGGGGGGGGGGCAAATGCACACACCCTCCATGATATGCAATGCTAGCCCCCTGCCTCGTTTTGAACTGCTGTGTAGACAAATTTGGGGGCGGTCTAACACACTCAGAGGGAAAGCGCTATCCGTCCCCTCATACAGATGAGCTCACAGATGCCCATGATTGGCTGGCGAGTGTCAGGGAAGTGAACGTATGCCGGTTAATTAGCTCCCATGGAGTCCCGGTCACGGATGGTTGTGGCATTAACCTGGATTTGAATTCTGGGTTAATAGTCATGCGGCTTGTCGATGTGTGACTGGCAAGCACTCAGATCTTTAATACTTATATAAGTAAGATAAAGTAAAGTCCATTGGGTTTTTACACCAGAGCCATAGTGGCTCATTGGACCGGTGCTTATACTCGGTTTCCATGGCGTGAAGCAACTAGGAGTACAACTCCACCTGGATGGGACGCTAGTCCATTGCAGGTTACCTTCCCAGTATATTTTTACTGGTACCCATTTATACTGCTGGGTGAACAGAGGCACACTTGTGATTAAGACCTTGCCCAGGGGTCTTAGCACAGTGGGGGTTCTAACTGGGATTCGAACACATAACCTCCTGATCATGAGTGCAGCACCCTAACCACTACACCACTGGCCCCAATACTTATATAAAAGAGGTACTGTATTTCATATGATCCTATTACGTATGTGATCATGTTGGGGAGGGGTTTTGTCTATATTTATGTTTGACACCTTGAATCTCTATATACTTCTTCAGACAAGCGATTTACATGTATTATTCCAGACCATATTTTTCAGGTCAGAGATGAAGACGTGTTAGCATAATGATTGGATCAGAACTGTCAGTGGCCAGAGATGGAAATCAACGAGTGCTGTGTGGAGTCACATGAGTGATGCTATCATATCAAACTGCTGTCAGGTTGCATATTTAAGTCACTGGATTAATGGCATTTAAAGAAACTCTTCACTCAAGAGAACATTAGCGGGAGTTGAGCTAGCATGATTTAAATGACTGCGAAACAGCTCTATCAAGTGCAATCTCTTTGTTAGTAGCGTTAGCATTTTCTTCTGTACTTTGTCATTCATCGTTCATTTTCTGTAACCGCTTAATCCTAATTAGGGTCACTGGGAGGCTGGCGCCCATCCCAGCCGACTCCGGGCGAGGGCAGAGTACACCCTGGACAACTCGCCAGGCCATCGCAGGGCGGAAACACGCTGACGGCTATGCAACTACTCTTATCGAAAGTCAGCAATGGTTCTTTTACATGAACCTCCCACCATAGACAGTGAGAGACATGGCCGGCCTTTGGTAACCCAGTTAGCTGCACTGGGGAGGACAGTAACAACCTGTTGAGAGTGGGGCTTGAACTCCCAACATTGGGATCCGCAATCCAGCACATTTACCACCAGGGCATCGCTGCCCCAGTACTTTGTCGCCGTTGGTAAAATATTTTCAGTAGAATTTTTTTCTTCAATCGCTTTGGCGAATATTCTTTATTATTAATTATGATCCAAGCAGCTTGTCACATTGACTGTGCTCGATCGCAAGTGACATGTGTGAGTAGAACTGCAGTGTGCAGCCGAAGTTTCCTCATCTTCCTCTATCTACACATATCCTACCTTCACTCCACCCGCTGAGAACCAAATTATCAGTGACAGTACAGGAGAGATGACAAAGCAACAGCGTGCCAACATCATCCCAAAGAGATGACCTTCAAGAAGAATGGCACCTAAGTGCTTCATTGCTTCTGCCTCAGATTCATTAGACAGACACTGAAGCTCGTTATTTCTCTTCATATTACTCTTCTGGAAAACTATTTAAAACCACACGTGGCATTTAAATCAGACAAGGAGACCATGCTCAAAAATGTCAACCTAAGAAGGAATGACATTATAGATCAGTGAGTGATGTTTTTCTAGAATAACTCCAAAACACAAGGGAAAGCATTTTCGCCAGCGCTGATTTCAATTACCGACAGTAATTTACTGTTTATTTCCCCCAAACAATTAGGAAAACATTAATAATATGTTAAAACTATGTTAAGAATAGCTAACAGCTCATGTACCAAGTGATTACATTCTAACTACAGTGGAACCTCAACTTATGAAAGCCCCAACAAACACAATCCAGGTTACGAAAAACATTTTCCTAAAATTTTTGTCTCTGGATACGAAACAAGTTCACGTTACGAAAGCACCATCTCAAAAATTCAAACAATGCACGAGTTGCTCTCCCATTGACTACAACGCCCAACATCCCGCCCCGCTGGCCTCCCATTGGCTAGGAGGGATGACGCAGTTCCCTCCCATTGGCTATTATGGAGCACCCATAATGCTTTTCGTGTAAAGGACAGAGTTACTGCTGTTTCATGAGCTTTTCGAGTGTGCTCACTGCAACTTTATCTTTTGGCTCAGGCTTTGAACCATGCATAAACATTTGTAAGATTATAACTCTGCTAAGAAGACATGGTGAACACACACGCACACACACACACACACACACACACACACACACACACACACACACACGCACGCGCGTGTGATTCCCAGTGCGAGGTTCATGTAAAAGAACCATTGCTGACTTTCGACAAGAGTAGGCTGCAAAGCCATCACTGTGTTTCTGCCATGCGATGGCCTGGTGAGCTGTCCAGTGTGTACGCTGCCTTCGCCTGGAGTCTGCTGGGATGGGGACACCAGCCTCCCCACAACCATAATTAGGATTAAGCAGTTATAGAAAATGAACTGAACATTTAGCAGACACTCTTAACCAAAGCGACTTATCATTTTATCTTATCATTTTTATGTCAGCTGACCAATTGAGGGTTAAGGGCCTTATTGAGGGGCCCAACAGTGGGGATTGACCCGCTGACCTTCAGATCAGTAACCTATTGCCTTAACCACTAAGCCACCACTCCCCATATACTTGTTTTCTCTCTCTTGTTTGCTGAGCCGCTTAGTTCTTCTAGGGTCACAGGGAGGCTGGAGCCTATCTCAGTCATAGGTAGAGGACACCCTGAACAACTCAACAGATCATCAAAGGGCCAACACACATAACAAATCACACCTACAGTCACATTTAGGGGCAATTTGGAACAGCCAGTTTGCCTAGTGTGCATCTCTTAAGACTGTGGGAGGAAACCCGTTTACCTGGAGGAAGCCTACACAAGCACAGAGAGAACATGCAAATTCCAGGAACACCTGAGCCCAGAACTCGACACTGTGCCACCCCATCTGACACACATAACAGTTTTTTTTTAAATCTGATATAGATTAGAATAGAACTCCTCATCAAATACTAATAACTGAAGCACTCCTTTATGTTTAATAAAAAAAATTCACATTAAAAATTAAAGAAAGTATTTCTCTTTTTCTTTGAAGAAAAAAACCCTTATTAACTCATAAACCTCAGGCTGATGGCAAATAATATTGATGAGAGATCAGACTGGGGTATATACGGACATCAAGGCTGAGGAAACCTCTTACTGATAGAGTGCAACCTCTGTGGAGATGTTTTCCTGTTATCCAGGCATATCAGATGAACAAACATACGAACAGGAAATGGGGTTTCATGTGCTGGTCTGTTATCTCAAGTACTGCTACATCTCATGTTGTCGCTTCTGAAAAGTGGGCAGCAGCTTTCTGTGTTGATTTCCCTTCCTCCAGATAAAATATCAGCATCTTATTCATTTTTATAAAAGACAAATCTATTAAACTGACTCATACTCACATATTTGGTGATAAACACAAAACTGTTGAAATTTTCAATTCAAAGAATTCCCACTAACTTGCCAGACAGCTTAATCCTACTATTAGGCTAATTCATGGCAGGCTGGAACCTCTCTCAGCCAACTCTGGGAGAAGGCAGGTGTCGGGGAAAAAAAACTCAGGCCTTGCTGCCTAAGTTAGACATAAAATAAAAGTAGAAACCTGTTATAAAACATAGCAGACTGTCATCAAAATAAGGTCTTTTTCCAACACAGGGTAAACCCGAAACAGGTCATTAAGCCATCTTGAGGCCGTCACACAAACATTCACACTCACTCCTGGGGCAGTTGGGAACAAAAAATTAGACTAATATACATCTCTTTGGACTGGTGGAGGAGACTGAGTACAATCATATCAAGAACATGCATATACCAAACAGAAATTCCCGAGCCTGGGACTTGATTCCAAAACTTTTTTGTTGTGAGGTGGACGTGCTAACCACTACACAACTATGCCACCTATTCAAAGAGCCGGAAAACCTATTTAACTGAATTAAAGACAATTCTCTTAGTATTAGGCATAGGATAAACAATCTATTCTTGAACTTTATGAATTGAAAGCAGAAAAAATTCACAAGTGTATGGATTTGAGTAACTTCGACTATGGATTCATGTGATAGCTGGTGTCTCTCTCCCTCTGTCCAGTGGCTTCCTGTAGCTGCTCGCATCATACTGAAAACATTAATGCTAGCTTACAAAGCCCAAAATGGACCTTCATCCTTCTACCTCAAGGTACTTATTACACCTTGGACTGCACCGTGTTCTCCCAAATCTTCTGCTAGGCTGGGCACTCCTTCTATCAAGGGACAAGGAAAACATGCATCTAAACTCTTCTCTGTTCTGGCACCAAAGTGGATAAATGAACTTGCTCTAGATGTCCGGACTGCTGACCCACCGGGTATTTTGAAATGACAGCTGAGGTTGAGATGTCATATTAAGTTATTTATAGGAAAAAAGAAAGAAAAAACAGCAAAATATTTGATGTGTTCTTCTGAATATTTACACAGAACGTTAAAGGGTTAAATGCCAGTAAACATTACAAATTAGCCAGAAATATTCAAGATTCAAGAGTATTTATTGTCATTATGTTTACACATAACAATATTTTGTATGAGGCTCTCAGCTTTAAAGGGTACAAACAAGTTAAAAAGGTGCCAAATGAGGAAAACTGCAATAAAAACAGAATATAAACAAGTAATTCTGTGCACTCAGCTTTCAGTAAAAATAGACAATAGAAATGTAAACGCCATACAATTTCCTTTCAGTGTCTACAGTTTAGTTTAACATTACATAAGTGTTGTCAGTTTCCAGATGAAAGGCTTAACCAGTGTCATGCTTTCTCCCATCAAGTTAGGGTTTCCATGGTGATAAGCACCATGTCCTGTTTCCGCCACTGTCCTGCCATTGGTTGGTTCTCACATCGTGTTCACTTGTTTTGTATTGCATCCTCATTTTTAGTTTTATTTTTTTACCATGAGGAGTCTACATCCCATGGAAGTAGTGTTGATTGCATTCCGAGCTCTCATAGCACCTTTCTTGATTTAACTTAGAGGTTTATGATTCTAGATTAATTCTAGATTTGCGGTTATTTGGGATCGAGATCCCCCCCGCGACCACCGAATTCCGCAAAATAGGATCAAACCCCCCCCCCCCAACCCCCCTGACTGACGTATACATACATGTATATGTGTACATAATAAATACATATTCAATGCTATAAATGCTTATAATAACAATAAACATTCAAAAATAATGTATAAGATGTAAATAAAATATAAATACATTCACATACAGACACACACGCAGATACATGTGCACGCACTCAGATGCACACCTCACAAACATGTAAGTAGCTTTGATGGGAGATTTTGGGTTGTTTTTTGTTTTGTGTTTGTTTCGGATTTTTTTTTTTTTTTTGCATAATTGGCCTTGTTTTTGTTTCATTTTTCTTAATTTTTCCCCCTAGTCTTCCTTAATTTCCTTATTTTTTTAATTCAATGAATATTAAAAAAAAAAAAAAAATGCGGTGCACTGAAGCCGCATGAATTGAAGTGCGAAGTAGCGAGGGATCCCTGTATATAGGTGTGTACCCTGCCTTCACTCAGTGTTGGATGAGATAGGCTCCAGCCTCCCCGTGACCTCTCCGTGACCCCAGTAGAAATAAGCAGTTCAGTAAATGAGTGATTGAGTCTAGAAGAAATTGTCTGTAGTGATTATAAAACCGTAAGGTTTCCTCGGGGTACTCCAGTTTCCTCCCACATTCCGAATACAGTACAGTATATGCACTGTAGGCTAGTTGGCTGTTTTAAATTACTCCTAGGTGTGTATGTGAATTTTTGTGCGCGTGTGTATTGGTCCTTTGATGGTGTGGCAAGCTGTTCAGGGTGTACCTTGCCTTCATCCAGTCAGCTCACATATGCTTCAACCGTCTAATGACCTTAATAAGAGGTGAAGCAGCTTTAAAAATAAAATTAAGTGCAATAAAATTCAGCAATAAAGAGCATCTAAGATTTGTTTATTTACAAGCAGAAAAAAAGATTGATATGCATGTAGAACGTGAAGAAAAGATGTAAAGTATTAATTAGCTTATTTTACTTTTTTTTTTTTAAAGGATAAATTCTGTCCTCGCATATAATTAACAGAGCATAGAAATGTATATTATTATAGAAATGTATTGGGTTAAAATGTAAACAGATAGCCTGGCTCAGTTGGCCATGTATTGTTGAGCAGTGTACAGAATATGATTGATAATATTTTGGATTGGACTTGGAGCCATGAATGTCTCATCCACAGTCTGTTCAGAGCTCGGAGTTGTGCGCCACAAATTCGACAAACATGGATGCCAATGACTGAGCATGTCGAGGACATCTGACGTGTAAATAATAGAAGAAAAGCTAACCAAATCTTCTCATGAGGCACTGGGTATTTGTTTTATAATCTTATAGATTCATCTCAAACAAAGAAATTATTATATGCTTGAAGGATTTAATCTTTGTTTGTTCCTTGTTGGCTTTGTTGTTAACATTCATTTAGGCTGGAATTTTTGATGAATGGAAATGTCCGCTGAAAACCAAAAATGGCAAATTAATTAATTTTCCAAGTCATTTTATCCCAATGAGGGTCTGGTGCCATCTTGAGTGCGGGGTGCAACCTGTACAGCTCACCAGGCCATTGCGGGGCCAAGACTCACACAACTATACACAGTACTCATACATTTGGGAGATTTGGAACAGTCAGTTAGCCATGTTAGATGTTTTGGAGACAAAGTCAGAGAGGCTAGATTGAGATGGTTTGGACATGTACAGAGGAGGGATAGTGAGTATATTGGTCGTAGGATGCTGAGGTTGGAACTACCAGGCAAAAGGCCCAGAGGAAGACCAAAGAGAAGATTTATGGATGCGGTGAAGGCGGACATGAAGGTCGTTGGAGTAAGAGTAGAAGATGCAGAGGATAGGGAGAGATGGAGGCAGATCATTTGCTGTGGCGACCCCTGAAGGGAACAGCCGAAAGGAAAAGAAGAAGAAGAAGAAGTTAGCCTTCTGGGCATGTTTTTGGACTGTGGGAGGAAACCGGACAAAATCCACGCAAGCCTGGGGAGAACATGCAAACTCCACACAGAAACACCTGAGCTTGGAATCAAACCTAGATCTTCCTGCTGTGAGGTGGCCGTGCTAACCTGCTGCTGCTGCTGCTGCTGCTGTATTACAACTAAATTCCCTATGACTCGTAGCTTGTTTAAATCTGGATAATGAATATGGCATCTGACAGTGTTTGTACTCCATGAAAAATCTATCCGTCGTTCCCCTGAGCATGAGGCCTGACAGATTTTTCTACGTAGGTGGAGTACTGATACATTGAGTGACGGCTGAGTTGCTTGTCTGTTTTGTGTTTTTCCTCTGTGGCTGCTCACAGTGCTACTGTATCTGTACCTCTAAATATCTGTAGTTTAACTTCCTGAGATGCAAACTCCAGTGTTACAAGGTCTTGTCATTTCTCCACAGTTCTTCTGTTCCTTACCAACAGATCGCTACTAAACCAATCTTAGTTTTCAAACAAGAAGAAGTTTGGCAAAAGAATAATAACCAATGGTTCTTATATGAGGATCTCGCAAAGACTATATAACTCTTAAAGAAATACTGTATGATGTCCCCATATCAAGACAGTGGGGTCTTAAGCAGTTAATTTGTGTTTGAATTTAAAACATAAACAGGGTATAGAAGTAATTTTTTAACAAATGTCTATCCTTTTATTAAAAAGTAGATAAAATACCAGGTTTCAGACTTTTAGTTTTTTATTTCAGACACCCGTGGAGCACCATAGTATGATACCTAATCCAAAAATCTCCACAGTTCTTCAGGAAGCTGCTTCCCCCAACTCCTCTGGAAACACTGTTTGGCTTCCTCATCCCATTTTTGGTCTCATCACTCTTTGTGCCTACTCTGCTCTGATTGTTTGCCTGAAATCTCCACGTTCAGACTTCTGGAAGGCAAACTGGGATGGGCGAAGTGTTCAGCCAATCAGACCCCCCCCCCCCCCCATGCCCCCCCCCCCCCCCCCGCACACCATTTTAAACTACTGTGAAAATTGTGTGTTTACGGCCAGCTCATGCAGCCCACATAGAAAACATAAATATGTGCCAACCTCATTACTGAATCCCTGCCATCATCTAACACAGTGATTCAACAGCATTTATGAGTCAGAAATGTGGAAAAGCTACTTCATAATAATATTTCCCCATTAAATTAAATATAAACAGACTAGTCCTGTGTTGTGTTGACCAGGCATCTACAAAAGAAGTTGTGAAAGCATTGTGGTTCCCCACATGTTTATGTTACTCACTCAAGATTCATCTCTGGCAGATTGCTTGTCCACATATGGAATTCAAAAACCTTTCGAGTTGTGTCACTTTTTTGCTACAACCCACAACATCCCAGTCTTGAGTTTTATTTGCCTCCAGATACTGCATAACACCCATCAATCATCTTTGGGATCATCTCAATTGGTGCATACGGTGCATGTATTTTCTCTCCAGTAAGAGAGGTGTACTCAGGAGAACTGTGCTTAATTTTGTAGTGCGCGCTATTACGGCAGCTGGTGAATATGTAATGAAATTACAGCTGGTACAATAAAACTAATTAAATCTAAATGCCTCAAATAATTTTGTGATCCAGATGGGGTATAAGTAGGGGCTTAGAGTGGGTCGGGAAGATAAGATTAGGCTTTGTAATGGGGTAGGGGATGGGTATTAGATAGATTTTGAGTGGGTTAAAGGTAATAAAGGGGTTGTTGAATGGGCTGAAGAAGTCTGGGTAGGGTTTGGCTCTAGGAAGAAAGTGAGTTTAGGTATGTTTCGTGTTTGCAATAGGAGCTAATGAAAGTTTTTATTTGGTTGAGGAAGGTATTGGTAAGTTTCGTGGATGACTTAAGGTTTGGTAGGCTAGGATCTGTGAGTGGGTTGAGGAGCGTAAGGGTAGGGTTTTGAGTGGGTTGATGGAATATGGGTAGGTTTAGTCAATGGGTTAATGGGATATTGGTAGGTTTAGTGAGTGGGTTGATGGGATATGGGTAGGCTTAGTGAGTAGGTTATGAGATATGGGTAGGTTTAGTGAGTGGGTTGATGGGATATGGGTAGATTTAGTCAGTGGGATGATGTGATGGGGTAGGTTTAGTCAGTGAGTTGTCTGAATATGGGTAGGATTTGGTAATAGGTTAAAGGTGTAATGGTAGGGTCTGTGAGTAGGTTGAGGAGGGAAAGGGTAGGGTTCGTGAGTGGGTTGATGGGATATGAGTAGGATCTGTGAATGGCTTGAAGGGGTAAGGATAGGTATACTGAGTGGGTTAAGTGGACATAGGTAGGGTTTGTGTTTTTGGGTTGAGGGTGGCAAGGGTAAGTTTAGTGAGTGGACAGAGTGGAAATGGGGAGAATTTGTGAGTGGGTTGAGGGGTGTGGGTAGGGTTTGGAGAATGGGCTGGGTGGACATGGGTAGGGTTTGTAAGTGGGTTAAGGGAGTATCGGTGAGTAGAGTGAGTGGGTTAAGTGGACAAGAGCAGGGTTTAGTGAGTGGGTTGAGTGATATGGGTAGGGTTTGTGAGTGGGTGAAGGGGCTTGCGTAGGTTTAGTGCGTGGGTTTATTGGACATGGGTTGAGTTTGTGAGTTTGTTATAGGGTTGAATGGATTGGGGTGGGTTTACTGAGTGGTTTAAAGAAGTATAGGGAGGGGATTGTGAGTAGGTTTGAAGGGAGTATGGGTAGGGCTTATGAATGGGAGTTTTGATGTTAGGCTGTAAAATATGGGTATTGGAGGTTATTTGAAGGGGTTCAGGGAGATATTGGTCGGCTTTATGGGTAATTAGAGGGTTTGTAGTGTAGAGTTAGTATGTGCGTTGAGAGGGTTTGAGGTAAGATGAATGTTAAAGGTCTGAGGATGCTTGGTAAGGGAAACGGCTGGTTTGTGAGTGCGGTCAGGAGGGTAAGGGTAGATTTTTTTGGTTTGGTTGATGGGGTATAGATAGGCTGTGCTAACATGCTGGTAAAAGTGTTTTATGTGTTTCTGTGTATTTTTTTATTTTATTGGTGCTCATATATCTCTGTGATGTTATTTTCTCTATCCTGTGAAAAACTGAATAAACAGAACATCAGACAAAATGCAAATAATTCAGCAAAGGAGCTTCAAGACTACATGAAATTGATGAAATTGGACGTAATGGAGAAAAGCAAATGGGATCCTTGAGATGTGTTTTTACATTTTTCAAAGCTGGAAGTGTATGTACTCGCTGTGGTGGCAGTTTAGCTCCAAGGTCAGCACATTGAACAAAAACAAATGCACATGCCGCCGTGCGTGAGGCTGAAGAGAGCTTATTTCACACACAAATGTTACGTATGGAATTTAGAAGATGGGAATTGCCCCGTGAAACCTGCAAAGCACGACAGACCACGACATAAACTATATACAATTTATTAATATGAACAAAGTAAGGCAAAATAATACTTACAGCTTAAAGCTAAACAACATACCGTTAAACAAGAGTCCCAAAACATAGATAGTCCCCAAGCACCTGCAGCATGGTAAATTTAGCGACGGCGCGCACGCTGGCGGGGAAAGGCTTGGAATCCCACATTAGAAAGAAACAAATTATTAAAATCCTCACATGGGCTGTGGGTAAACGTGGACAATGGACTTCGGCGATGAAGTCCCGAACGACGAAACTTGGGTGAAGTGTGTTCCAAGATCCACCTTGGATGACTTCCCCTTTTGATGATCCGCCACGATGAGTTTCCTTAGATGATCTGCCTGAAGAGACCCGAAGAGACTGCTGAGGTGATCTGCCCCGAAAAGACCCAAAGAGACTGGAGCCAGTCGGCACCAGGTCCTTAGTATAGATTCCCTAAAGTTCGGGAAAGTTCCATTCTGGAAAATTCCAAATCACCTGATCCGCCACCAGGGCGCATGCTAATGGAAGATTCCAGACCCAAAACAGCTGAGTTATGCCATGTGTCTCTCTTTACAGCACACTAACTGAATCTAATTATACACAATGTGTATACAGCCATAATTTTTATATTTACATTTATACAAATATTTACATGCCCATAACACAAAAAAACAAACAAACCAAAAACCAACAACAACTGGCAAATCAGTCAGGACGGAAAGGAATTGCATGCTGGGAAAACAAACAGATGTGACAGATGCAGTGTATGAAAGAAGAATCTCTATTATACTCTTTCACTCTGCCTTTCAGCACTTCCCCAACACCAGGAGCCTACCGCTACCATGCTAACTGACTGCAAGATGTTCCTTCATTCTTTGGGTTTTGCTGGTTTTCTCACATCTTGAAAAAATGCTAGTGCTCCATCCAGGTTGTTTTCCTGTCTAGTACCCAGTGTTCCTCATCCTAGGTCAGAGCACAGCTTTATCAGGATCGCCTTCTATTTCATGGAGTTATCCAATCAACAGGGAAATAAGTGATCACATTGAGTGATTATTGGTGCCGGGTTGATCTAAATGTACAAATGATGCTACATCAAGTAAAATACATCCGGTGAGTTGCTGTCATGATATAATATTTCACATGACAGTGGACAAAGCTGACAGAAAAATGGGCGGCGACGGTAGCATAGTGGTTTACATGTCCGCCTCACAGTAAGAAGGTCCTGGGTCTGAGTGCGGAGGCTGGTGATGGCATTTCTTTGGAAAGTTTTTCATGTTTTCCCTGTAATTGTTGGGGTTTCCTTCTTGGTACGCTGGTTTCTGTCTTTCACTTGAAAGAAATCACATCAGGCCAGTTGGCTGGTCTAAACTGCTCCAAGTTGCAGGTGTTGTTGTGTGTACTCACCCTGTGATTAACTGGTGAACTGCTCAGGGTGTACCCCATCCTTCACCCAGTGTAGGTCTGCGATCCTAATGTGGTTCAGCAAGTGAATGAATAAATGATTGACAGGAAAACTGTGGTAAGCTAAATAATCAGTCTTTACAAACATACTCGCGAGGCGGCACGGTGGTGTAGTGGTTAGCATGGCCGCCTCACAGCAAGAAGGCCTGGGTTCGATTCCAGGTCTGGGAGTTTCTGTGCGGAGTTTGCATGTTCTCCCCGTGCTCGTGTGGGTTTCCTCTGGGTACTCCAGTTTCCTCCCACAAGTCCAAAAACATGCACAGTAGGCTAATTGGCTGTTCTAAATTGCCCGTAGGTTCGCATCGTGCAGAAGGGAATGGCAAACCACTGCACAATCCTTGCCAATAAAAACCTCCATGAAGATGATAATCAAGGAGTTATCCTTCATGGCAGGTCGCCAAGAGTCGTCCTACGACTCGGAAGGTACCAGACCAGACCAGACAAACATACTCCGCAGATTAGTGTGTGCAACCTGTCTAAACATATGATGAAGATATGATGACTGGATGAACTATAAAAGTACTGAAGATGAGCAAGTTGGATTCCACACCTGTTATCCCAGAACATGAATCTGAGGCTATCATGGACACAGCGTTACTGAAACTGGTGACTAAAAAAGAGAGGAAAAAAAAACAACTATTAAAAAAATAACAATACAGCAGATAAACAGCAGCGCCATCTCATAATTGTATTAGCTTGAACTGGAACAGCTGGAGGAGGATGAACTTACCATATTTCCCCCCATTTCAGTTAGCGTAGTTCTCCATTGGCTCTCAGCTCCCATGTTTAAAAATATCATACGCCCACGCCGCCTGACAGTTGAGTCAATAACTGCCATTCATCATTCCTATCTGCCTGCTTCCTTTTTAATTACAGCAATGAATTACTGCGCAGTTCTAGCCCTGTGGCCGTTTGATGTATTTACTATACACTTTCTGGTGTTCTTTTCAAAGCACCCGAGACGACTTATGCTGTGATATCAAAGACGAATGTGGTCATGTTTCTGCATGATTGACAGGATGAGATTATCTTCCTCCACTCTTCGGCATTTTGGGTTTGCTATCCAGGAAGTGGGGCTTTTTGATTGCATGCAATTACACACCTTATTACACACACACACACACACACACACACACACACACACACACACACACACACTAAGGAGACTTATCCTCTATGCCTGATTAATTAAAATTTTTAAATTTTATTTTACATAATTACACAGATATACAGAATCTCATTTCAAATTTTCATTTTATTTCACAGGTCTGCTGTAAAGACTAGCTGTTAATTAAAATGCTTAATAATTGAACTACTAGGAGGATGGGTAAAGACCAGTCAGAGATCATCTGAACCAAATTTTGGATGCAGAATTTTTTTTTGAAGATTCACAATGTGAAATTTTTGGTTCATATCAGGGTTTACTGGGCTTGGTGAAGGTGAATGATCCCTGAGCACTCTTTCCATTATCTTAAATAATAATAATAATAATAATAATAATAATAATAATAGCAGGTCTCTTGAGTGGAGTACCATAGTCATGGAACATGCTTTGGGTGCTTATCCTGATTCCAGTAGGTATCATTATGTGCCCACCACAGCTTAGTTGTTACTGATTGGCTGTTATATATCACTGACTTGCATGGCAATGAGCAGCAGAATAAAAAACCTGATTTATTATTAATAATGAAACCAAAACCCCAAAATAAAGGCTCATACACCACTGTTCAGATTTACACACAATAAAAAAAAACACTATCTATCTAAAAAATAAACCCACTATCTATCTCGGGCAGGCAGACAGATTTGCAGGTAAATAAATGTTCATGGAGCAAATGCCAAAATCAAAAGCTTGACAGAATGTGAACTTGTTACACGGATACTTAAACTAACAAGATGTGAGACAAATGAAAGCGGAAATTAGTGAGTGAGTGGAACGGTGGTAAAAAGGCAAACCCAGGTCCAGTCTCTTACTGAGACACATTGATTGGGAGCTCCATTTTGAGGCAGTGCCTGCATCTATATATTATGATTGGGACATTCCACAGTGTTTAGTCTGTGGGTCATGAAAAAACTCCACTATGAAAAAAATTAGGTTTGATTGCTTGATTGATTTTATTTGATTTCAACATTTGCAAATAATACTCAGACATATAGTGCAATATATCAGTCAATAATATTTTATACCATACTTCTTCTTTTCCTTTCGGCTTTTCCCTTCAGGGGTCGCCACAGCGAATCATCTGCCTCCATCTCACCCTATCCTTTGCATCTTCTTCTCTTACACCAACGACCTTCATGTCCTCCTTCACCACATCCATGAATCGTCTCTTTGGTCTTCCTCTAGGCCTTCTGCCTGGTAGTTCCAGCCTCAGCATCCTGCTACCAATATACTCACTATCTCTCCTCTGTACATGTCCAAACCATCTCAATCTAGCTTCTCTGACTTTGTCTCCAAAACGTCTTACATGTGCTAATATTTTATACCATACAATAGTTTATAATTTTGGGTTTCTTAGATGGCATAAAAGGCAAAAATTATTTGTACAAAGCTTATACCATTATATTACTAATAAATAATGTAAACTGATAAATTATTTGCATTACTGATATAAAATAAGATATTCAAGTATAGAAAACCAAATAAAATATAAAGTACTGTATATAAAAATAAGTATAGACAATATATAAAATAAAACTTTGGTAACAACTAGTTATACAAATGTAGAATCTTCTTCTTCTTTTCCTTTCGAGTTGTTGCCGGAAGGAATCAGTGACTTTAAGCGTTTTAAATAGCTCGTACCACTAATTTACCACAGGTACCCTTTTCAGAGAATGTTGTCTGTTACTTCTTCTTCTTTTCCCTTTAGGTGTCGCCACAGCGAATCATCTGCCTCCACAGCTCACCCTGTCCTCTGCCTCTAACACTCTTACTCCAACTACCTTCATGTCCTCCTTCACCACATCCATAAATCTTCTCTTTGGTCTTCCTCTTGGCCTTCTGCCTGGTAGTTCCAACCTCAGCATCCTACTACCAATATACTCACTGTCCCTCCTCTGTACATGTCCAAACCATCTCATTCTAGCCTCTCTGACTTTGTCTCAAAAACATCTAACATGTGCTGTCCCTCTAATGTCCTCATTCCTGATCCTATCCCAGCCTCTTTACTCCCAAAGAGAACCTCAGCATTTTCATCTCTGCTACCTCCAGCTCTGCCTCCTGTCTCTTCCCCAGGACCACTGTTTCTAATCCATACAACATCGCTGGCCTCATCACCGTCTCGTACACTTTTCCTTTCATTCTTGCCGATACTCTCCTATCACACATCACACTGGACACTTTTCTCCAACCATTCCAACCTGCCTGCACACGCTTCTTCACCTCTTTTCCACACTCTCCATTGCTCTGGATTGTTGGAATCCTCCACCTTCTTTATCTCTGCTCCCTGTACCATCACCGTTCCTCTTGGGTCCTTGTCGTTCACACACACATGTATTCTGTCTTACTGAGGCCAACCTTCAATCCCCTCCTTCCCAGGGCATACCTCCACCTCTCTAGATTTTCCTCCAATTGTTCTCTGGTCTCACTACAGATCACAATGTCACCTGCAAACATACAAATGTAGAATAACAAATAAAATAAATACATAAAATGAAATAAAATAAAATATCCTGGATAAGAGTAGAAAGCAAGGAAAGCCCATAAAGTTTGGTAAAACTTATTTCCAATGGGGTCCTTACAATTACACAAAAAAGTTCCATTGACAAAGAGCTTATTTAAGTAAATAGCATAATACTGTACTGAAAAATACAGTTACATGATACTGTACTGTAGTCACTTATTAAAATATGGAAATAAAAATCAAGACTCATACTCTTCTCTGGCTTTATTATCTTTTTTTTTTTTTTTTACTGATTTTTTTAAGATATTTAAAGATGGACTTGATTGAACATTCAGACTCAGACTGTTTAAAAAGTGAAAACAACACACTTAGGCGTTTGCTTTATTCTAGTGAGATGTAAATTGAAGTAATACTTTTAGTCCCTCGACGGCCACCATATGACGTGTTTGAGGGCGCTTCCGGGTTCTTTGTAATTCAAGTTTATTAATTCTCAGTTGAATTTAAGTTTTTTTTTGTAGTTCAAATGGCACGCAGGAGAGCAGTTAGTTCTGCAAATGAAACTGGTGGAAATGTTCAGTCTGTCAAGAAAAAGGTTGGACATTTTGCGCTTCGTCTGTAGTTGAATTCATTTTCAAACCGCATGCTAATGTCCGGAATACTACTGTGTGAACGTCGCGTGCGTATGGGGTGCATTCCAAATGTCCCTATTTCCTACATAGGGTGCTTACATGCGTTCAAAAAAAATATTATAATTTGTGCACCCTAACTAGTGCACTACAATTATAATTGAGAGTCAATTGTTATTAGCGATACACACAAACACCTGAGACTTCACTTGTACTAATTAGAACCTTTCACGTCATTGTTGTGATTATTTTTTGTGTGTAATGCTCAGTTAATGTACGATAAATTATAGAAATTATGTTTATTTATTGCAGGGGTGACAAACTCATGGTACAAAGACCCATGTGGCTTTTGTTTCAACGAAGGAAAACCACACAGTTGACTTATTGAATTTTATCAAGTGATCTGTATACGCTACACAGAGACTGACCAATCAGCTGCTTACACAGAGACTGACCAATCAACTGCCTACACAGTGACTGACCAATCAGCTGCCTGAAGACTCAGATTGATTAAATGAACCAAGTCAGGTGTGCTGTTGCTTGGTTGAAACAAAAAACCTACAGCCACAAGGCCCTTTGTGGCACGAGTTTGACACCCCTGATTTATTTTTATTCTTAAAAAACCCCCCAAAAACAAAACAAAACAAAAAAAACGGTTAGCGAGTCAAGTCAAGTTGCCTTAAACTGTAGCCCTGAGACTATTATCATCATGACGTCTTCTTCTTTTCGCCACAGCGAATCATCTGCCTCCATCTCACCCTATCCTTTGCATCTTCTCTTACACCAACTACCTTCATGTTCTCCACCACATCCATGACTCGTCTCTTTGTTGTTCTTCTAGGCCTTCTGCCTGGTAGTTCCAACCTCAGCATCCTACTACCAATATACTCACTATCCCTCCTCTGTACATGTCCAAACCATCTCAATCTAGCCTCTCTGACTTTGTCTCCAAAACGTCTTATATGTGCTGTTCCTCTGATGTGCTCATTCCTGATTCTATCCATCCTCGTTACTCCCAAAGAGAACCTCAACATTTTCATCTCTGCTACCTCCAGCTCTGCCTTTTCTCCAGTGCCACTGTCTCCAATCCATACAACATCGCTGGCCTCAACACTGTCTTGTACACTTTTCCCTTCATTCTTGCCGATACCCTCCTATCACACATCACACCGGACACTTTTCTCCCACCATTCCAACCTGCCTGCACGCGCTTCTTCACCTCTTTTCCACACTCTCCATTGCTCTGGATTGTTGAGCCTAAGTACTTAAAATCCTCCACTTTCCTTATCTCTGCTCCCTGTAACCTCACCGTTCCTCTTGGGTCCTTGTCATTCATGCACATGTATTCTGTCTTACTGAGGCTAACCTTCATTCCCCTCCTTTCCAGGGCATACCTCCACCTCTCTAGATTTTCCTACACTTGTTCTCAGCTTTCACTACAGATCATAATGTCTGTTATGGGGTGTTAAGGTAAATATTTGTGTTAATGTAAAATAAAAAAATAATGGAAGAAAGTCACATGGTGTGACTCAGCAGTTTGAGTCTGTAATTTTCCAAAAGAGGACTGGAGTTGCGCAATCCAACTGCGAGGAGGAGCAACCCAGACATGTTGGGGCTTGTCTGGGCTTGAATGGGCTTGTTCGGGCTTGTTCATGCTTGTACCAGAGAGAAAACAACTTGTTGGGGGAATCTATATTAAGGACCTGTTGCAGACTGGTTACAGTCTCCTCCAGTCTTACAGTCTCCTCCAGGCTCTTCCAGTCTCCTCGTGGCTCTTTGGGTGGATCATGGATCACTTCATCTCAGGTGAAACATGGAACACGCTTCACTGAAGTTTCGTTGTTCGGTACTTCATCGACACAGTCCGGCATCCATATCCACGCACAGCCCACGCGAGGATGGTCATCAGTGGTTTCGTCCGATACGCAGCATGGCAAGCCTTTCCCTGCCAGCACATGCGCCATCACTAAATTTGCCCTGCTGCAGGGGCTTGGTGACTATGGAACCCTTGGTTAATTTGTACATGGTTTAGGTCTAAGGTGTACATAATGTGAATTTTGTCTTATTTTGGTCATATTATTAAATTGTACATCGTTAATGTTGTGGTCTGTTGTGCTTTGCTGGTTTCACAGGGCAATTTCAATCATCTAAATTCTCCTATCCGTAACACGTGGGGGCTCGTCTGATAGAATCCTTTAGGTATACCTAATAATGTCATCTGCAAACATCATAGTCCATGGGGAATCTTGTCTAACTTCGTCTGTCAGCCTGTCCATCACCATAGCAAACAAGAAGAGGGTCAGCGCTGACCCTTGATGCAGTCCTACCTCCATCTTGAACTCTTCTGTCACACCGACAGCACACCTCACCACTGTCTTACATCTCTCATACATGTCCTGCACCACTCTAACATACTTCTCTGCCACTCCAGACTTCCTCATGCAATACCACAGTTCCTCTCTCGGCACACTGTCATATTCTTTCTCCAGATCCACAAAGGCACAATGCAGCTCCGTCTGACCTTCTCTGTACTTCTCTATTAACATCCTCAAGGCAAACACTGCATCTGTGGTGCTCTTTCTTGGCATGAAACCAAACTGTTGTTCACAAATGCTGACCTCTGCCCTTAGTCTAGCTTCCACTATTCTTTCCCATAACTTCATTGTATGGCTCATCAACTTTATCCCTCTGTAGTTGCCACAACTCTGCACGTCTCCCTTGCTCTTAAAAATGCGCACCAGCACACTTCTCCATTCCTCTGGCATCCTCTCACTCTCTAAGACCTTGTTGAATGTTCTTGTCAGGAAATCTACTGCTACCTCTCCTAGACACTTCCATACCTCCACCGGTATGTCATTAGGACCAACTGCCTTTCCACTCTTCATCCTCTTCAATGTCCTCTTCACTTCATCCTTACTAATCTTTGCTACTTCCTGGTCCTCAACGGTCACCTCTTCTACTTTTTTTCTCTCTCTCATTTTCCTCATTCATCAGCTCTTCAAAGTACTCTTTCCATCTTCCCAGCACACTTCTGTCGTCAGTCAATACATTTTCCTCTCTGTCCTTGATCACTCTTAACTTGCTGCATGTCCTTCCCATTTCTATTTCTCTGCCGTGCCAACCTGTATAAATCATTTTCTCTCTCTCCTTACTTTCCAACCGAGCATACAAGTCATCATACGCCCTCTGTTTGGCCTTTGATACCATAAAAGAAAAGTCTACTCTGAACCACATTCATAATACTGCATTTATATTTCATCTCAAGTTAGAAGTTAGCTCCTGTTTGAATGTCTCAGCAAGAAGGTCTTGGGGTCTCTTCTGTGTGCATGTTCTCCCCGTGCTTGCATGACTTTCCTTTCCTTGCATGTGTTGACCCTATGATGGTAGAGTGAGCTATTCAGGGTGTACCCAACCCTGTGCCGGTGTTGGCTGAGATAGGCACCAGCCTCCCTGCTGCCATAGTATGGTTAAACGGTTCGGAGAATGAGTGAATGTCACTAAATTTTGTCTCTTGGACACGATTAATGAAAAATATCATGATTATCATCCTTTTTAAATATTTAATATTTTTTTAATATATTAATATTTAAATATTTTAAAAACCATTTCATTCTATTGCAAAATGTTTCATATTTATTTTGCCGTGTTCATGTTACTTTTTTTTTTTGCTTTCGGAATTTCACTTCAATTTATAGACGACTGTTTCGGGGCAGGCAGCAGAAGAGCATCTTTCAGCGAAGCAGGAGAGATGGAGCTGCTGGACGACGGTGTCATTTTTTGGGAAAATTCTCCTCCTCATCATTTTCATTCCACCATTCCTTAATTACGCCTCACTGCAAAGAGAAGAACAAGAGCTCAGACCAAAAGGTAAACTTTTATATTCAGAAATGAACAGAATACAGGGTGTGTATGACTGGAGCAAGAATAAGGAGACTTCTATTGGCCACGTGTTAGAAAAGTCTCAGTCGTGCTGTTTCAAGAATTCTTTAACATTGTGATATTTTTGACAGATTTTAATATGTGGCAGCTTGATTAATGTAGTGGTTAGCATGTCGACCGAAAAGCAAGAAGGTCCTGGTTTCCAGTTCTAGGCTTAAGTGTTTCTGTGTGGACTTCTCATACTCTCCACGTTTCTGTAGGTTTCCTTCGGGTTTTCCGGCTTTCTCCCACGGTTCAAAAAACATGTACATGAGGTTAATTGCCTGGTCCAAATTGACCATGGGTTTGGATGTGGGTGTGAATAGTTCTGTGTGTTGACCCTGCAATGATCTGTAGCGCTGTTCAGGCTATTACCCCCATCTCCGCCTAGTGTTAGGGAGACTGGTGCCCAGCTCAGTTGTGACCCTAACAAGGATTAGGTGGTTCGTCAAATGAGTGAGCGTGATTAATGTGGAAGACTACTTGGGTTGGTGGAATAATAATAATAACGATACTGTACTGTGTTTTATTTGTGATGCACTTTTCAATTTTTAATTACAAAGATTAAAATAGTTTTAAAATTACTACAGAGTAACATGGTGGAGGTTTGCGCTCTACACTGTCTACGCTGTCACATCAAGAATGTCAGTCTCATTATAGCAACTTTTAATATGTTAATATATGTAAACATTGAAAATTAAATGTATTTGATCCCAGTCAATGGAACAATCATGTTTTTGGAGCTTTTGTAGGTAATATGACGTCATATCTCTTGGAATTGTTATAAATATTGTTTTTATGACTGCCAAAGCTGCACGAGTTTAGTCTCCTTAACGGTTTATTATTCATGTTCTTCTCTTTTAGATGCACAGTTGATAGATATAGGCTTGGGCCAGAAGATTAGTCTCATCTGCAAAGGCCACGGACAACCAGTTGGTAAATACTCCTCTCTGATATGTGTCATAACATGTCTCATATAATTTGATTTCAATTTTTGTTTGTGCAATAAACAACTATGCAGAATACGAATAAGTCTTTAAAACTTTCATTCATTCATTCATTCATTCATTTCCCTGAACCGCTATGCGAGCTCTCGAACAGCGCATTGAAAAAGTGTGTGACTATTAACCCGGAGGTCACAAGTTCGAAGTGGTTTAATGCCACAGCCGTCTGTGGCCTCGGGTCCATGTGAGCTAATTGGCCGAGCACTCACTGGAGAGAGGGACAGCATACGCTAACCTCCCTGTCACTTTCAGTGATTGCCAGTCAATCATGGGTGTCTGTGAGCTCATTCGTACAATGGGGCGGATTGCGCTTTCCCTCTGAGTGTGTTAGACCGCCCCCAAAATATGGATGCGCCAGAGTTCTGAAAGATGGGAGTGACTAGCATTGTAGGTCACCGACGGGGCGTGTGCATGCTTTCGCCCTTCCCTGGTCAGTGGTGCTCATGTGATCGAGAAGGCAATTCCTTATGGGTTGGATACGATTAAATTAGTGAGAAAATGGGGAAAAATTTGTCACACCATCGTAAGGCAACAAACAACCATTCTCACTCGCATCCATATCTGGGGAAATAGATAATATCCAATTAGTATAATGTTTAATGTCCACATTTGGACTGTGGGAGGAAACCGGATCACCCCGAGGAAACCCATGCAAGTACAGCTGGAACATGCAAAGATCACACACAAAAATCCCCTTGCTGTGGTCCTGGGTTCATGTGCATTTCTCTGTGGACATGGTTTCTTCCTCCTGTGCTTTTGTGGGTTTGTTTTGGTTGCTGCAGTTTCCTGCGACAGTCTAAAGACATTTACGGTTACTGTCACAGCATTTGGCAAACGCTCTTATCCATAACGATGTACAGTTATCATTTTTATACGACCAGCAATTGAGGATTGAAGGCCTTACTCAAGGGCCCAACAGTGGGGATTGAACCACTGACCTTCAGATCAGTAACCCATTGCCTTAACCACTAAGTTGTCATGTGTAAAGACATACACATCAGGCTAGTTTGCTGTTCCAAGCTGCCCCTAGGTGTGAAGGTGGATGTGAATGGTTGTGTACAGTTTTGCCCTGTGATGGTCTGGCGAGCTATTCAGGGGGTACCCTGCCTTCACCCAGCGTCACTGCGACCTGAGTAGGTTCGCCAAATGAGTGATAGAGTTTGAGTTTGCGTGTATAATTTTAGGGTACCTATGCATCTAAAGAAATTAGACCACGCCCATTTGTGTTCAAGCTATGGATATTATGCCATGGAGCAGATGCAGTAGCTCTGTGTATCACTCCTAGGCCACATGAGTTCGCCTCCATACATTTTAACCTGTCCTAAGATTTAAACATTCTGATTGTTTGCTATTGCATCGTTTCCGCGATCTGAACCTCCTTTATTTTACTCCTCCTTTCTAGTGATGCTTGACGCTCCAACCGGAATGTCGTCGGATATCTGGCATCATGTGCAAGAGAGCGTTTCTCAAACCACAAAGGCAAGTTGAATCAGACGGCGGAGTTTGAAAAGGGTCGCCTCCTGAGATGTGCAGTTTGATAATGAGGTTGTATTTGTGCAGAGGGAAACCGGTTCATTGCCGTGAGCCTCATTACACATCGCGCAGGTAGGCATTCCTTATTCATTGGAAATTCCAAAACGGAGCCGAAGCGGCGTATTGAGGAAGACAGGTGCCTCAGTAATGAGATCTACTACTCAGTGGTTCTGAACATGAAGTGTTTTTGTTCTCTGAAATGATATGTGGCATAGGGGACGCTTGAGGAGTCAGGGTGTTGTGCTTGCCACAGCAGTATGTGGAGAAGGTCGAATTGGATCCTTGATGCAGACGAGGAAGATGTAAACCTTCAATGAGGTGAAGTGTATTGGCCTCAGGACAATGATGCACTTTGAATTGGTCCAAGCGTGACTTGATGTATCCTGATGCTAATGTTAAGCAAAGTTTAGCACGAGGGGTAGGCATCAAATCCATCCGTTTACTGAACTGGGGAAGCTGGAGTCCTAATTCGTGGTGACTCCTAATGGCAATACCCTCTTTCAGCAGGATGATGCACCCTACAGAGGGCAGTGGTGGCCTGGTGGTAAGGTGTGGATCACCGATCCCAAGGTTGGGGGTTCAAGCCTCTCTCTCAACGGGTTGCCACTGCCCCCCGCAGTGCAGTTAACTGGGTTATCAAAGGCTGGCCATGTCTGTCACTGTCTATGGTGAGAGGCTGTAAAAGAACCATTGCTGACTTTTCTCAAGAGTCGCTACTTAGCCATCAGCATGTTTCTGCCCTGCGATGGCCTGACGAGCTGCTCAGGGTGTACTCTGCCTTTGCTCAGAGTTGGCCTCCCCATGACCCTAATTAGGATTTAGGTAGGTAAAGTCCATTTGGCTTTTTACATCTGAGCCTAGTGGCTCATCGGACTGGTGCTTATCCCCGGTTTCCATAGCGTGAAGTGACCAGGAGTACAACTCCTCCTGGATGGGGACGCTAGTCTATTGCAGGTTACCTTTCCAGTAAATTTTTACTGGTACCCATTTATACTGCTGGGTAAACAGAGGCACACTTGTGGTTAATACGTTGCCCAGGGGTCTTAGCACACTGGGGTCTATCTGGGATTTGAACCAACAACCTCCCGATCATCAGTCCAGCACCCTAACCACTACGGCACTGGCCCCACACTAATTAGGATTAAGCGGTTCGGAAAATTAATGAATGAATGGATACACCCTAACATAGTACACGAGGTATTCAGGAATGTTTGTAGGAAAAATCAGCCTCCAAATTCCGTTTCTGTGGGCTCTAGTGGAAAACAAGTCCGAACCATGGTTTGCACCTTACAGGAATTAAAGGATGCGCTGTCAACTGCTCGGCGCCAGATATCATTGCACAGCCTTACAGGTTGTGTCGAAGCCATCCCTTGATGGGTTACAGCTGTTTTGGTGACACGACTACGACATTATTAATAATAGGCAAGTGGTTATAATGTAGACTTCCTGATGTACACCTGATGGAGAGTGCAAACCCCTGCCAGTCCACAAAAAAAAAACAGGTACACAGTGCCCTCTGTTGGGGCTGCTGCACTACCACATTTCCAAAAAAAAAAAATGATTTCACCATGTTAAATTTAAATTGCTCCCAAATGTGGATCAGATCTCAATGAAACCTGGGCTGACAACAAATCTTGATTTGTTGTATAAAAAGAGTTGTTTAAAAAATTATAATTGTAAGTCGATCTGGATAAGCGAGTCTGCCGAATGCTGTGAATGTAAACGTTTATCAGTTTGTCACGATCACCACTACACGATTGGGGTATGAAAAGGAGGCAGGATCCATGTGGGAAAAGAACTTGATGGTATCATGTTGCCAAGTTCATCAAGATCCCGTACAGTGGTCTGTTCTGCTCTGTTAAGCACTACTGCACTGTACCATGCTTGCCATGTTCTATCACGATTGGCATAAAATCATAATGTATCATAATCATCACGAATCCACCGAGCTCCTTCAGGCTCCGCGCGAATCCACAGGGACCAACCACACTCAAAACAATTCCATTAAATTGTGGCAATCGTGGGCATCGTGCCCCAGTGTAAACCCAGGGTAACAGTCGGGCAAACAAACAAATAAATAAACCCATTTCAATGAAAACAATAACCTTCTTGGCAGAGTTAAAAAGCACAGATGTAAGTGTGAGATTACACCCATGCTCATATGTTCTCCTGAGGTCATTGAATGATAGAAGAATCAGTATGGATGTGAAAAAAATGGCTATTTGGGAGAATATGCTATTTAATGAAGCTCCAGCAGGATCTCGGAGCTGCAGAAGCATGTGTCAGGTGATGAAACCAAACACTCTGGGTAGCTGGACCATCTTTAGTCCCATACTGGGACGTAATGAGCTCTGTATGTGAGGAGTTGGCAAGCATTAACTGAAAGATGGCACCGTCTCAGTAGAGCATTGCTGAATAATGTGAGTTGCAATGCGAGCTAAATGTGTGGCCTAAAAATGTATTATTGGGTTTTTTTTTCTGTATTTGTAGGTTTGTGCCTATGACCGAGTGGGGCTCGGCTTTAGTAGGAGAGCTCAGCAGAACGACACTACAGGCATGGAGAAAATGTGGGGATTATCAACCACTGGAAGGTATTATTTTTTTCATAATGTCTCCTGTATTTCTTCTTTCCCTTTTTTTTGGAACCCAGTTAATCCGTCGCAGGGCAACCACACACTAGCACCCAGGGGAAATTCGGTACACCCAAGTCACCTAATGTGCATATCTGGATTGTGAGAGGAAACCAGAGTATTTGGAGGAAATCCAAGCACAGGGAGAACATACAAAAATGAACACAAACACCCTCACCTAGTCCGGGACTAGCATCCAGGCCCTTTAGAAGGGACTGGAAGCCAGATACTATATCACTGTACTGCTGTATACTACAGTCATACCTCACCTTACAAAATTAATCCGTTCTAGAAGTGGTTTCGTAACCTGATTTTTTTGTAAGTTGAGTAGAATTTTACATGTAAAAGGCCTGATTTGTTCCAAGGCCCCCAATAATACCTCCTGAACCCTTTACAAATTATAGAAGTATACCTCTTAAGGCCTCCTTCTGCTTCAATATCGTACCGATGGTAGACGGGTTTCAGCCATATTCCTTTGCGATATCACTCAACCGCATGCCACGAGCCCACTTCTTTTCACTCGCACCCGGAATCATTTTCTTGGGGCCCATGATGAATGACGAAAAATAAAGTTGCAATGAGCGCACTCAAAAAACTCACGAAACAACTTTAACTCTGTCCTTTACGCATGTTAGAACTCGGTTGATGGAAATGGGTCAAAGGCACATGAAAAGCATCATGGGTATTATGGAGATGCAGCAGCATAATAGCCAAAGGGAGTCAGCTGCATCTCCGTGACGAACAATGGGTCGAAGGCAAATGAAAAGCATTGTGGGTATTATGAAGATGCAGCTCCCTCCTAGCCAATGGGAGGCCAGCGGGGCGGGGTGTTGGGAGATAGCCAATGGGAGAGCAACTCGCGCATTGTTTGAATTTTTTAGATGGTATGTTTTGTAACAAATTTTTTTTCGTATCCAGAGACGGAAATTTTATGTAAATGCATTTCGTAACTTGGATTTTTTGTTTGTTGGTTGTTTCGTAAGGTGAGGTACCACTGTATTTCTGTTGGTAAGTCCAGGAAACAATGTTCCTGCTATGTCATTGAACTATAAATACAAGTATCAATGGAATAAAAGTATATGACACTTCTACCTGATCTTTTTGTTTGGTTATGATTTACATGTTATCGTTTGGAGTGTGAATCCTTGAAGTTACTGCTTATATTATAGCAGCAGTAAACAGTAATGCTCTGATTTCCTGTTAAGTTTGATATATTGAGAAATAATAAGAATTCATTCGTTCGTTTTAATTATAATCATTCTAATTAGGGTCGGGGGAGGCTGGTGCCCATCTCAGCCAACTCTGTACAAGGGCATAGTACAAGCTAGACAGTGTGCCAGGCCATCACAGGGCAGAAACACACTGACGGCTATGTAGCTACTCTTGTCCTAAATCAGCAATGGTTCTTTTATATGACACTTCCATCATAGACAGTGAGAGACATGGCCGGCCAGCTTACCCAGTTAGCTGCAGTGGGGGGACAGCTGGGACAACCGTTGAGAGTGCGGCTTGAACCCACAACCTCATGACCAGCGTACCAATACCTTACCACCGGGCCACCACTCCATTCAATACAGTGGTACCTCACTTTACGAAATTAATCCGTTCCAGAGCCTTTTTCGTAACCTGCATTTTTCGTAAATTGAACAGCATTTTACATGTAAAACGTGTGATTCGTTCCAAGGCTCCCAATACCACCTCATAAACCCTTTAAAAATTATAAAAGCATACCTTTAAGACCTCCTTCTGCTTCAATATCGTACCGATGGTAGACGGGTTTAGCCATATTCCTTTGCCATATCACTGGAGCCCGTTTCTTCTTCTCACTCACACTGGAAATCACAAGCGCGTGTGTGTGTGTGTGTGTGTGTGTGTGTGTGTGTGTGTGTGTGTGTGTGTGTGTGCGCATGTGTGTGCGTGCATGTGTTGACCATGTCTTAGCAGAGTTATAATCTTACAAATGTTTATGCAAGGTTAAAAGCCTGTGCCATAAAATACAGTTGGAATGACACACAAAAAAACATGAACAAAGTTCACACAAACATGAACAAAGTTGGAATGACCGTGTCATCCCTCCTAGCCAATGGGAGGCCAGCGGGGCGGGATGTTGGGAGATAAGCAATGGGAGGTAGCTGCGTCATCCCTCCTAGCCAATGAGAGGCCAGCAGGGCGGGATGTTTGAATGTCATTAATGGGAGAGCAGCTTGTGCATTGTTTGCATGTTTGAATGGCGCATTTGAATGTTTGAATGGCGCGTTTGAATATTTGAATGGCGTGTTTTAATGTTTGAATGGCACGTTTGGATTTTTAAGATGGCGCTTTCGTAACGTGAACTTGTTTCATATCCAGAGACAAAAATTTTAGGAAAATGCGTTTTGTATCCTGCATTTTTCATTTGGTGAGACTTTGGTAAAGTGAGGTACCACTATACTACTATTACTACTTTTGATACTCCTACTACTACTCGTGCTACTGGTGCTACTACTACCGGTGCTACCACTACCATCACCACTAATACTACTACCACCACTACATCTTTCTGTAAAATCAAGAAGCACCTCAAAATTGATGCTGATACTGGAGGCTCCTTCTATTATTCCTGAAAAAATCTGTTGTACTGTGTATTATATAAATATAGTGTAATCCCTGCCTCCCAGGTTGAACCAGGCAGCTGTTGTGCAGCTGTGCCCTTCTCCCTGGCTTATTCAGTACTTCCCCAGTAAGCATGTGGACACAACAGGGAAATGCATTCTTTCTCTCACGCCCACAGCCTTTCAGTACCCACACGAGGTCATGTCCTTGGCCTGATAGCTATCCGCAATCAAGCTTAGGATCATCCTGTGTGCTCTTATCTCATAGCAGTACACATGGTAACAGTCATGTCTGTATGGCGGACGTCCAGCTCCTGATGCGAGCAATCAATTTCCTTCCCAGAATTCACTAAGCGGCCAAAAGCAGGCATTTTGATGGATGCTTCCCCGGCCCGCCGCTGCAAGACTTCTTTATTTGGCTGCTGCTTTGATTTGTTAGCAGAGGCCACCCAGGTGAGCAGCTATAAAATGAATGACGCAAGTTGTGTGCATTCCTCAGTCTTCTTATTTGGTATCAGGGATCGAGAGGCGGAGCTTCTTTTACATGTAGATTTAAGATGTAAGGTCAGTGCAATACGTGGATTTGTAGAAAGCACAGAATAATATTTTGTTTGTCATGTGACCTGAATCAATACCGGATTGAACAGAATGTAGGAAATATTTGTGTATCGTATAATCCTTCAAGGGGCAGTGGTGGTCTAGTGGTATAAGGCGCTGGATCGCTGATCCAAAGGTTGGGGGTTCGAGTCCCACTCTCCACAAGGTTGTCACTGTCCCCCCCCAGTGCAGCTAACTGGGTTATCAAAGGCTGGCCATGTCTCTCACTGTCTATGGTATGAGGCATGTAAAAGAACCGTTGCTGACTTTCGACAAGAGTAGGCTGCAAAGCCGTCGGCGTGTTTCCGCCCTGCAATGGCCTGGCGAGCTGTCCAGGGTGTACTCTGCCCTCGCCCTGAGTTGGCTGGGATGGGCGCCAGCCTCACTGCGACCCTAATTAGGATGAAGCGGTTACAGAAAATGAACTGAACTGAATAATCCTTCAATCTCATGATGACCCATTTAATCCTATTACGGTTGCAAGGGGCTGAAACCTATCTCAGCCAGCACTGGGTGAACACCCTGAAAAGCTTGCCAATAATTTGGAAGAGGTAATTTTCCTACTGTGTATGTCTTTGTACTGTCGGAGAAAACCGGAGTACTCTGAGGAAACCCATGCAAGGACTGGAAGAATAGGCAAACGCGACACAGGGTCACAGGGTCGGTATTAATATTATAGTTTGAACACCAAAATGTACATCGCTGAAGTCCTGATAGGTATTTAATCTGCTTTTGAAGGAGTCTCCAGTGTCCGGGCTTGTAACAGCACTATTCTGATATGGGGAAATTCTCTATTGTATGATGCACTACTTTTTTTTTTTCCTTCCTCTGCTTACTGCCATCATCCTGTCCCCTTATGCACATTGTTAATTATTATACTCATACATTCACACTCTTTCTGGATCCCTCAGCTCTTGTTCTGTTTCCTGTGTAACAGACACGGCTATAACTGGACACTGTACTAATGTCTGAAACAGTCAAGGGTCGTCCAGAGTTCCACAGATTGTCGAAATGTGTTCCTGTGATGAATGGGACGTCACAGGCACTTTGCTGCTCCTTCATTCATTCTGCTATGTATTGGGTGCGACAAGTTGACCTGCATGTCTGTCTTTTTCCCTTTCTCTGCTTACCATCAGGATGGTGGACGACCTGCACCGATTAGTCAAGGCTGCTGAGATAGCCACACCCTTCATTCTGGTCGGCTCAGAGTTGGGAGCACTGAATGGCAGATTTTATAGTCACATCTATGATGCGTAAGTTCATGTTTCAACATATATGAATGAATATCTTGTTTGGTAACACTGTTCATGATATTTAGGATCTTTTCTTCAGCCATGGCACCCACCCCTTTAATTCTTCTTCACTTTTCGAACATACACTACCATAATCTCTGTATTTCATTTTGTACACAAGGTTGTTAGGTATGCCAAATGGATTCGATCCCAGACGAGCCCCAATTTTGTTACGTATGGAATTTAGAAGTAAATTGCCCGGTGAAACCAGTAAAACACGACAATCCACGACACAAACTATCTACATTTTAATAATATAAACAAAGTAAGGCAAAATAATACTTACAGCTTAAAGCTCAACCAAAATACAAATTAAACGAGGGGTCCCATAGTCACCAAGCACCTGCAGCATGATAAATTTCGAAGCGGCGTGCGCGCTGGCGGGGAAAGGCTTGGAATCCTGCGTGTCAAAGGAAACAAATGATGAACATCCTCATGCGGGCTGTAGGTGAACATGGACGATGGACTTTGGGGATGAAGTCCCGAATGACGAAACTTTGTCGAAGCGCATCCCTTGGATGAGAGGACCCACCGAGATGAGTTTCCTTAGAGGAGCTGCATGCCGAAAAGACCCGAGGAGACTGGAAGAGGCTGCACGAGACGGGAAGAGGCTGCAGCCAGTCGGCATCAGGTCCTTAATATAACCTCCCCAAAGTTCTGGAAAGTGCCATTCTCGAAGTTTCTGAATCACCTGACCCGCCACCAGGGCGCATGCGCAGCCAGGTCCATCTCGAAGTTTTCAGACCCCCTTACAGCTGACTCATACCATGTGACACGAGTTACAGCACACCCTGAATCTAATTATGTCCACCGGTTATACAGTCACATTTATATACATGCCCCTAACAATGTAAACAATCTTTTTTGGAAACTGGTGTCCACCCAAGAATTTCCGTGTGGAATTTTATCAGCATTTGATTTGGCAGCACCCATCTTTCTCGGTGCTTTAAGTCTCTTTATTGGATGATGTTTCTATAAACCATAAAGGTTTAACACCATAATCTGTCTGTGGAAATGTTTACGTGTAATTTAATGCCATGTCTTGCAGTAAAGTGTCATTTTAGTGTTATTAGTCGGAATTCGTTTTAGTGGTTAAACATGGCCTCAGAGGCTGATGATGTAACAACATACTGTATTTCAAAAATCTAAGCTGTGCTTTTAATCTGAACTGATGTGCTAGCAAGTCTTTATGAAGACAAGACAAATATATGGGGTTCTGGGTCCTGATGCAGTGTTTTAATAGGAAAACTCATATGTATGTATGTGTGTATATCTTCTTTCCTTTTGGCTGTTCTCTTCAGGGGTCGCCACAGCGAATCATCTGCCCTCCATCTCACCCTATCCTCTGTATCTTCTTCTCTTAGCATCTGTGTGTGTACAGTCATCCCTTGAATATCGCGGATAATGTAGACCAGACCTGGCCGCGATATTTGAAAAACCACGAAGTAGGAAGCCCCCCCCCCCCATTTCTACCATCTTGTCTCATTTCTATATGTTTTCGCGTCTATACAATATGCATCAGCATCACGCGTCTAAGCCAATCAGCTTGCGAGATTGAGTTGAGTGGGTGGGAGGCAACAGCATCACGCGTCTAAGCCAATCAGCTTGTGAGATTGAGTTGAGTGGGCGGTTCCTGTCTGAACTGGGGAGGAGGGGCACTTCGTTTGGAAACAATGGACACAGCCTGCCTTGGGTCCCTGCCTTCCGCTTGATTACATGTGAGTTTCAGCACGAATTTTTAAGTTTTTATGAATATTTTTAAATTTTTTTATTAACATACCACGATGTACCAAGGCCACAATGCTCAAACCGCGAAGTGGCAAGGGGTGGCTGTATACAGTAGGCCCTCGACATTCGCGGGGGTCCGGTTCCGGGCCCTCCCGTGAATTGAGATAATCCGCGAGTTCTGTACCCGGAAGTAAAACCCCATGTATCATGTAACATGCACGAATGAGCAGCCGGAAGTAAAATACTAGGTATCTATTACATGCGCTAAAATATGCTTCTTAAACACATTCTATAGACAGTCTTACTCATTAATACAGTATTAATGTAGTAAAATGTAGTAATTATTAAGAAAAACTTCATTTTTTTTACTGTGATATTTATTGATAATAAAATATAAACATTATACAACATACATATAAAAAAACCTTTAAATGCATTATCTTTGAAAAACATACTGTAGTTTTCAAAAATGCCCACTAGAGGAACTTATTGCATTAGGCATGAGATGACTGAATTCAGGAATTACTGCATTAAGTCCCTCAGCCACGCCCTTCAGCCAAAGCGGAGAGTCAACAGTTAGTTAGAGGCACAGCGCCAAAATCAAAGTCCCCCAAAACACAGACCATAACAAAAAGGACATAAAACAACAAGAAATGTAATAA
>CM045739.1:9510000-9515000 GCA_024760905.1 Plotosus lineatus
TTAAGATCGTCGGGAGAATGGAGCCTATCTCAGCCGATAGCCTTGTGCGCAAAGAATGGATGCTGAATGACTTGCCAGTGCATCGCATAGCTAACACACACTACCATTCACAATTATACCAGGGGGAAATTTTGGACAACCAGGTCACCTAACGTACATGTGTTTGGACTGTAGGAGGAAACCAGTGTTCCTGAAGGAACCACCAACATGCACAAGGAAAACATGCGAACTCCACATAAAAACGTCCAAGCCCGGGAATCAAGTCTGCATCTTTTTTGCTGTGAGGCACACATGCCAACCATTGTGCTGCCTTAAAATAATAAATTCAAAAATATACATTCTTAATTAAAAAAAAAAAGCAATGATGGCTTGTTTTCAAGATAATTCGGAGATGGGGATGATGGGCTTGACAGCGGTTTGCGCTCTGTAATGACTTTTGGTTTCTGGTGCTGTAAGGGAACAGCACTAAAAAAGTAGCTTTTATTTTTTCGAGATGTTCTGGATGTTTAGTGATTATTAGACAGAGACTTGTGACGGTGGAGGCAACTTCTTGGATGCTAACTAGACGTTGTGCAGACCTCCACCAGGGTAGTGCAATCTCGTCTTTATACAGTATGGGGTTATAGTGGTAGATGATGTAGAATTACAGTGCCCCCATGTGGCCTCTTCTGTAATTATTTTGACCTCTGCATTTTTTTTCCCTCCAGGCTTGATTTCCATCTCTTTGCCTGCCCCATTAGTCAATGCGAACAAATCCTTCAGATCTGACTCTAAATCCTGCCCCGAATCATGAATCAGATCTTTGTTGGCCCCAAAATCCTCATTTGATAAACATTTTGTGGAAATCCACCCTTTATATATTTTTTCCAATTGTTATGGTCACACACACACACACATACACACATGGCCAATCTCATAACTCCTTCCAGATTTCCTGTGGTCTAAAACTTAATAATAAAAATTTGTTCACACTAAAATACATCCAAGTGCTTTAAATTCAGATGGTCTCTATATTTCAATCTTTTTTTTTTTTTAAATCCCACTCTGGTATTTTTGGAAGCGTTAAGAGACCGTTAGCTGCTTTCCCAGTATGCCTCTGAAATAATGAAGATATAGGAGCGATTTGCTCTATGGCACTGTGCAAGTAATCTCATGCGAACCATCTCCCCACACATCCTGATTCATAGCCTTGAGCCGCTGTTATTGTTCCTGCAGTTATGTAACACTATTGGGGTTCAGTCAGATAAAGAATGAATAATGCAGAATGCTTTAATTTATATTTGACTGAAAGGGGAGCAGCGTTTAACTTTGACGTGTGACCAATTGCCTTGTGATTAATAGACCCTCGGCTCGGCAAGTACAAAATGTACGAGATGCGATTCAATTACTTGGGCATAGCAAAATAAATGTCGGGGATATTAACTTATGATTTAAGGTAATATGTCTTACATCAGGGCTTCCGACAAGGTGCGCGACTATTAACCCCGGAGATCGCGGGTTTGAATCCGGTTTAATGCAGACTGCCATCTGTGGCCGGGTGTCCATGGGAGCGAACTGGCCGGGCTCTCATGGGAGGAAGGGACGGCATACGCTCATGTCCCTGTCAATCACAGTGATTGCCAGCCAATCATGGGCATCCATGAGCTCATTCTTATGAGGGGACGGATAGTGCTTTCCCTCCGAGTGTGTTAGACCGCCCTCAAAATGTGCCAGGATATTTCATTCAATAGTAAAACACTATTTATTATGTAAGATGCAACCTCTTTTTACACTGGGCTGGGCAGCATGCTAATATTGTCATGACATCATTATAATTGTTTGGTTACTCCTCGGATTGACGTTAAAGGGAGAATGTGTAACATTTTTAGAAGCTCTGTTCGCAGAAATTAATATACCAATGAATTAATGTTTATTAATTTCTAATTATAAGATTGAAGTCAAACAGAATAGTTGAATGCTTAGAATATAGTTAGTAATATCGACACGGGGAGCAGGTCCCCTCTTAATGGAGGCTGCCGTCTTGCACCGGATTTCCACAGTAGCCCAGAATAATACAGCCATCGAAGGGAAGGGGTCAGGAATGAAATTTCAAATAGTTGCACCTGGAGCCCCACCACTAGGTGCTGCTAGACATTCATTAATTTTCTGAATCGCTTAATCCTAATTAGGGTGGTGGAAAGGCTGGTGTGCATCTCAGCGGACTCTGAGAGAGGGCAGAGTACACCCTGGACAGCTCGCCATTCCATCACAGGGCGGCGATGACGGTTTGATGAAAGTCAACAATGGTTCCTTTACATGTCTCTCACCACAGACAGTGGTGAGACCCCGACCTTTGGATCAGTAATCCAACACCCTGACACCGTTCCACCACTTCTCTGCTAATAGACATAATATAAGTCATATGATGGATAAAATCTAACACTGTATCTTTAATACTGTCATATTCCCTGCCTGTATTCATCATTTTTATTGCTGTATTAAACGAATAATAACAGTATTTCTTGTGACACATACACTCCCAGTCAAAAAGTATTACTTAGTATTACACCCACTTTTTATATATAACATTACCATACGGAATATTTTACTGTACTCAGAAGTTAAAGTAAAAAAAAAAAAAAAATGCATATTTTGCCTATGTCACTGTATGTGCCTACTGAAGGGCCAGATCCCTGTTTTTGGTTAAGGAGTGGAATCCGATGTGTTGTAGCTGTTCCACTTCGAAGTTTCAATGTGTTATGCATGTTTGCAAAGAGTGGTTACTCATGGTAGTGTAGCTTTCCTCTACCAGTGCATCATTTCTACTCAGACTTCCCTACTGCTGCAACCTCACTGGCTGGTTGTGTAGAATATAGTTTCCCCCATTCAGGTACACTAGAGCTTTTTGTTTGTGAAAATCCCAGAAATTCTCAAACCAGCTTTTCTGGCACCAGCTACATTTTATATATAAATATATATACTTCAGTGCAGCTAACTGGGTTATCAAAGGCCGGCCATGTCTCACACTGTCTATAGTGTGAGGTTCATGTAAAAGAACCATTGCCTGGCGTGCTGTCCAGGGTGTACTCTGCCCTCCCCCGGAGTCGGCTGGGATGGGCGCCAGCATCCTCGCAACCCTAATTATGATTAAGCGGTTACAGAGAATGAATGAAAAAAAAAAAAAAAAAAATATATATATATATATATATATATATATATACACACACACACACACACACACACACACACACACACACGTATACATACAGTGGTACCTTGACTTACGAATTTAATCCGTTCCGAGGGCGTGCTCGTAAGCTGAAAAGTTTGTTCGATGAAACAACTATTCCCATAAATAACAACAGAAAACCAATGAATTTGTTCAACCCCCTCCCAAACTCATATAACCTGACACAAACACGTATATTTGACTTAATATATTAAAGATAAACATGTAAAACAAATATTTCATAATAATACATGGACATTAACATTAATACTAATTAATAATAAATAATAATAAAACAAGAATAAACAATTTGTCAACTAACCCTTCTGATCATCGACTGCGGCAAAGATGTCATGTGGGCAGACAGGCAGGAGGAGGAGGAGGAGGAGAATTTTGTATATGTGCACGCTATGAATGCCAGTGAGGAAAGGCTTGTGGTGAGCTACCACAAGGCCAGTGCTTCACAAATAATGGTGTGCACCTCCCTTTGAGGGTGCGGTGGGATACCGGGGAGGGGGAAGACCCTGGGCACATGCTTTTTTGCCATATTGTACTAGAATTAAGTGTAATTGCGCATCCACTACAGTAGTTGGCAGTGGCGCTCTCATTGTCGCCCTATGATGTAGGGAAAAAGCACCGAGCAAATGATATGAAGTGCAGTAAACACTATTTATAGTCGTGTGTGGAGCATGAATTTTTTTTTTTTTCTTCCTAGAAGGGCGTCACAGAGAATAATTGAGAAGCACTGCACAAGGCGTTCTCAGAGTACTGAGGAATACATGCGGAAGAATGCGAGGCTAATGGGCCCCGAAAAGCCATTTCCCTAGCAGAGCTCGTAAATCAAAATTTTGCTCGTTGGATGGGGCAGATTTTTGTTGCAACCGAAGCTCGTATCGTGGAAAATTCGTTGTAAAAGACACTCATAAGTTAAGGTACCGGTTTATGTTCATTCATTCATTTTCTGTAACCGCTTATACCCCCCCCCATATATATATATATATATATATATCTACATCTACACACACATTTTTATATACACAGACGGTCGAACTGTGACACAAAGGTCAATTTTAACTGTCTGTCTTCCTTTCGGCTTTTTCCCTTTTACTTGGGAGTCGCCACAGCGAATCATCTGATTCGCACGTTTTGATTTGGCAGAGGTTTTTACGTTGGATGCCCTTCCTGTCACAACCCTTTATAGCAAGGGACAGAAACACGCTGACGGCTTTGCAGCTACTCTTTTACGAAAGTCAGCAATGGTTCTTTTACATGCCTCTCACCATAGACAGTGAGAGACATGGCCCGCCTTTGATAACCCAGTTAGCCGCACTGGGGGGGACAGTGACAACCTTGTGGAGAGTGGGACTCGAACCCCCAACCTTTGGATCAGCGATCCAGCGCCCTATACCACTGGACCACCACTGCCCCCCTACAAAGGTCAATTTTAACTGCGGTTTTGAAAAGCTGATGTTTTTCCCACCCAGTAAGGCGAGTCGAATGTAGCTTTTCAGTGAGCTGTTGATGGGAATGCTTATTAAGTGCTTTAAAGGTCAGAAGATTTTTTTTTTATTGATTATAAGTTATAACCAGTGACCAAAACTTCTTACCTGATTTCTTGAGTTTTGTATAATGACCATTTAAAAATACCAACTGTGACGTTCTACCGTTTTTATTTGCTGTATTTTGGAGTCTGGATCAACCCGTTCCACATTTTTGTTTTAATTGGGCTGGTGTGATCTGATGTTTCAGGAAAGTTGCAGCGTATCTGAGGAAGACAGCTGATTGTATTTCC
>CM045739.1:9520000-9550000 GCA_024760905.1 Plotosus lineatus
AATGTAGTGAATTTCAGGTTTCATCAGGGTTTTGGTGGGTGTATGGTAAGTTATAACTATTTTAAGGAAATTACTTTTATATATGTGACCAATTTGTGTTTTAATTTTAGTTAAAAATGTAATTGTTTAACCGTATTAATATATGTAACCTTTCTGTGTTAATTGTTTGTAATTATTCTTTACGAATAATATGCCAACAGTAATTACAAATATTACTTCACACAAAGTTGCATATATCAATACAATTAACTAGAAGAACAATTACATAAACACACAATAATACGAGAATTTTTATTCAAATTCTTTAATTTAAAATGATATATTTTTAATGGAATATGCAGGTGAAGTTTTGTTCCGAATTGCTGATAAATGTACGATGCACATCTCCTTTACATCCTGGCTGTCAGTTAAATGTCAAGAGTAAATAAATATAAACTATGTAGGAACTTGTGTTATTGTCATCAGTCCATTTTAGACAAGTTGAGCTGATGCGTTCTCTGTTTTTTCTTAACTGAACATCCATGCAATTCCGCTTATGGGGTTAAGTGGGCTTCACGGAGGTCGGGAGAAGCAGACCCTGAGTTATTTATGGTGAGGAATAAAGTGATGTTTTCGGCTGCATGATTAAATGTGATGCAGTGAACTATACACCTGCTCGTCTGGCATGATGTTGACTCATCTACACTGTGTGTTATCTCTAGATCTCATATTAATTACAGCATTATCACCGAAAAACAAAACCTCCCGAGTCCTTGAGAAAATGATCCTGCTATCTAAGATTTGCATCAAAGTTTTATTGTGTTCATTTTATGCTAAACGTATTTTAAGCCCGGGGCACGGTGGTGTAGTGACGAGCACGTCCGCCTCGCAACAAGAAGGACTTGAGTCCCGGGCTCGGTGAGGGCATTTGTGTGCTGCTTGCATGTTTTTGACGTGCTTGCGTGGGCTTCCTCCTTGTACTCCGGTTTCCTCCGACAGTCCAAAAACATGTACGTGAGGCTAATTTGCTGTTCAAAGCGGACCTGAGGTGCGAGTGTTGGTGTGAATGGCTGTGGGCAGTGGTCTGTAAAGTTGTTCAGGATGTATCCACCTTTACCCAGTGTTGGCTGAGATAGACGTCAGAATACCGTCACCCAGTTTTGACTGAGATAGATGTCAGCCTCCCTGTGGCCCTAGAACGATTAAGTGGTTCGGCAAATCAGTGAGTAATTGAGTGATTTAATGTTAAACACCTAAGAGTATTATTATTATTAATAATGTTGTTGTTGTTGTTGTGAAAATTCCATTAACCTTTACAGAGCAGACCACCGCAGCGCCCCCTTGTTAATTACAGGACTGTATTCTAAAGTATTTTTTGCAAAGCACCTCATTGGATTCAAGTAAAAAAAAAAAATAATAGAAAATAATCTACAGGGATCCCTCACTTTTCATAGTTAATGGGGAGTGAGACCCCCCCCCCCCCCGCGACCACCGAATTCCGTGAAGTTGGATCGACCACCCTGACTGACGTATATGTACATCAGTGCTTCTCAATTATTTTCTGTGGCGCCCCCTCTAGGAAGAAAAAACATTTCATCCCCCCCCCCCCCCGCACCCACCGACCCACGAGCGACGATAAATAGTATTATTTGTCTATAAAATTATTAGTACGACTCTGCATAACATTGTATCTTTATTTACATTAAAAACAAAAAAGAAAGAAATATACTGTAGTTCAACTTACAATAAAGAAAAACTTCATTACATTTTTATTCTGTAACAAAAAAGATTTAAAGTGCACCAGTGTGCCTGAAATAATAATAATTAAAAAAAAAAAAATCCTTATTTAAACTCATTCAACTTATTTATGTCCTAATATCTCCGTCTCTCTTCACCTTTCTTTTCGTTCCTGTTAGAAAAATTTCCGTGTTGTTTCTTGAGGGGCTGTTTACTGCACTTCATATAGTTTGCTCGTACGAAAAACCGCTACACCATAGCGTGACAATGAGAGCGCCACTGCCAACTACTGGAGTGGAGGTACAATTACACTTAATTCCTGTACACTATTCCAGAAAAGCATGTTCCCCAGGGTCATACGCCACCCCCCCACCCCCCGGCATCACACCGCACCCCCCCGGCATCATACAATTAAACAGTCAAAAATAATGCACAAGATGTAAATAAAATATAAATAGATACACACACAGATGCGCACCTCACATAAAAATGTAAGTAGTTTTGTGGGTTGTTTTTGTTTGTTTGTTTTTTTTTTTGCATAATTGGTCTTGTTTTGCCACATTTTCCTCAACTTTTCCTCTATTTTTCCTTGATTTTTAAATTTTTTTATTTTTTGATGAATATTTTTGAAAAACCTGTGATAGACTGAAGCCGCAGAAAGTGAAGCATGAAGTAGCGAGCGATTACTGTATTATTTTAAATATCCATGCTAATGCAGCTAACTGGGTTATCAAAGGCGGGCCATGTCTCTCACTGTCTATGGTGTGAGGTTCATGTAAAAGAACCATTGCTGACTTTCGTAAAGAGGAGCTGCAAAGCCGTCAGCGTGTTTCTGTCCCTTGCTGAAGGGTTTTGACAGGAAGGGCATCCGACGTAAAAACCTACGCCAAATCAAACATGCGAATCATTCGCTGTGGCGACCCCTGATTAAGGGAAAAGCCGAAAGGAAAGCTCATCCATGCTGTTTTTTTTTTTTTTTTTTTTTTTTTTTAAATATATATTATAATTTAAATTCCAAGCATTATTTCTGCTTTGAACGCACTGCATCACAACTTGATTAAAACTCTACTGCTACAGAGCAAATATTCAGAGCATCTGATTGGATAACCATTGTTCCTGTTCTGATACTGTGGTATGGTAAGAGTTTGGAGCCCGTAAAACCCCCCAAAAAAGTTGAGAATCAGTAAATTATTCTTTGGTACGAAAAAGGATTCTGTTAAACTGGACTGTGTGCTGTTATCTGCAGACTCTTCCTGTAAAGGGCGAGCGAGTGAGTGAGGGGGGAGGGGAGGAGCCCATGCAAATTTTGAAGGGTCCTTATCAGTTGTGAGGATGATCAGACTCGGTGTGTGTGAGCGAGAGAGTGTGTGACATTCCGACAGTGGGTCATGCGCCTGCTCCGTACAAGAGCAACAGACTTCATTCATCCTGCACTAATCCAGATGGGAAAGTCAAAGAGCAGAAAGTGCACATCCCCGACCTCATTTCATCACTTCCATCGCTACCAAAGGAGAGAGGGAGAGAGAAAAGACGAGTAGCTGGGAAAATAACTGACATTGGCGAGGCGCTTTGCCGTTATCTGTTTAATTCATCCCACCAATCGGGCCTGTCTTTTCCCTTGCTAAATTGCCCTTTGACACGCATGCCTTCCCATGCATAATCCAGACCTCCTGGGCAGAAGGAGGGAAAAAAAATAATGAATGGAAGTGAACCGAAGACCACGAAATAAAATGTCAATGCCGGCGGCCCGATTTGACGCCAAATCAAAGCTCCGAGCTTTGACGCAGAATGTGCTTTTTGCTGGCGAGGAAAGGAAAAATGCGTCCGGGTGAAAAGGTGTCAAACGAGGAAAGGATTCTTTGAAGAAAGGTGAAGAGGAATCTAAATTGGGAGCAGAAATAGGTTTGGGAACAGACGGCGCGATGGCGAAGAAGGATGAATGTCAGGACAGCCGTCTTTAATCTGCACTGGGAATGTTCACGTGCGTGAAAGGCGAAGGGGCCGTTCAGGTCGAAGAAGGAATCCAACAGTGACAGGTTGTCGGCGTGGCCGAAGTTTTACGGAACTTTCAGACGAGCGAGAAATTATAACTTAAATAAATGAGAGCTGCTTTTTTTTTTTTTTTTTTTTTTTTAAAACTTTACACAAAGATCTGAGACTGTGGACTACAGTGGAGCCTCGGAATCCGAACGCTCTAGAGACCGAACAAATGGGAATCCGAACAAAAGAGTCGTGACTTTTACCGTCCCGGAAACCGAATAAAAACCGGAAGTCAAACTTGAGAAACGCGTGAGAAAAAAACGAGACCAAGAGGGAAGAAAAGTGCTTGACTTCCGGAAATCGGTCTCTTCTGACTCTACTCACCTACTATGTGTGTGTGTGGATGTGCTTGCTCCTGTTCTACAAAGTACAGTAGTGTATACCGTCTTTTTTTTTTGTTTACTCGATTAGATTATAATGTCTCCAAAAAAAGCCACTGAGAAGAGGGCAAATGTGCGGAAAACCGTTGAGTTTAAGAAGGAGCTGATAGCTAAGCATGAATCAGGCGTGCGTGTTACTGATCTTGCTAGGGAATACGGCATGGCGAAATCAACAATATGCACGATTCTGAAGAACAAAGAGGCTGTTAAAGCCAGCGATGTGGCGAAAGGCTCAACGGTAATCAGCAAACAAAGACCGCAAGCGCTAGAGGAGGTGGAAAAGTTGCTGCTCATATACATAAACGAGCAGCAGTTAGCCGGAGATAGCGTTAACGAGCACGTGATCTGCTGCAAAGCACGTGAAATCTATGAAGATTTAGTGAAAAAAGACCCTGGCTCGAATCCTGAAGGGTTCCACTTTAAAGCTAGTCGAGGCTGGTTCGAGAATTTTAAGCGGAGAAGTGGAATTCACAGCGTGGTTCTTCACGGGGAAGCAGCGTGTGCTAACAAAGATGGCGCCGAGGACTTCAAGCGGGAATTTGCGGATTTTATCAGGGCTGAAAACTATCTTCCCGAGCAAGTATTTAATTGTGATGAGACTGGCCTGTTCTGGAAAAAAATGCCCCGGAGGACATACATCACGCGTGAGGAGAAATCACTGCCCGGACACAAACCAATGAACGACAGGTTCACTCTTTTGTTGTGCGGTAATGCAAGCGGAGATTTAAAAATCAAGCCGCTGATGATATATCACTCAGAAAATCCGAGGGCATTTAAAGCGAACAATGTTATTAAAAGTAAGTTGCCTGTTATGTGGCGGTCCAATTCGAAGGCGTGGTTAACCAGGCAATTTTTCACCGAGTGGGTGCACGAGGTGTTTGCTCCGAGCGTGAAAAAATATTTGCATGAGAAAGCCCTGCCATGCCACTGCCTTCTTCTAATGGACAATGCCCCTGCTCACCCTCCCGGTTTGGACGACGATTTAACCGAGGAATCCGATTTCATTCAAATAAAATTCCTCCCGCCTAACACAACCTCACTGATCCAGCCCATGGACCAGCGTGCAATTGTTAATTTCAAGCAATTGTACACAAAATTCCTTTTCCAAAGATGCTTCGAGGTGACTAACGACACACCGTTAACACTTCGAGATTTCTGAAGGAATCATTTTAACATCTACCATTGCGTAACTATTGTTGATAGGGCCTGGAATCACGTCTCACACAGGTCAATGAACTCTTCGTGGAGGAACCTGTGGCCTGAATGTGTTACCGAGGAGGAACAGCAGGACGATAGTCAAATCCTCCAAGACATCGTCAGCATAGGCCAAAGTCTAGGTCTGGAAATGGACACTGATGATGTCGCCGACCTGCTGGAGGAACATCGTGCCAAACTCACGACGGAAGAACTCCTCCACCTTCAGGCAGAGCAGACGACGACGCTGGAGGAGGAGATGTCTTCTGAAGAGGATGATGGAAGGAAGGATGCCCCAACTTCACTTATTAAGGACATGTGCTCAAAATGGAACGAGCTCTATAGCTTTGTTGAACTGTATCACCCTGATAAGGGTAAGGCTAGCAGAGCTGTGCACACCTTTAATGAGGAGGTCATGGGCCACTTCCGTATGGTTCTGAAACGAAGGCAGAAACAGGCAACACTAGAAATGTTCTTCAAGAAGAGAAAGGATCAGCCTGAACAAGAGCTGCCCCCTTCCAACCAATAACATGTTAATGTTTTTCTTTCCTTTCTTCTTTATTTCTTGTGTTTGCTTTTTTTTCATTTCTTTGACGTTTCATCACTGTCTGCACTCTTTTACACAAACAATAAACATAAATAAATATAAAACAAAGTAATCTATTAAGAATTTGGTGTGTTTTTCTTGTTTCACGTTTTTTATATATATATATATATATATATATATATACATACAGTAAAACCTCCGCTGACGAACGCTTAAGCTCACGAACTTTTCGCCTCAAGAACATTAAATTTGCGAGCATATAGTCTCTGCTGACGAACTAGTTTTTGGCGGACGAACCAAACCACGCGGTCGAACAGCACCACGGTGGCGGCCACGAGAAGCTGACGCACGCTCACGGCGTCCCAGTTCGTCACCCCCTTTCTTTGAGTGCGGACGTGGTTTGTGTTTGATAGACATTTTGGACCATGTTGAGTGTACTTTTGCTATTATGGGACCGAAAAAGACCCCACCACAGGTTGAGTTACCTACAGTCCTTATGGAAGGTGACTCTCCTTCCAAACAGTAAGTCCCTCCCTCCCTCCTCCTCCCACTCCATTCCATCAAGCCATCAACTACCATCACAAAGGTAAATAAAACCACTTTATTATACAGTACAGTTTATTTCTTTAATTACAATACAATAGCACATTTATTATACATAAAATAAGGTATATTTTTGTGTAGTTTTAAGGCTTATTTAGTAGAAAATTATGTTTTATGGGGACCTGGGAACGGATTATTCTCATTTTAATGGTTTCTTATGGGAAATAAATGTTCGGAAGACGAACTTTTCGCCTTACACACACTTTCTGGGAACCAATTATGTTCGTGAGCTGAGGTATCACTGTATATATATATATATATATATATATATATACACAATCCAGAGCAATGGAGAGTGTGGAAAAGAGGTGAAGAAGCGTGTGCAGGCAGGTTGGAATGGATGGAGAAAAGTGTCCGGTGTGATGTGTGATAGGAGAGTATCGGCAAGAATGAAGGGAAAAGTGTACAAGACGGTGATGAGGCCAGCGATGTTGTATGGTTTAGAGACAGTGGCGCTGGGGAAAAGACAGGAGTCAGAGTTGGAGGTAGCAGAGATGAAAATGTTGAGGTTCTCTTTGGGAGTAACGAGGATGGATAGGATCAGAAACGAGTACATCAGAGGGACAGCACATGTTAGATGTTTTGGAGACAAAGTCAGAGAGGCTAGATTGAGATGGTTTGGACATGTACAGAGGAGGGATAGTGAGTATATTGGTCGTAGGATGCTGAGGTTGGAACTACCAGGCAGAAGGCCCAGAGGAAGACCAAAGAGAAGATTTATGGATGTGGTGAAGGAGGACATGAAGGTCGTTGGAGTAAGAGTAGAAGATGCAGAGGATGGGGAGAGATGGAGGCAGATCATTTGCTGTGGCGACCCCTGAAGGGAACAGCCGAAAGAAAAAGAAGAAGAAGAATATATACACAGTAGGCCCTCGACATTCGCGGGAATTCGGTTCCGGGCCCTCCCGCGAATCAAGATAATCCGGGAGTTCTGTACCCGGAAGTAAAACCCCATATATTACGTCACATGCGCGAATGAGCAGCCGGAAGTAAAATACGATGTATCTATTACATGTGTTAAAATATGCTTCTTACATTCTATAGACAGTCTTACTCATTAATACAGTATTAATGTCGTAAAATATAGTAATGATTAAGAAAAACTTTTCAATTTTTACTCTTATTTTTATTGATGATAAAATAGAAACATTATACAGCATATACTGTTGTAAAGCACTCGTTTTAAACTCTTTTTCAATTATTATTCCAGTACAGTACCGAAGTTAATTCTGAGAATGTTTGTGCGTGAGATTTTATGTTCTGTAGCATGTTTAACAAATGATACCAAAAGGATAAACTTTATTACGCTTCATCTCCTTTTACATTGAACTCGGAGCGACATCTTGGAGTCACGTCTCCAAGATGGCGCTGCCTAGAGGGCAACTTCGCGGAGTTCTCAGCGTCAAATTGTTTCCTTGTTCATTTTAATTTGTTTTATTTGTTAGTTCGTGTTTTGCACTATGCTCATCTATTATCGGTCGACCCTACTACAGCTATGAGCAGCTTCAGCTTCTGGCAACTAAGCACACAACAACTTCTGTCGTGAGCTAATATGCTATGGGAGCTCAATGCTAACCGCCCAGGTGGAGTTCTCAGAGGCTTGGTTAGCACTTCCGGCCATACTGCTTGAAAATGTTCAGTCTCTGCGAAACAAGATGGACGAGCTTCATGGTCAGATTGCAGCGCGGAGGGATCTGCAGGACTGTGCTTCTGTGAAACATGGCTCGAGGAGAGTACACCCGATAAGGCGATTGCACCAGCCAGCTACACAGCCTTCATCTGCTGAAATCCCAAGCGCTGTGGAGTCATCGTTCGGCCCCTTCCCGCCTGGGCTTATTGTCAGCTGGGGTGCGGCTCGCGTTGAGCTGCCTACCATAGCATATTAGCTCTGCTAATAGCATGTTAGCTCTGCTTAGTTATACACGCCCGAAGATACTCCGATCTTATAGCTGTAGTAGAGTCGACCGGTCGTAGAGGAGCATAGTGCAAAACATGAACAAACACATAAAACAAATTAAAACGAACAAAGAAACAATTTGACTCTGAGAACGCCGCGACGTCGCCCGCTGGGCAGCATCATCTTGGAGACGTCACTCCAAGTTCAATGTAAAAGGACATGAAGAGTACTGTAATAAAGTTTATCCTTTTGGTATTGTTTGTTAAACATGCTACAGAACATAAAATCTCACGCATAAACATGAACTTAGATACTGTACTGGAATAATAATTGAAAAAGATTTTAATACAACAGTTCAGAGAAAACCGTCGTTTCTCAGGAGAAAGTCTTATTTCATCAGAAGAGACATCCAGCGTTTTCTATCGCTTAGCCAGAGAAGACGCATAGCGTTTGAGTGGTATCATAAAGCTTAACTGGTAATTAAAACACACACAAAAAAGAGGCTCATTGACAACTTGTGCGCGAATGAGGAAAAAGGGGCGGGACATCAGCTCAACCAATCAGGAGAAAGGAGAACAGCCATTGGCTGAATTTGAATCACGTGCCAGTTGCTCGGCAGTCAGCGAATACTCAAACCGTGGGTGCAAAACCGTGACTAGTCAAGAGCCTACTGTGTGCATATATATACAACTCGTAACTTCATGCCGACACAGGAAAAAAATCATTATTATGCAACACACCCCCTTAAGTACACTAAATATTTGATTGTATCAATCTGTATCTAAACATTATATATACTTGTGTATGTGTGTGTATGTGCTTACGTGAGCATATATATATATATATATATATATATATATATATATATATATATATATATATATATATAAAAGTGTGTACATATATGAGTCCACGGGCATGAGAAAAACTAATGTATGCACATGTATGCATGTATCGACATTTAAAAAAACCTGCCCCCGAATACATAATGAACACCACCCCATCTAGAGGACGCCATGTTCACCGACATAGTACCTCCCCCAGCACTTTGTAATCATTCTTCTATAATCACCTGAAGAGAGAGGATGGTTTCACCACCCCTCGAAACAGATCTGTATTGATAAATGGAGTTTCAATAGAAAGTCTTTGTCCTGTTCTTTTATTTTTGTGTGTGTATATATATAAATATATATAAATAGGTCGAAGACACAATGAAGCTTGCGTCAATACTCCGTTATTAGTATATCAATAATATACATTTTGATATGTTAATAACATTATAAAATAACATTGTTTAAAAAAGGTAGGTTTCTAGCATCTTGGAACGGATTAAATCCGTTTACATTAATTGCAATGGGAAATGGGAAGAGCGATTTTGGTATCCGAACAAATCGGAATCCGAACAGCCTTTTGGAACGGATTATGTTCGAGAACCAAGGCTCCACTGTACTTCCAAAATATTAAATGACCATCAGCTTACAAAAAAAAGAAAAAAAAAGAAACACCACAATGTTCGAAGCGAAGTGTGTGTTTGTTGTTATATCTTAGAATAAACCTTTAATTTGACACTTGTAGCTCGTGATACGACTGACCAATAAGCATCTCTTATTTATTTTATGTTTTTTTTTTTTTTTTTTTTTTTTTTTTTTTTTTTTGATATACAGTGGTATCTTGACTTACGAAATTAATCCGTTCCAAGGGCAAGCTCGTAAGTGGAAACGTTTGTTAGATGAAACAAAAATTCCCATAGAAAATAGAAAAGCAATTAATCTGTTCCCACTCCTTCCCAAACTCATATAACCTGACACATACATGTATTTTTGACTTAATATATTTTAGATACACATGTAAAAATAAGTAATAATAAAACAAGAATAAACAATAAGTCAATAATCTGGTGGATCAGCTTTATAAGTGTGATTGCGAGTCCTCTACACTAGATGGCAGTGGCGCTCTCACCGTGTTTGTTATGGTGTAGGGAAAAAACACTGAGCAAACGATATGAAGTGCAATCAACACTGAAGTCGCGCATGGGGCGCTGGGGGGTTTCTTCCTATAGGGGGCATCACAGAAAATAATTGAGAAGCACTGCACAAAACCTTCTTGGAGGAATACACGGGGAAGTAATACAAGGCTAATCAACCCGGAAAAGCCATTTCCTCGGCAGAGCTCGTAAGTAGAAAATTTGCTGTTGGCTGGGGTAGATTTTTGGTGGGATTGAAGCTTGTATCATGGAAAATTCGTTATTAGGGACACTTGTAAGTCAAGGTACCACTGTACTGGATTAATCTCATGAGGGAAATTATTTCCTCTCCATTTAACCCATCCAAAGTGAGTGCACACACACACACACACACACACACACACACACACACACACACACACACACACACACACACACACTCACACTCGGAGCAGTGGGCTGCCACACACACATTGGAGGCACCTGGAGAGCAGTTGGGGGTTGGGCAACTTGCGTAAGGGCACTTCAGCTACTAATACGGAGGAAGGGAAGGTGCTGCTCACGTTCCCATCGCTACACATTTTCCCTGCTGGTTCCGGAATCGAACCGGGCACCTTTCGGTCCCAAAGCCCCTTCTCTAACCTTTAGGTGACAGGTCCACCTATCTGTGGTATAATTAACAATAGTTCACCGAATGAAAAGTGAATGTCACTGGATAGTCTACAGCAGTGGTCTCCACCCTTTTTTTTTTTTTTTTTTTGCACCAGCGACCAGTTTTATGTTTCCGTGGACCGGTTACAGCCTACTCCGTATTCTTGTTTTGGTGGGTGTCACCGCAGAAAACCCCGCCTAACACAGATATGCAGTTGGAAATGGAAGAAGGGCTTTCAGTACTTCTGTGGAAATGTCAAAAACGGTCGTTTTTCAGAATAAGATCCGGAAGCTCTGATAAAAAAAAAACAAAAAAACAAAAACGTATAATTTGTACTATGAAAGATTTTATTTGCGGACTGGTATCAAATGATCCACGGAATGACCCCACGGTACTGGGGGTTGGGGACCCCTGGTCTACAGAACAGAACATTTGAGGAGGCCACTCACTCATTTTCGAAGCAGCTTAATCCTAATTAGGGTCGCAGGGAGGCTGGCGCCCATCTCCGCCAGCTCCAGGCGAGGGCGGGGTAGACCCTGGACAGCTCACCAGACTCAGCAGGTACAACACTCAGCAGGTACAACACTCACACAACCATTCACATTCACTCTTACAGATAGGGTCGATTTGGAACAGCCAATTAACCTACTGTGCATGTTTTTGGACTGTGGGAGGAAACCGGAGAACCCGGAGGAAACCCACACAAGCACGGAGAGGACATGTAAACTCCAAACTGAAACACCCAGGCTGGGAAACGAACCCAGGACCTTCTTGCTGTGAGGCGGACATGCTAACCACTACGCCACTATGCCACCAGGAGGCTATTCAAATCAAGCCTGAGGTGGATAATTGCTTCAGTAAATACTAAAAGGTAACAAAAGAAAAAAAAAAAATGAAATGAGATTATGGATTATTTTTACACTTTTAAATGATTGAATGTCATCTCGAATTTGGGAGGTCTGTTACCAGACTGCGTTCACTAAAAAGCTGTGATCTGATTGGTTTGCTGGCTTGGGAACATCATCTTCTTTTCCTTTCGGATTTTTCCCTTTTACTCAGGAGTCGCCACAGCAAATCATCTGATTCGCACGTTTTGATTTGGCAGAGGTTTTTTCCGTCGGATGCCCTTCCTGTCACAACCCTTTTAGCAAGGGACAGAGACACGCTGATGACTTTGCAGCTACTCTTTACGAAAGTCAGCAATGGTTCTTTTACATCAACCTCTCACCATAGACAGTGACAGACATGGCCCGCCTTTGATAACCCAGTTAGCTGCACTGGGGGGACAGTGACAATATTGTGCAGAGTGGGACTCGAACCCCCAACCTTTGGATCAGCGATACAGCACCCTATACCACTAGACCACCACTGCCCCCCCTTGGGAACATAGAGTATAAACCATTATTGAGTAAGGAGGAGGAGGAGGATATGGAGTTCTGAGTCCAGGAGTGCAGATCCATTTTTTTCCCCCTCTCTCTCTCTCTTTCTCTGGAAACGCGGGAAAGGACGAACAGAGATAACAAAGATGGAGCGGCTACACCCTACTGATAGTGCTGTTGGGTGGTGGAAATTTGCGTCACCCTCTTGGTCGTTGAGCTTACAACAGCATAGATTGTAAGACAATAAGATGATGTTTTGACAGCATTGGGCGTGTAAATTGTACCTACTGACGAACCGAGATGGCGGATCTACGTATCTATCAGATCTATCTTGTACAATGTCTAGGACAGGGATCACCAACGTGGTGCCCGTGGGCACCAGGTAGCCCGCAAGGACAATATAAGTTGCCCGCAAGGACCTGTTCACTGCTATTTTTAGGACAGGCCCACGGCTCCATAACGCCACTCTCCATTGAGCTGCATCTAATTTTTTTGAATATATTTTAAATCAAATCAATATCTTCACATAGATGAATATCATTAATTATTAATAATAACATATAATTAAAGGTAAATTGAGTAAATTTGTAATTTCAGAGGTGTGAATCGACATGGTAGCCCTTCGCACTAATTGGTACCCAAGAAGTAGCTCTCAGTTTCAAAAAGGTTGGTGACCCCTGGTCTAGGAGGTGGAACATTGGCGTGTGCCAGTCCTGCAGTAATCTGTCAACTCATCCGATATTAGTGATGGATAAATTGGCTCGAAGAAGAACATCAAGAATCCGCTGGTGGCTTTCCACCAATCAGAACTTAAAGAAATGCAAAACAATAGATTATCCACCCCGCAAACATGGGATAATGATTGGATCAATTAGAAATGCAAAAATAAACTATAAAGAACGAGTTAGATTGTTTCTCATCATGTTGAGGAAGTTGTGTTGCAGATGTTAGAGCAGGAAGCACATAATGGGGACCCCAGGTCCAGGATTAAACTCACAACCTACAGGCACTTCACCGCTGATTACATCAGTACACAGCCGTACAGTAGCGCCGAGCCCAGTTACAGTAAAGAACAAAGTCAAGTGTTTTATGGTTTCTGATGAGTTTCTGTGAGTAATGGTTCTGTGTGTGTGTGTGTGTGTGTGTGTGTGTGTGTGTGTGTGTGTGTGTGCGCGCAGGCGTGTGTGTGTTTTTTCTCTCATTATTGACTGGACTCAGTAGCTTGAGATGATTTGGCACATATCAGTGAACCCGAGTTTTCTCCTCATCACTGCTGTCCTTCTCCTAAAAGTTCTAACCGCTGTACCGCCAACACTGGGTGAAGGTGGGGTATTCACCCTACGCCCCATACTCAACGCACCATTCCAGGACCGACACACGTACAAAATTGTTGGGCGATTTGAAACAGACAGTTAGCCTAATGGGCGTGTCTTTGGACTGTGGGCGGGAACTAGAGTACTTGGAGGAAACCCTGCAACCACATGCAAACTCGACACAGGAATGCCTGAGTCTGGGACTTGAGCCCAGAACCTTCTCTCTGTGATGAATAAATTAGGGAATAATCTGTGTTTTTGTGTGTGTGTGTGTGTGTGTGTGTGTGTGTGTGTGTGTGTGTGTGTGTGTGTGCGCTTCAGGTACAAACACCTGGTGCCCTCATTACAGATGATGCAGCTCTCGGCAGCCACCGGTGTGAGCCGTCTTCTCCTCATCCTGAGACTTCTGGAGCCGAGTTTCACTGGAGACACCGTCTCAGGAGAACTGCTTCAGCGTCAGGTAAAGCCACACAGTCATTTCCACTGAATAATACTTATAAGGCAAGTTATGTGTTTTATTTGAGAGAAGGCTAATAATAATAATGTATATCAGGACAGGTTCGAGAACATGTACTGTACTGTATATCGCCTGAAGCGGCGATGCGATGAAAACGCAGGCTGCACATTTCAGTCCACGGTTTAAACAATAACCTGTACAAGCACTCGTCTGTTAGTGCACTTTAAGTGAATCCATTCATTCATTTATTCATTCATCCATTCATTTTCTGACCCACTTAATCCTAAATAGGGTTGCAGTGAGGCTGGTGCCCATCTCAGCCGACTCTGGGCGAGGGGAAGTACATCCTGGACAGCTCGCCATCCCATCGTGGGGTAGAAACACGCTGACGGCTATGCAGCTCCTCTTGATGAAAGTCAGCAATGGTTCTTTTCCCTGAACCTTACACCATAGACAGTGAGAGACATGGCCGGCCTTTGATAACACAGTTAGTGCACTGGGGTGGGGGGTGGGGGGGGGTGGGGGGTGGGGGGGACGACCTGTTGAACCCCTGACCTTGGGATCATAAATCCAGGGGTGGGGGGGGGGGGGGGACGACGACCTGTTGAACCCCTGACCTTGGGATCATAAATCCAGGACCTTACTTTAAGTAAATGTTATTAATCACAATACACTGTACATGCATCATGGAAAATAAACAAATCACTTCAAACTGCTTACTGCAATGACAAGAGCCTCGTTGCTGGGGTCAAAGTTCGTTTTTTGAAAGACTGAAGGTTGGTGTTTCTGTGTCATCCCCCCTCCATTTCCTTCCTGTTATTCAGACATGCTCAAGCTATTCAATTATTTCGCATCAACATGTTGACGTATTTCTCATCTCTCATTTGCCAATCCGCTTAGTCCATAGATTCAAGAGGAGGCCGCAGCCTATCTCGGCGGACACTGGGTGAAGGCAGGGTACGGCCTGATCCCGAACGGCATCGCAGGCCGACATACACAGAACCATTCGCATTCACACGTCCACCTAGCGTCAATTTGGAATAAGCATTTAGCCCAATGTGCATGTCTTTAGACTGTCGGAGGAAACTGAATTACCTGGAGGAAACCCTGTCAAGCCACGGGCAGAACATGCAAAGTCTACACAGAAACACCTGAGCATTGGACCTTCTTGCTATGAAGCGAGAGCACGAACATCAACACCACAGTCCTGCCTACTCATCTATCTATTGATCCCTTTTGTTTGTTTGTCTGTTTGTTTGTTTGTTTATTAGTTAAATTATGATTTTTTTTTTTTAATGTTAGGTTTTCTGCAGGCCATCATGCTCACCCTAACTGCAATAGAGACACTGTTTGTGCTACGAGTATTTTTATTATTATTTGTTTGTATTTCAACAAGTTGACCACATGGTGGTGCTGGAGTCTCATTTATCCACCTGTACACTCCTTGCCCACAGTGCTGTGCTTTTAATATTATCTGGAGCACGGTGAGAAAAGCAGTTTAAGAAAGTTTAAAAAAAAAAAAAAAAAAAAAAAAAAAAAAGAGCAGCCATCAAACTGAGCTTAACAACTTTGCTCTGATGTGATTGTGCGTGCACAGGGGGCGGGGCGGACCCGGGCTCTGCATCCTATTTCGCCCCCCCCCCCCTCCCCCCCTTTCCAGACGTCTTCAGACAGGGTCTCTGAGGTCAGAACGCGAAGCGAGCTCGTCCATGCTCGAGCTCGGCGCCTCTTCTCCGCTCTCGTTCCACCCAATTTCATGCAAGTTAACGTGTGGCCGGGAATATGCAAATCACTTATTAGATTTTTTTTTAGCATAAGCCCCTTCCACCTCTCAAACGGCTGCTAGTTCCTATTTGTGGCATGAATCGAAAGCTGACCTGAGTCGAATGACTTCTAAAAAAAATCTTTTATAAGCAAACTAAAAAAAATAATGCTTGTGTTCGGCCTGTGGAAGCGAAGCCATGTTGTTTTCATCCATCAAATCTCATTGGTTGTATTTCTGCAACCATTCAGTCACTCACTTCCTAAAGTGCTTAATAGAACTATGATCACGGGGCGGGTGGAGCCTGTCTCAGCCAACACGGGTGAAGGTTGGGTACACCCTGAAAAGCTGATCAAACCATTACGGGGCAATATATATAGAATCATTCACACCTTGGGGCAATTTACAACAGCCAGTTAGCTTACTGTGCATGTATGTCGTAAAGAGGAGCTGCAAAGTCGTCAGCGTGTTTCTGTCCCTTGCTAAAAAGGGTTGTGACAGGAAGGGCATCCGACGTAAAAACCTCTGCCAAATCAAACGTGCGAATCAGATGATTCGCTGGCGACTCTCGAGAACGGGAAAAAGCCGAAAAGAAAAGATGATATCCCAGTTAGTGCCACGTGAAAGGTCATCGTGTAACATGGAGTTTGTACATTGGGATAGTTTTCCTGTGAAGTACTTTTAGAGACAACATTGACAAACATGCTAAACATGAAACATAATTATACTAGTTGTTCATTTGTTCAATATTTTCCCTTAAACAGCTGGACTGGAAGATATTTCGTGCAAGAAAAGTCACATTAGAAAACTAAACACATGCCTGCATGTCGATCCTGTGATGGTCTAGAGAGATGTTCAGGGTGAACCCTGCCTGTGCCCAGTGTCTGAGATAGGCGCCAGCATCCCCGTGACCCTAATGAGATTAAATAGTTCAACAAATGAGTGAGTGGTGGGTGATTTGAGTAAAAATTGTGAGCATGTGTTTGATGCAAAAAAGTCAAATTTAATCTCTGATTTTAATCAAGTCTTAGATTTTAAAACCAATTTCTCAGCCTTTGTGCTAAATGACATCATGTCATTAAAATTTGGGCATTCATTAAAAAAAAAATTAAAAAAAGAAAAATGAAATGTCTGAGAAGTGATCCGATTCGCTAAAGGATCTGAAGTGATCTGATTTGTGAAAGAATGTGAAGTGTTAAAGGATGTGAAGTGATCTGATTTGCGAGAGGATCCGGAGTGATCTGATCCGCGAGAGGATCCGGAGTGATCTGATCCGCGAGAGGATCCAGAGTGATCTGATCCGCGAGAGGATCCGGAGTGATCTGATCCGCGCATGAGGATCCGGAGTGATCTGATCCGCGCATGAGGATCCGGAGTGATCTGATCCGCGCATGAGGATCCGGAGTGATCTGATCCGCGCATGAGGATCCGGAGTGATCTGATCCGCGCATGAGGATCCGGAGTGATCTGATCCGCGCATGAGGATCCGGAGTGCTCTGATCCGCGCATGAGGATCCGGAGTGATCTGATCCGTGCATGAGGATCCGGAGTGATCTGATCTGCGCATGAGGATCCGGAGTGATCTGATCCGCGCATGAGGATCCGGAGTGATCTGATCCGCGCATGAGGATCCGGAGTGATCTGATCTGCGCATGAGGATCCGGAGTGATCTGATCCGCGCATGAGGATCCGGAGTGATCTGAATTGCGCATGAGGATCCGACGTGATCTGATTCACAAAATAATCTGAATTGCTAAAGGATTTTAATCGCTAGAGGATCTGAAGTGATCTGATTCGCTAAAGTTGATTTATACCTTCTTACACACCATGATTGTCTCCATCATGCAAATGCAGCTTCTGTTGTTATGGTGACTGCAGGAAAACCACAAAATATTTATTTTCTGACTTTTCAAGCAAGTTGCCTTCACCAGGCTTTTCGTGACATTCTGTAAATGTATTGAATAATAAAAACAGTGGGGGGAAAAAAAATCATTGTTGTGACACCTCACTGTTTTTCCTTAAATCACTCACTCATCTGCCTGAACCTATTAATCTTATCAGGGTTGCAGGGAGGCTGGAACCTATCCCAGCCGATACGCGGCGAAGGAGAGGTACACCCTGAACAGCTTAACGGACCATCACACAGACACCCACACTCAAACAGGGTGGCGATTTGGAAATGGCAGTTGTGAATGTGATGTCTTTGGGGGGTGTTTATAACTCTGAGTCTGGAACTCGAACCCAGGATGCTTTGTGTAAACTTTCAGTAGAGTTGAATGCAGACTGTTTACTTTATCCCTTAATCATGTTATTACCTGAGCTCCTCATCCTCTGAACAGAAATATCTCTTGAGTAACCCAGCGCACCAGAGCGGCGCCGTGGACGAGCACTACTTCCTGAACGAGAGCGCACTTCAAGTCAGGTAAAGCACATGCGCGCCGCACGCGGAGACACACACTCTTATTGATGTTCTCGTCAGTATTCAGTGACGGAATAAACTGAACCTTCACCCTTCATTTCTTGTAATATTTTTTTTTGTCATCTTTCATTCGTTTTATCCCTCAGAGAGCTCACCAGGTTCAAACTAATGTCCAGCAGAACGTCACTGAGCGTAATGATCGGGGACTCGTTTGACGAGCGTCTCTCACCTCACCTCAACCAAGTGAGTGTTATCTACTCAGTGATTGGCTCAATATCTATAAACTAAAGGCCATTTTTAAGTACTTAATTAGTTTTATTTGAACCACAAGGACCTGAAGAGAATTTGTGTGATTATTATGGTATGCATTGCTGAAATAAATCCACATGCAGGCTGGGTCAGCCAGACGCTTGAGGCATGTTTTATAAGATGACGTCCTGATTATTTGTTTGTTTTTGTTTTATTTATTTATTTATTTTGCACATCAGGTTTTTGCTGATGTGCAGAGGAAGGGGTTAAAGCGAGTTTACCCTCAGGCCAAACTCATTCACATTCAGGGGGCGGACCGTCACATGATCTCCAAAAAGACGTCATCGGTAAGCAAACATTTACTGGAGCTCGTGTCAAAGAGGCAAACCAAACACGCGATGAGGGAATGAAACCCAGTTCGTCTCACTCGAGTACCCGCGGCGTTTCCTGTTTGGAAAGCATTCACATTACAGCTGTGCTGCATCATCACAATATATGTGGACATTATTTTTTCATAATTTTTTTTTTTTTTTTTTTTTTTTTTGACAAATTATGATTTTTTTAAAAAACTTTTTCTGACTGTTTAAAATGTTTGCTATGAATTATGGGAAAAAAGCTGTATCGAACATTTTTATTCAAAGAAAACAAAGACGTCACGTTTATCCTGAGGATTAAGGTTTTAATTATGACACCACATCAAAATAAAAATTTCCAACAGCTCTGGAATTTTATTCCATCCATATACATGCATAGCAACAACATTTTTAAGAAATAATTTTTTCCCATTATAAGGACATCGGAATGATCTTTTTTTTTTTTCTTTTCTTTTTTTTTTTTTTTTTTTTTTTTTAAACGCATCCCTCCCAAAATTCCTTTCCCACCCGTTTGAGTAACATCAATAAAATTACTTTCGTACAATTGTTGTTTTTAAGGAGTTAGAAATATTTGCCATGTTCCTGTTCTCCTAATACTGCTTTCAGTAATGTTCCTTTTCTTTCTTTCTTTTTTTTTTTTAAATTATTTTTTTACAAAGTATTGCAATTTTTAAAAAGGGAGACCAAAATGGATCGCAAACTGAAATACGAGTACTATACAAGAACGCTGCCATCCTGATGAAAACACCCACTTCTGAGTTTAAAAAAAAAAAAACAAGAAAAAAAAAACAAAAAAAAACATGACACAGACCAAGAGCTACATACATATATGCAAAGCTGGATGGACTGGACTGTATATGCCAAAACATGAGATGCAGAGTTGTGCCTGGTTTTCCCTTCGAACCGTGTTTAAGGCTGAGAAGTCATGAGTACTGCAAATGACATTTAGGCATATTCAAAAAAAAAAAAAAAAAAAAAATTTACAGCAAATAAGAAAGCACAAGTGCTTCAGTAGCTATTTTTATGTCTAAAATGCATTTCGGTTTTGTATTGTCTATCGTCTTGTTGAGTCTACAATACAGTGTAAACAATGATTGCTACACAAGAATGACTATACAATAACATTACAAACGACTCTGATATAAATTTCCTTTGTGTTTAAATTAAGGTTACTACTCCTATTAATACTGATTGTAAAATAAATAAAGGTGAAGGTGGCACCAATATTACACATGGGAATTTTTTTTTACCCCTTGACAAAAGTTTTGCATTGAAGTCTCAATGAAAAATGAAAGACGAAGCTCTTGATTGTCCACAAGCAGCATTTAAAACTGCATGATGCACTATTCCAGACATGACAGTGTAGCGAAAAAGAGGAGGAGGAGGAGGAGGAGGAGGAGGCGGGAGAAGTGGAAGAGGGGAGGCGGTAAGATTTCATTTCACGTGCTCGGCAGCATGTGACGAGCAATAGAACTTCTTGTGAGTGATAAAGTTTGATAAGTTATTGAACTGGATGTCACACAGGCGGCAGTACTTGCCGCTTCCGGTTGGCTGAGCCGAACCATTTATGCCTTTGGGCACGATGGGTGGCACGTTGTCAACTGGAGATTTAGATGAGGGTGATGTGCTGCCGTTGGGATCCGGAGGGTTCTCGGAACCCCATGTTGTCGGAGATGTCTGGCCGTCTGTCGGCGATGTGTTGTTCGGCTGGTTCTCTTGTTGAGTGGGAACCGATAATTGGTTGTCATCCACTTTGTGCCCGCCGTTGACGATGACCATTCCCCTGTTTTTCGGGAGCAGGGGCAGTGGGTCTTTGCTAGGTTGAGGGCAGCCGTTGGATGCCGGTTGCTCTTTGCCTTCTTCAGTCTCCCCATTCGTACCCTGCTCTTGGTCACCGGGTTCACCCTGTTTAACCACGCCCCCTGCCAGGAAATCGTTCGACTTTATCCCAAAGTACGGCGATATCGGCTCGGTTGTTTTGATCTTTTTTATTGCTCCAGGGTAAAGGCTGTGTGGCAAAAACACTTCTTTGGAGGGCAGGAGCTGGGGTTCAGTGAACGTCTTTAGATCTGGTACAGGTCCAAGGTGTGGAGGGAACAGGCCGCCGTTTTGCACCGTGACCTTGGTGCCAGCATTTTTCTCTGACTTCACAGGACTCTTGTCAAACATGTCTTCAGGATTAGTGCTTTCAATCTTCATGCTTGGAAACCCAGCCTGGTCCAGGCCACCAATCTCATTGTGCTGAGCAGCTGTAACTGGGCAAAAGTTCTGTTTATGAGCTAAGTAATTCTCCACCTTGTTAAAACTTATCTTGCAAACAGTGCATTCATGATAGTCCAAGAGTCTTTTGGGGGAATTACATGTCTTGTCAGAGACTAGCGAGCACTTTTTGCTAAGATCGATTGGCGCATCCAGTTCTTGTGCGTCTGTAATTGCATTGCTTTTGGGAGCGAGGATGGATTTCGTGACCGTAAGAGACGCTTCAAGGTGTTTGGGGACCATCCCTGGAAAAACGTCACAGCGTGGATGGAAACGGTCAGCCAGGCCTTCCACAGTGTCTTGGGACGTACAGGGATTTCCCAGACTGGGAACGCTCAAAAATCCGGGCTGCGGCCCTACCGGCGGTCTCTGTTCCTCTGGCAGGCACATTTCGTACATCTTCCTGCGTTTGCGTGTCCGCATGGTTCTCTGCATGGCGGGCACCTTGTTAGCAGACATACGCTTCATTGGTGGGTCATGGCGCGTGGCACAGTAATACTGCTTGTGGACCATGAAGGTTTCATGCCGGCTAAAGGTAATGTTGCAGGCCTCGCAAGTGGTTTTGTTCGGATCGTTCTCGCTCTCCCCGAGGGATGTGTTTGGACTTTTGACTTCAGCCTGCTTGCCATTGAGTCTTTCTTCAACACTCGTTGGTGTGGTGACCTTTTTCACCTGCCCACTGATGTCTTTATCGGGAACTTTACTACTGCCATTGATAATGTCCAAAACAGAGGAATTCAAGCATGCTGATGGCATTAGATGATCAGTCTCTGGCGGGTGACATCCAGCAAGCAACCCTACTGAACTGTGGCTACTGTTTGGACTCACAGAGTCTGTCACCTTGTCTGAGACGGTGGAGAAATCGGGAGATTTTGCCATGTGCTGCCAGCGACTATTGCAGTAGTGTTTTTTGTGGACAAGGTAGTTGTCCAGATTATTGAAAGTTATGTTACACTCGAAGCAGGTTGCACCTTTGGGCATCAGGGGACTATAGATGACCGGTGGGTAACTGTTTCCTCCGTGGCGTAATCTGCGATGCACAAGTTCTGACATTTTGGCCAAAATCTCAGACGCTTGGGGCACCACTGAAATGTCTTGAGAGAATGCAAACTGCGACAGGAATGGGCCCATTGGGAATGTGGGTCCTATGTTGTGCTGAACTGGTGAGGAGGCCAGTCTGGGACTGGAAGGCTCCGACTTGATTCGAGTGTAAGAGAAACTGGCCTTGGCGCCTGGGTGACCTTCTCCTTTTTGAAGGCCAAGCACAAGCTTTTTTTCGGCTCTTTCCAACTCTACATCCGGCCCGCTGTCCTTGTTGGTCATAGTTTTGGGGCTCTGCATGACGGCGTCCTTCCTGGCAGCTATCTCTGTTCGGGTCTGCAGACTTTCCTCTGTCCCCCGCGGTGATTGCTCGTTGTCGCTCTCCCTGTGGACCTTTCCTGAATGGCCGTGTAAGTCCTGATGCTGCAAGAGTTCCCTGTGGTTCTGGAAGCTGATATGGCAGTGATTGCATCTGAAGGCCGCCTGTGATAGGTGAGTGATGATATGGTGCTGGAATGTAATGAGAGAATCCGCTGTATAGTTGCAGATTGTGCATTTCAAGCTGGTGCCAGGGGGGAGTGTCTCTTCCATTTTGACACCTGAGGAAGATAAAAGGTAGATGTCAGATTTGGTGACATCACTTTACAGCAGGCGACCTGCCGTCTCGCAGTCTGCACAACCAGCCGGCACCTTCCTGATATTGTACCGGACTGAAACTCGACTTTACATGATAAATTTTGCTTAAATATATTTATAGAGAAAAAGAATTCATTCATTCGTCCAACTGCTTATGCCGAATAGAGTCGCGGAGAGGCTGGAGCTTATCTCAGCCGAGTTTGGGCGAAGGCAGACTACACCCTATACAGCCTACCAGTCCATTGCACACTTGCACTCCCACCATGGGGCCATTTTGGAAGCAGTAAGCCTGATGTGCATGGCTTTTGACTGTTAGAGGAAACCAGAGTACCTAGAGAAACCCACGCAGAAGCCGCCGTCGCTCAGCCCAGGACTCAAACCCAACATCGCGGATCTTGCTGCGAGGTGGACGTGGTAACCACCGTGCCATGTTTTTATAGCAAAGAATACCTTGTATAATTTTCCTTTTGCCTGCGGAAGCTTTATTTACGATGTCCACTCACCACTATGTGTGTTTAGGTGCATCTCCAGGGCACGAGGAGTCCCGAAGCTCTTGTTGCACTGTGGGAAAGGACAGATGCTGGGGGTTTGATGGGGGTTCAGTTCATTTTCCTCAGGTATGCCGTCAGGGTCCCTCTGCCGCCCACTGCAGTAGTACATCAGATGTGCCTGCAGGTTTCTTTCACTTCTGAACCAGATTCCACAAGCCTTACAAGGAAAGATGTCCTCTGAAAGAAATACCAACGAGCACAGGTTCAGTTAGACAGTAAACACAAGTACGGACCTTGAACTGGACTCATGTTATGGTAATTGCGCTTGTTTTCTTGAATAGAAAACGGAAGGAAAAAATTGCAGGTAACGAATTAAATTTTGTTGATCCTGTCTCCGATAATGATACAACGATCAGCCATAACATTACCACCACCTGACAGGTCTGTATTTAGTTCAACACCTCAAGCTTCAGGACACTGTGTTCCGACTCCTTTCTGGCTGAGTTACGGTAGCTCTTCTGTGGGACCAGACCAGATGTACAAGGCTTACTCTTTCTCTGTGCATGAATGAGCCTTGGGCATCCGTGACACTCCTGGTTGTCCTTCCTTGGACCATCGTCCGTAGGTATTTACCACAGTAGACCGGAAACATCCCACAAGAAAGGCCATTTTGGAGTTAAATGACTGGGTCTGTGTAGATGTGCACATGAACTTCCAGGACTCACTGCTCAGTTTTGCCCACTATTTTGCAGTTGCCCCCCCCCCACGCTCTCTCTCTCTTGCTCTCTCTCTCTCTCTCTCTCTGTCATTTGCCAAACTGCTTAATACTATGAGGTTCTTAAGAAGGCTGGACTCTATTTATGCCGACACTTGCTGAAGGCAAGGCCACCCAGAACTGCTCGCCTAGACTGCAGCAGGAAACCAGAGTAGTACCTGGAGGAAACTACACAGAAACGCACGAGCCCATGACTCGAACCAAGGACTTTCTTGTCGTGAAGTGGAAGTGCTAACCATTACGCCACTGTTCCGATCCCAGCTGCCACCGTAATGAGCTAATCAGCGTTATTCACTTCACCTGACGGTGCTTGTAATGTTTTTTAATTTTATGGCTGATCGGTTCATATTTTATAACTTTAATACATGGCTTATACTCGCCGTCATTAATTTTTCAGTCACTGTTTTGTCAGGGTACTTGTACTGAACTTGAAATGGCACAACAGCTTAAAATGCTGCCAGTATGTTGGTGCCCTTACCTCAAGGGCAAACTAAAACAGGGCACCATCTGCCAGGAGTAGGCTTCCTGTCATGCCGAACCCTCGATAGCCTTTATTAAGTCAACCAACCGTGTTTACACATGGCTTGCATTTCTGTGATTAACATATTGAAAAGGGATGTTTACTGTAAACGCCACTGAAGGTCAGGTAGGTTTATCCCGGATCCCTGGTACAGAGGTTAATGTATGGATGACTGACACATGCGGCAAATAGCTTTTCATAGGTGTGTGTGTGTGTGGATGTGATGAGGGCCGAGTCGTCTCAGCTGGCCAAAATGCTGGCCATCTCAGCCAGGGACCAGGTGAGCGTCTGTATGTATGCAACGCCTTTTGTGGCCAACTTTACTGCAGGAACCTGCTCTGACTTTATCAGTGTACTGTGTGATTAAGTGCATCTTCAATCAATCAAACTATTGTAACGAAGCAACAATAAGTTATGGTTTGTGTCCTTACTGTTGACTATGGCGGTGGGGAGAATGGACGCCATGGCGGCCTGCTGCGGTAGGAGCTGGATGGTGTCTAGAAGACGTGCTGGGTACATGCCCTCGCTCAGGGACATGTGATTGACCGAATGCAGCCGGGAGTCAAAGTCTACCACAAACGCCACAAGCTCCTCGCCTTCCATTATGTTCTTGGTGGTGGTGCACCATAGCTGGCCACCTATCAGACATGGGGGGAAAAAACAACAAAAAACAGACAGGTATGAATTTAATAAGCATTCACTTTTATTTTAAGTGTCACACATGTAAATTGTCATATGACTCTGGGATGAGTGATAGTCGTACGCTTTGTTACACACGTATTGATTTACGAGGTGGAAGATTCAGAATAAACACAACCAGTCATTAATTTTCTGAACCGCTTAAGCCTAATTAGGGTCGCGGGGAGGCTGGTGCCCATCTTAGCCTACTCTGGGTGAGGGCAGAGTACATCCTGAACAGCTTGCCAGGCCATCGCAAGGCAGAAACACGCTAATGGCTATGCAGCTCCTCTTGACGAGAGTCAGCAATGGTTCTTTTGATAACCCAGTTAGCTGCACTGGGGGGACGGTGACAACCCATGGCGAGTGGGGCTTAAACCCCCAACCTTAGGATCAGTGATCCAGCACCTGACTGCCATAAACACGACCAGTTATTTAAAGTGATAAAATATAGTTTTTAGGATAATTCGCTCACTTTCAGTCATTTGCCAAACCATATTAACCCTACTAGGGTTGCAGGGATTCTGGAGCCTTTACCCTGGCCTGCTCACCTGCCTCACACACACACACACACACACACACACACACACACACACACACACACACACACACACACACGGGGCAATTTGAAACAGCCATTCAGCCTTTTTTAGACGATGAGAGGAAACCAGAGTACCCAAAGGAATTCTGCGTGCCCAGAGAGAAGATGCACCCAGAAATGCCCTCATCAAGCCCAGAACCGAAGCCCATAACCTTCTTGATTTAAGCAGGGATCCTAGATCTCCGCTATTTAGCGGAATTCAGCTATTTTTACTCTCCTATTTAGCGGAATTCCATTATTTTTACTCTCCTATTTAGCGGAATTCCGTTATTTTTACTCTCCTATTTAGAGTGGAATTCCACTATTTTAGTGTCCTATTTAGCGCAATTCCGTTATTTTTACTCTCCCTATTTAACGGAATTCTGCTATTTTTACTCTCCTATTTAGTGTGGAATTCCGCTATTTTTACTGTCCTATTTAGCGGAATTCCATTATTTTTACTCCTATTTAGCGGAATTCCGTTATTTTTACTCTCCTATTTAGTGTGGAATTCCACTATTTTTACTGTCCTATTTAGCGGAATTCCATTATTTTTACTCTCCTATTTAGCGGAATTCCGTTATTTTTACTCTCCTATTTAGTGTGGAATTCCACTATTTTTAGTGTCCTATTTAGCGGAATTCCGTTATTTTTACTCTCCTATTTAGCAGAATTCCGCTATTTTTAGTCTCCTATTTAGCGGAATTCCGTTATTTTTTTACTGTCCTATTTAGCGGAATTCTGCTATTTTTACTCTCCAATTTAGTGTGGAATTCCGCTATTTTTAGTCTCCTATTTAGCGAAATTCCGTTATTTTTACTGTCCTATTTAGCAGAATTCCGCTATTTTTAGTCTCCTATTTAGCGGAATTCCGTTATTTTTTTTACTGTCCTATTTAGCGGAATTCCGTTATTTTTAGTCTCCTATTTAGCGAAATTCCGTTATTTTTACTCTCCTATTTAGCAGAATTCCGCTATTTTTAGTCTCCTATTTAGCGGAATTCCGTTATTTTTTACTGTCCTATTTAGCGGAATTCCGTTATTTTTACTCGCCTATTTAGCAGAATTCCGCTATTTTTAGTCTCCTATTTAGCGGAATTCCGTTATTTTTACTCTCCCTATTTAACGGAATTCTGCTATTTTTACTCTCCTATTTAGTGTGGAATTCCACTATTTTTAGTGTCCTATTTAGCAGAACTCCGTAATTTTTACTTTCCTATTTAGTGCAATTTCGCTATTTTTAGTCTCCTATTTAGAGCGGAATTGCGCTATTTTTTTCAGCTTCAGGGTCCCTGCGGCCCCTTTGACTCCCCCAGCTGAAATATTTCATTTCCTCTTATTTCTGAACCAGTTTCCTCTATTTTTTCCTAAACCTCGCTGGGATCCTTGTTTAAGGCGGATGAGTTAAAGCACTACACCACCCCGTGTCGCGCCCCTTTTCTGAGGCAAGTTTGTTGACTACACTGATGATGTATAAGCCAGGCATAAGCTGCACAATATGTCATAAGTACAGTAGTGCCTGGTGATATATCTACCCCAAGAAAATAAGGTATGTAAGACCTGTGCAGTTTTTTTTTTTCCCCTTCCAAAGTTGGAACCTTCTACTGTAGTGTTACGAATATATTTATTAACTAAGAAGAATAGAGAGTGACAGCAGGAAGGGGGGTGTGGGTGTGGGGTGTGAGGGGGTGCGGATAAGAGGGAAGGTTTAAGCTCAGATAATATTTATCACTGCACATGACAGGGCTTTCAGCTGCTCTTCATTTTGCATTCAGGAGATTAAAGTTTTTAATGTGACTATTTACCGAAATCTGGCTGCCGAGATAACAACAAACTATGATACGTTGGTGCTAAATGGCAGAATTAGGACATTGTTTCAAAGGGAAAGCTGGACAATTAATTAAAGCGCTCTGTTAGCTTTCAGAAACGTGCAAACACTCCGACAGAGTGTCAGAATAAAGCGGGACCTGTGATTCCCGTCCAGCTGCCGGCTCGGGAAACGGCGTGGAATACAGCGTGATTGCCGAGCCGGTTAGAAATACATCAGGAAAGGAAAATCGGACTTGCGGTCCGTAGCCGAACCCGTGCCTGCGTTGCGCGTGTTTTCCGTGTGTCTTTTAGCTCCTATGTGGTTCTCATTAGAAGCCTGAGCCTCACATCAGAAACCCGTACAGTGCGAGTCTGTGTATCAGCGGGCGAATCATATTCATCCTCATCATCAGCTGGATCCTGTCACCGACACCACACACTGCCGGGAGAGAGACTCTCGCAATCCTTATCTTCTAATTAAAATAACACAACTCCAACTGCACTCGGCAGCAGTTAACATCAGCGCACATCTGAACTGTCACCTGCCACAAGGAGAGCAACTCAACACCAGTTACCCCCCCCCTCCCCCGCCCCCCGCCGTCCCCCGCCCCGAAAGTGGAGAAATGTTTCATTAAGAGCTCATTCCGAACACAGCAGGAGCATAAAACCCCCGCAAAAACGTTCCTGAAGTGATCTGTTGTCAAAACTCACCTGCACTTGCAGCTTTTTTTATTTTATTTATTTATTTATTTTTATTTCTTACTAAATATTTTTGGAGTGTTGGAGGATTAGTGCTGGGTGTGAGATGGAGACATTACCCTAATCTACTAGTGGTGAGCAAGTCTACCTCACAGCAAGAAAGTCCTGGGATCGAGTACCGGGTCCGACGAAGGCGTTTGCATGTGCTTCCCCGGGTTAGCCTGGGCTTCCTGTGTGTACTGTAGTTTCCTCCCGCAGTTCAAAGACATGCACGTTAGGCTAACTTAGCTGATCCAAATTGCCCCTAGGTGTGAGTGTGGGATTAAATGCTTGCATATGTGTTGCCCTGCGGTGGCCCGGTGAGCAGTTCATGGTGTTCCCCGCCTTCACCTAATGTCAGCTGAGACTCGAATAGTCAGATTAAGCGGTTCATAAAACGAGAGCGAGAGTGTTTAGAGACACTTTTGTAATTAAATAATATATAAATCTGCATGTAATGAATATGCAGATTAGAAACATATTGAACATGGTAAGCCACACCTACTTTAGTGCATGTGTTGCATTTGTATACTTGATTGGTGGTTATGCTTTATGTTGAGACAGTCTCAAAAACAACACATACCATCGGTCCATCCATCCATCCATCCATCAATCAATCAATCAATCAATCAATCAACTCTGACAGTGCAGCAGTGATTTTTTTTCACATGGATGAATGGCATCTTGAATGATTCCATCCTAAACCAAGATGCTCAGTGTATAACATCTGGGATGAATTTAGCATTCTGGGAAATACGATATGCTAACCGAGTAATATTCTATAATTGCTAATGATGTATAATTGTGATTAATGCTCGCTCACATGGTGGCGCAGTGTTTACCACATTCGCGTCATGGTGAAGGTGCTGGGTTTGATCTCTGGGCACAAACAACCCTGTGCGTGTGTGTGTGTGTGTGTGTGTGTGTGTGCGCGCGCGCGCGGGTTTCTTCCGGGAACTCCGGTTTCCTCCCACAGTCCAAAAACACATTCCAGTAAACTAATTGGTTCCAAATCGCCCCGAAGAGAGTGAGACTGTGTGTGAATGGCTGTTTGATTGTTGGCCCTGCAATAGCCTGGTGAGCTGTTCAGGGTGTACCCCGCCTTCACAACTAGTTGGCTGAGCTGAACGCGAGTTCAGGGATGTTTCTGTATGTAGCACAGCAGCACTCGCTGACCGCCGTGACTTAAACCCGAACTGCTGTCTACACTCGCGGAACAGGAAGTGCTATCATTATTATTATCTGTGCTATTATTTCGGCTGTGCTGGGTTTATATGTATGTCAGGGCTACACTGGTCCCCACAACAGCACATACAGTATATGGCGGAGAAGACGAAGCTGCGCTGGGCAAAAGTGTAATTTGCACCTGGCCTGAGGTGCCTTATTTTTTTCTTTTTTTCTTTTTTTTTTTTTTTCCTTTTTGCCCAGAGCCTTTGTACGGCGGCCAGCGCAGTCGCTATGAAGGCTATTGTGTTCCTCCTCCTGCAGCGCACCTGATAAAAGAATAAAGAAGTCTGACATATTCCAAA
>CM045739.1:9557500-9560000 GCA_024760905.1 Plotosus lineatus
AAGTGCTGAGCTAATTACACTCACGCGCTCGACAAGGTTAATGAAAGAAGAGTAAATATATATGATGAGACGAACGCCAGAGAAAAAAAAAGTGACTCTGTGAATGAAGTGCGGTTGAGACAGTATTACTTAAACATGGAACGTTATTTTAACAAATCTCGGCTAATGACTCATCACGGCGAACATTTTACGCTCGATGAGCAACAAACGCGCAAAACATGGCTAACTAGCCTCCAAGCTAACGCTGCGATGACTAAGGGTATTTACTGTACTTTAAAAGTTGCTTTTATTTCATTTCTAACTTACTTTTACTAATTACATAGTAATAAATGTACTATATGATAAAATATGAGTTACAGGAATAATAATAATAATAATAATAATAATAATAATAATAATAATAAATAGTGACTGCTTTTGACCTTCATGTGATCATTAGGAAATATGACTGGTGTGACTTCCTGTTGAAAATCTGACTTTTTTTTTTTTTTTTTTTTTTTTTTTTTAAGTAACTTGAACTTGGATAAGTTTTGAAAAAGCCCGTTTCAAGCATGAGATCAAACAGATTTATAAATTATTTATGTATAATCCGACATTAAAATGTTTTAACGCTTATATTTATATTTAGTACACATTTCTCATAAACTGGAACAGTGCGATTGAACTCTAATATTTTACAATGTCATATCGATTAATCTGAACTTTGTACACGAAATCCCAGAATCACTGCCAGAAATTAAAAGTGCAAATTATATTTAAATCAAACCCCTCCCCCCTCCCCCTCCCCCTCCCCTCCCCCCCAGGATAGATATGAATCCTCCAGTGAGCCGGTAGTGTTGTTGAGTTCTTATCTCGGGATGTCTGGAGGAACTCAGAACCTGTAAACTTGCAGATTTTTTTTCGACTGTTGTGATGTTTCCCAAGTCCTGCACTTCCTCCTCATAACCCAACAATCACACGCCTCTCTGAGGGTGCGCGTGTGCCTGAGTCGAGGATGAAATGAATGAATGAATGAATGAATGAATGAATGAATGAATGAATGAATGAATGACTGCTGCGTCGGTGTAGGGGGATCGTGGCAGATAATCGCGCCGTGCCGGCCGAGGGCTCGGATCTGCTCTTCTAAAATAATGTGCCTTGGGGGGGGTGGGGGGGGGGTGGAGTGGGTCTAGAAGCAGGTTATCTCCACTCAGCTCCCTGTTTGCTGTTTAAATCTTAACGGGGACACGAGTGGCTGGCGAGAGCAAATATGTCTGGAGTGGGGAGGAACTGGAGTGGAAATGTTCTTGGTGAGAGATTAGCCGAGGCGTGGGCCTAAGGAGATGAAACTCCGCTGGTGGAATGGCTTTTTATTCCTCTACAGCACAGGTGCAGAGGTAAAGGTGTGTGGCTTAGACTGTTGTGTGTGTGTGTGTATATATATATATATATATATATATATATATATATATATATATATATATATATATATATATAACACCGAGACATGGCGACAGAACGACGAGTCAGGCCTAAAAAAATAATGCCGCTCAGGTTATTAAGAAAACTCGCGGCGTGTAACTGATCATCATTTTGACTTTTAATAACTCAGTCATTCACTTTCATTTTTATTTGATTCGGGATCTCGCTCTTATTTTTACTTTATTATCCAGAAACGGCCTGTTACTGATATCCAAGCGCTGTAAATGTCATCACTGTATTTTCAAGAACCTCATTTACCCGGTTTCTAATTAATAATTCGCTAATTCAAGATATTATCTCATTGTTATCATGCAATATCTCATTATTTCAACTTTGTTACTTCAAATTCCATTCAAAGATCACCAAATAAACTTAATATGTTATGACGGTGATCCCTCACTTTCCGCGGTTAATGGGGACCGAGATCCCCCGCGACTGCTGATGAAGTAGGATCAACCCCCTGACTGATGTATACGTACATGTACATGTGTATATAATATCAATATATATATATATATATATATATATATATATATTCAATGCTATAAATGCTTACAATAATGATTAAACATTCAAAAGTAATGCACAAGATGTAAACAAAATATAAATACACACACATAGACGCGTGCACGAGCACACAGATGCGCACCTCACATAAGAATGTAAGTTGATTTGTTGGGGGGTTTTGGGTTGTTTTTGGTTTTTGTTGTTTGTTTTTTTTTTTTTGGCACAATTGGCCTTGTTATGCAGCATTTTCCTCAAGTTTTCCCCTATTTTTCCTTAATTTCCTTATTTTTAAATTTTTTGATGAATATTTTTGAAAAACGCCACGATGTACTGAAGCCGCAGAAACTGAAGCACGAAGTCACGAGGGATCGCTGTATTCAAACCTGACTAACCAGCTTGTAATACTTGTTTTGATATCTTATTATTTTGAATTAACTGCTCGATAGTTCCGTATAGTATCCTGTTTTTAAAATTATAAAGGCTGATGTTGTTGTTATTGATGTAATATATTGTTATTTTGAGTGAATAAGGT
>CM045739.1:9565000-9612500 GCA_024760905.1 Plotosus lineatus
CTTAATAACCAAAATGAAGCTGATGTGAGAACGTGCAAGCTCCACATGGAAACACCTTCAGAAAGCCCAGGACCTGAACCCTGGACCTGTTGTGAGATGGACCTGCCAACCACTACGCCACCGTTCTGCCTGTATGGACAGCAGAACCACTTTAAACTGGACCGATGACTTCATTTGACAGAATTCGGGATTAGTTTGAATGAACCCCGGTGAATACGACTACGCAAACTACGAACCAAACTTCAGTCGCCATAAACAACAACAACAACAACAACAACAACAAAAAATAAACACCCAAACAAACAAAAATTACATACGTTGTTCACCCCATCCCCTCCGTCTGGTTTTCCCCCCTCTCACTCCTGATGAGAAGCAACATCCCTCACTCATCCGCCTGAGAGAGCGAGCAGGCGTGAGCGTGAGTGAGAGAGACTGCGGCTGTTTATTAATAATGAATTTGGAGTTTTGCGTGGAGGAATGTTATCGCCTGGCGCACAATCCGAGCCAACAGTTTGCCCTGATGGGCTAGCTGGGTTCCTCATTAGTCCAACATATTTAATCCATAAGTTTCTTATCAAATGTCACACCTGCATCTCCAAATGGCATTTCCACATTCAGTGGCATGTGTTTGGGAGATGACGCTCCAAGGTGCTTGGGCGAGATTAAGCGCCCGGCAGTGAGAGCGAGCTTACTTTATCATTTTGCGCGTCTGGAAGGAATCCAAGCAGTTTTTGTCTTGCTGTTGTAATTAGAAAGCCTTTTAAGTGATAACGCCTGCATCGGAATATGAATATGGAGCGATCAGCCTTGCTCCGTCCCCCCCCCTCTCTTCTTTCCTCTTTTTAATTGTTGAATCCAATTTTTTGTTGCATGGTGTAGCAAGGATTAACTCTGGCTTCAGAAGTTTAATGAAAGACTTAAAAGTAGGCAAACACTCCGCTGGGGAAGATGAGCGGTTTTCACCCATTTTAACTCACAACGGTTGTTTTTTTTTTTTTTTTTTTTTTTTTTTTTGTTTGTTTTTTTTTTCCCCGCCACCTTAAGTAAAATAGTAAAATCAAACGACAGCCATGTCCGGAACTCTCTGTAGCTGGGTCCTAAATACAATGTGTGTCTCTCGTCTGTACCTAAAACACACAGCGGTGTTTCTAAGGTGTCCTTGTTATCTCCTAACACAACAAAACCCCGTCACCTTTTCACCGTCTCAGCTCTAATTTCCTTTAATCTCTATTAAAACAATCCTCAGAGCTTTTCCAGAGCAACCCCAGACTGGCAAATAACAGAAATTTGTATTTTTTTTTTTTTTTTAGTCTTTCAGTGCAACCCGAAGCCGCCTCATAGAGAAAAGAATGAAAGAAACAACATGGTGTGAGCGAGAAAGCGACAGAGCCTGAGTGAGAGAGAGAGAGAGAGAGAGAGAGAGCGAGAGAGAGAGAGCGCGCGTGAGATGGTGTGTTCTTCTCCGAGTCCCTGGTGTGTGTCCAGGAAAGCTGCTATGCATCGGACCAGAGATAAGTGCAAAACTGAGAAGTATTGATCCAGTAATAGTGGTGCGCGACACCTTAACCTTACAGCATGAATGTCATAGCCTCTTATCCCCCTGCCTCTTAACACGGACCTCCTATCACAGCCAATCCATCAGAAGCCTGTGTATAAGACCCGTCTCACACTCGCCACACTCTCTAAATCTCCCAAATCACCGCTCTGAGGCATCTCGGGGAAAAGCCGAGGCACAGTTCATGCAACGAGGGTGTATCGTAATGGGGAAAATGGGGCTCTGCTTTACAGAAACTTCAGACTGTAAATCTGAACCGACCCGATACACTGTATTCGCATCTTCTTGGTTAAACAGATCACCGTGTCTTCGCGGTTTCCTCGCGGGAAGAGAGCGCCTCAATTTTATTTCCTCAAGCAACACTATCAGCACCAGGTGCAGCCTTTTTAAATAAATATCAGCCCTGCCCTTGAACACCGTGTTCGTGAATATAACATCCTTTTGATTCACATCACATGTTTATGTATTACATCATCTCTTTACCATGCAGAGATAATAATAAAAAAAAAAAAAAAAAAAAAAAAAAAAAAAAACCACTCTCATCCATGACAATACGGTATTAATGTCCCTTGTGTAAGGAGTGAAACATGACAGCGTGTGATCCTATAGGAAAGTAACCTGCTATGGATACACAATTCGTTTCCAATACACTTCTCTCCCTTTTTTAATTTAATACACTACGACATTTAAGTTGATATTTAATACCAGTGATTGCGGCGTGTGTGTGAAGTAGGTTACTTCTCGTTATCACTAGCATCACAGCAGCTATAAAAGGTTATTATCTCACCATCCCTCATCTCACTCACTCATTTGCCAAGCAGTTTTATCCGACTATGGTTGCAGGGCAGCTGTAGCCTATCACAGTCAACACTGGGCGTAGGCGGGGTACACCATGAACAGCTTCGCCAGACCATCGCAGTGCCAATACACACACTCACACTCTCACCTATGGGCGATATGGGACAGCCAATTTGCCGACCGTGCTTGTCTTTGGACTGTGGAAGGAGACCAGTGTACATACAGGAAACTCACGCATGCACGGAGAGAACATGCAAACTCCACACTGAAAAGCCTGAGTCGACCACAGGGCTTAAACCCCGGACGTTCTTGCTGTGAGGCGGACGTGCTGTAGTCAACGCCACCGTGCCGCCACCTCCTCACCTATCTAAAGAACCTTTATACAGCCTAATGTGCTTGTCTTTAGACTTTAGATTGTCAGAGGAAACACCGATGAAAGCACGAGGATCATAACGAAAACTCCACACAAAAACACCCAAGCCAGGGGCTCGGACCCAGGACCTTCTCGCTAGCCTTGCTACAAAAGTTTCACAAAGCAAGCAAACAAATAAAAAAAGTCATCTCCTCATAGTGGAAAATTTACCGACCTTTTCAAATGCCGAAACTGGAGACTCCTTCCATAAACATCTCCTTACAGTAAACATCATGACAATGATTTTCCACTTGCAACGTGACTTGTTTTTTAAATGTTAATCATGTTGTATGCTAGCTGCCTGAAAACGAGCTGTTACCTTTAAAGTGAAATATAAACTATTAAAACAACATTAATTGGAATTACAGCCGACATTACTGTCAAATGTCAAAGCTGCTGTTATAGGAATTTAATCAACACCTTCTAATGCAAGAATTCAATCGCAGTGTATTACAGGTTAATAAAACAGCCATCAAACTATACATACAGGGATCCCTCACTTTCCGCGGTCCGCCGATTTACGAGAAGTAGGATCGACCCCCCCCCCCCCCCCGACTGACGTATACGTGCATGTATATGTGTATATAATATCAATAAATACACATTCAACGCTATAAATGCTTATAATAACAATTAAACATTCAAAAATAATGCATAAGATGAAAATAAAATATAAATACACACACATACAGATGCACACGCACACTCAGATGCGCGCCTCACATAAAAATGTAAGTAGTTTTCTTGGGGGGGTGGGGCCAGTGGTGTAGTGGTTAGGGTGCTGCACTCATGATCAGGAGGTTGTGAGTTCGAATCCCACTGAGACCCTCACTGTGCTAAGACCCCTTGGCCACAAGTGTGCCTCTGTTCACCCAGCAGTATAAATGGATACCAGTAAAAATATACTGGGAAGGTAACCTGTGATGGACTAGCGTCCCATCCAGGGGGAGTCGAACTCCTGGTCGCTTCACGCTATGGAAACCGGGGATAAGTACCGGCCTGATGAGCCACGAGGCTCAGGTGAAAAACCCAACAGACTTAACTTACCTTTTTCTTGGGCGGGGGTTGTTTTTTTTTTTTTTTTTGCTATAACTGGCCTTGTTTTATGGCGTTTTCATTAACTTTTCCTCCTATTTTTCTTTAATTTCCTTATTTTTTCATATTTCAATGAATATTTTTGAAAAACCCGCAATGCACTGGAGCTGCAGGAACTGAAGCACAAAGTAGTGAGGGATCACACATACATTATATATATATATATATATATATATATATATATATATATATATATATATATATATATATATATATAGATAGATAGCACTTTATTCATTAATAAATATTATCACAGTACAAAATTAAAAAGTTTTTATTTAATCATTACTACATTTTACTGTGGGGGCAGTGGTGGTCTAGTGGTATAGGGCGCCGGATCGCTGATCCAAAGGTTGGGGGTTCGAGTCCCACTCTCCACAAGGTTGTCACTGTCCCCCCCCCCAGTGCAGCTAACTGGGTTATCAAAGGCGGGCCATGTCTGTCACTGTCTATGGTGAGAGGTTCATGTAAAAGAACCATTGCTGACTTTCGTAAAGAGTAGCTGCAAAGTCGTCAGCATGTTTCTGTCCCTTGCTAAAAGGGTTGTGACAGGAAGGGCATCCGACGTAAAAACCTCTGCCAAATCAAACGTGCGAATCAGATGATTCGCTGTGGCGACTCCCGAGTAAAAGGGAAAAAGCCGAAAGGAAGACAGAATGACTACATTTTACTGCATTATTACAGTAACAATGCAGTAAAATATAGTAATGATTAAGTAAAAACTTTTTAATTTTGCGCTGTGATAATATTTATGAATAGAACCTGGTAGGAGGCGGAACTTAACTCCTGCAAATCACGGGGGTTTTCTGTACATTCACTATGCTATTAAAGTATGAAGAGGGAGGATAGTTAGGTAGCTGCATACTTCTGAACTCATTCATATTTCTAGTATACAGTGAGTCGTGCTTCAGTCTCTGCGGCTTCAGTGCATCACGGGTTTTTCAAAAATATTCATTGAAAAATAAAAAAATAAGGAAATTAAGGAAAAATAGGGGGAAAAGTTAAGGAAAATGCCATAAAACAAGGCCAGGTATGCAAAAAAAAAAACAAAAAAAAAAACAAAAAAAAAAAACAAAAACAACCCAACAAAACTACTTACATTTTTATGTGAGGTGCACGTCTGTATGGTCTAGTGGATAGGGCGCAGGATCGCTGTTCCTAAGGTTGGGGGTTCGAGTCCCCACAGGATTGTCCCTGTCCCTTCATTGCAGCTAACTGGGTTATCAAAGGCGGGCAATGTCTGTCACTGTCTATGGTGTGAGGCATGTAAAAGAACCATTGCTGACTTTCGTAAAGAGTAGCTGCAAAAACGTCAGCGTGTTTCTGTCCCTTGATAAAGGGTTGTGACAGGAAGGGCATCCGACGTAAAATTCCATGCCAAATCAAATGTGCGAATCAGATGATTCGCTGCGGCGACTCTCGAGAACGGGAAAAAGCCGAAAAAGGGAAAAAAGAAAAGACAAAAGCACGTGTGCATGTGTGTGTATTTATATTTTATTTACATTTTATGCATTATTTTTGAATGTTTAATTGTTATTATAAGCATTTATAGCATCGAATATGTATTTATTGATATTATATACACATACATGCACGTATACCTCAGTTCGACCCTACTTTGCGGAATTCGGCGGTTGCAGAGGGGAGGGAGGGGGGGGGGTCTCGGTCCCCATTAACCGCGAAATTTTCGGGATCCTTGTATACTGCATGCAAACGTCAGAGAAGTAAACTCAAACAAGATTTGTATGGTTTATTTTTCCATTTTTAAAGCATGACAGTAATTATGCTGCCTGTGAGTGCGTGTCCATCGTGTTTGATTAAAGCATTATCCACCTGGAGTAATGTTTTTAATCCTGAAATTGTGAACCAATCAGATCACACCACTTGCATGCAGTGTATACTACACGAACAGTCATTCAAATCTTAGAAGCTATAATTTTCAACATCATTTTTACTCTGGTACCCAAAACTAGATTTTTGTAGTATGGGTTATTTGTTTGGCAACAGGAAACAACGAAAACAAATTTGTCAAGAATAAACTACGCACACCAAAAAACTACAAAAGAAAATGGCACCATCCAAAATTAAAGTCATAACTGTCAGTATCGGGTCTGGCCTCGGTTCATGGTGGTACAGGATGGTACAGATGGACACCTGTAGTGATCCTATTCAGGAGTCGTCGTTCTCCATCACCCTGGATTGTAACCTGTCGTCACCGTGACCGTGTCATGTTGTGGCGGTAAATCAGGTTTCCAATGGTGGGTTGTGTACGGCCCATACGCCTCGATACCTCACTGTAGCTCAATCCGGCCTCCACCATTCCCAGATGCCCGGAGACGTTATTCAGGTGACAGATGTGGCATTATGACACGCACTGCACTAACAGTGAAGGACATTTCGGAGTCATTATATCCGTTTTCCAAACCGCTCGTCAAATGGTCCAGATACACAGTGTGTTTTGCTCAAGCTGCATTCGGTCCACTTTTGCAAAGAGACCTACAGATGTGCACTGAAGTGTGAAAAAATGTGAACTCATCATTTTCTCAAATGCCCCAGTATTATCATCAATAAAGCCATGGGGTATAGAAACCCCCACAAAAATGTCTCCCGCAAAGTTTCTCATGGTTGTCAGTATAATATGCGGTATAGTATTGCACGGCAACATTACTCCACCTCGTCAGATTTGGTTTTCTGATATATTTCGGGGTCAGTGCTAATTCGCTAAACCCGCCTTCAAAAAGAAAGAAACTATTTTTTTTTTTTTTTTTTTTTTTGGAGTAGTTCGAATTGTACTTTGTCTCCATGTCCATGAAGTTATGAATAAGCCATGTGTTCTCTCAGTAATGCTCAGTCAGAGGATTCTCACCGAGCTATAAAAGCATTGCCTGCCACCAAACACTGACAGCGTATGCAAATGCTGTTTAATAGCTGGCAGGCGGCTCAGATCTGGCCTTGCTCGATCGCAATCAGCCCACGGCGACGTCCCCTTGCTCCTAATGAGCTCTCTGGGGCTGCACTTAGCATGTTACTTTGTAGCACCATAACTGAAACGTTGAGCAGTGAGACCTGGCGCTGTCCTCCATATGTTTTCCAGGAGTCTGGAAGAGTAATGTCACATGTACACACAGGTAGAGACACATGTACGCCACAGGTACCGTATACACACGAACGCAAAGAGAAGATTTATGCAAATTGGGGTCCTGCTTGATTTCAGCCCTACAGCCCAGACTTTACAACTGAGTGGACTAAGATAGCCCGCACCATTCTACCCCATTACATGAATTTTATACTCATACCCTCCTCCTCCTCCTCCTCCTCCTCCCATTGCTTTTTCCACACGGTGTAAAATGAGTGTTAAATGAACCACAGCTAAACAAAGGGGCTCATCAGCGATATCCTGCACAATCAGCCTTCTCATCAGCATCAGCACTGACTTTCACAGCCAGGTCCACGCTGTGTTCACTTTCTCCTTAAAAAAAAAAAAAAAAACGACATCGCCTTGCTTTCAAAGCTCTGTGATTCTCTGTTCGTGAGTCTTTAAACACGAGGAGAAAAGAAAAGGTACGGACACGGCTCATTAAACTGAGGTAGCTGTGTATTGTCTCATCTGGTGAGATCTGCGCGTAGAGGAAAGAATAGGTAGGAGATTAGGATTGCGCATACGCTACTGGTCTGAAATGAAGAGGTTAACACTGAGGAAGATAAGCGCCAGATGTGGAGAGATAGCGGAGAACTGTGCATGAGAGGGGTGGGTGGGGGGTGGGGGGGAGAAAGACAGTGTGTAGACTGGCACTGAGACACTGTAAAGCTCTGGTGTGAGCAATTAGGCGGAGGTTTTACCTTCCCTTTAGACAGAAAAACTCCCGTATGGGGGAAGGTGGGTAAAGGCAACTGATTACGGATTTATTTGAGAAAACGCGTCCAATATGACTTTTGGGAAAAAGTTCAGGAATACACCAATAATTGAGTATTAAAGGTCAGGTTCAGGTTAAGAAGTCAGGACCTACGGTTGTGGGATATTGCTTCCAGAGGTTTCTGAATATTATTTTATACAATTCATGCCGAGAAGTGAAGAAATTAAATTGCATTTCATGTTGTTGGTTTTCGTCCTTCGAGGTCGAAGATGACCATGACTTCATATCAGATCGATGATCTGCGGTATGGGTGAGGTCATGACTTGGGCTTGACTTGGATTTAAGTGAGGAGGAGTTGCGTCGATCATCAGCCTCACTCTCTCGTCCCGGCCTATCTGTGTCCGGTGGCACGACATACTCGAGGCAGCTGGAGATAGGTCAGGATGCAGCGAATGTCCAGCAGTGTCCTGCGTGTCTCACTGTGTCCTGGTTGCGCTCTACGACGTTTTGCCGGGTCCGCCTTCTTGACTCCTGAACCGATGCGAAGGTAGACAGGTCCTACTCTTACCGACGGTCTTGTTGTATGCACACATGACAGTGGAGACTCGTGGTGGCTGGGATGCCTAACCCCATCACTGGTCCAAAAGGCCTGTCCACTTGCCCATTGTCTTTGATATACCAGTGCACTAGTGGCTGAGTGCTTCAGGCTGTGGGTAACTGATAGAAGGGTCAGGGCTTCAAACCCCGTACCGTCAGCTACCTCTATTGGTCCTTTGAACATGGTCCTTATCGCTCACCTGCTCACATCTCTATAAATTAGATAAAGGCACCTGCCGAAATATGACAATGGCCAAAGGTGGGGTGCATCTTGAAGAACATGCCGGTGCATGGCAAGCAACGTACACAACCATTCACACTCACATCCACACCTAGGTGCAATCTGGAACGCCCTCACCAAGCACAGACTCATACCCAAGATCCCTTCCTCATGAGGTGGATGTGCTAAACACTACACCACCATTGAGTCATGAAAGAAGTCATCAGGAGCGGCACCCAATCAAAGAATGCATCACAGTCAGAGAAACTCTGCCGGAGGGTCACTAGAACACCTGACCAATGACCTTGGACTCTTTGTACATGGTTTTCTTAATCAAAATTAGAAACATGGAGGGGTATCATGCAGCGCTATGGGGTAACATGGTCTTTAGATATACTACAGTACAACCATTCAAGGTTCATGGTTCCTGAGGTGACAGTTTCCACACCACTTACGATCAATATAACCAGTTTGGCGCCTTCTTTTCTCAAGGTTGTCTATTTTAGTGCTTTGACAGCTTTTTTCTTAATATTCAAGTTTTTTATGAAAAGATTAGGATCCATCCATGAAAAAAAAAAAAAATCAGAAAGGACTCTCTCATGTACCAGAATGTTACTGTAAAGTCAAACCTCACACGTCAAGGTGAACATATGGCGCTTCGTTTTCCTGTGCAAACTCGGAAGACTCCTGTTGTGATTCGGCCAGCTAAATTCTCAACCACAAGGGAGCAGGCATGGCATGGTATGAGCGGGGGTGGTGAGGAGGGGTATGAAGAGAGGAAGCGAGAGAAGGAGATGAAGAAGATGAAGAAGAAGATGATGAAGAAGAAGAAGAAAGCTGGCAGGCAGATTGAGTCCATGCCAGTTCTGCCTGCACCATGCGGACTGGCAGGGGTGGAAGGTGCCAGTGTGTGCTGGGCGAGGAGGAAAGATCAAACAACAAGGGCTGCAGATCTGCACCAATCTGCTCTGTATTAGCGTCGCAGCCAAAGAGCAGCTGAACCAGCCGCTGGCCTACACGAGATGCGTACATTACTAAAGCACATACATATACAACTAAAACCCAATCGCAATTCTAAAATTCCACCCTCCAAAGCAAGTAGAAATTACAGAGACCCTTCAACCAGGACAACCTTAATGGGCGTACTCGAGGATAGAACAAAGTAGTTGAGACCTGTATGCAAAGATTGAACACTGTACAAGACCTCGCCGTACAATTATTCTAAGAAGATCGTTAAAAAATCAGAACATAAGGCGATGCCTTGGAGAATCCGTTCACTTCCAGCAGCGACAGCACCGGCCTGATTTTTGCGAAAGAGCCCAAATGTTTGCATTCTGGTAATGCGATGATAGAGTTTGGCGGACGTGCGAATCGATGGCGTTAAGCTCTCGTGGGCAGCCTAGTCTCAGGTTCACTTTGCGGTGCCGCAGTCCAGATCTGCAGACGGAGAACGGGCGCCTCTCCCACCATCTTCTTCTCGTGCACAGATGGTGGAACGAGACAATATGCTTTCCAAAAAATCTACGCTGCTTTTGGTCCGCCCCAAAGACACTAGATCTGCTGGAGCGACGCTACGGTACGGAGAGGAGCGAGAACCGAGTTGTGGGCCAAGCATGCCACTGGAGATTGGTGGCAGCATGCGGGTCTGTGTGCATGGTATGTGGGCAGGGTTGTGATTGTCAGTAGGAATAAAATATACATGGTGGTATGTGGAGAAGTGATCATGTAGCTTTATGAGAATGCCTTCTTTCAACAAATGTGGCCAGATCTAGCAAAATATTTACACCATTAAAAAAATCTGCCCATGTGCTTTAATTTTCTACTCATTGCATGGACGGTGGGTGGTATTTAGGAAAGTGATGATAATTTAAACTTTGGTTGACATGTCACATGGAAAATAGAAAAAAAAAAACCCCCAGTTTTTAATGTTGACGAACACGACACTTCTTCTCATCACATTCAACATTCATATGTAAGCTCTGTAGCAAACGTATCAGTCATATACAGTGGTACCTTGACTTTTACCTTGAAATTAATCCATTCCGAGGGCAAGCGCGTAAGCCGAAAAGTTCGTCGGAAACAATAGAAAACCAATTAATTCCAACCCCCCTCCCAAACTCATATAACCTGCCACAAACGTGTATTTTTGACGTAATTAAAGGGATCCCTCGCTACTTCACGCTTCAATTCATGCGGCTTCAGTGCATCGTGTTTTTTTTTTTAAATATTCATCAAATAAAAAAAATAAGGAAATTAAGGAAGAATAGGGGAAAAGGTTAAGGAAAACGACACAAAACAAGCCCAGTTATGCAACCCCCCCCCTAAACAAACACAAAACAAAAAACAATCCAAAACCTCCCATCAAAACTACTTAGATTTCTGTGAGGTGTGCATCTGTGTGCGTAGGCGTGCGTCTCTCTGTGTGTGTATTTATATTTTATTTACATCTTATGCATTATTTTTGAATGTTAATTTGTTATTATAAGCATTTATAGCACTGAATATGTATTTATTGATATTATATACATGTATACATGTACGTACATGCCAGTTGGGGGGGGGGTGATCCTACTTCGCAGAATTCAGTGATCGGGTGGGGGTGGGGGTGAGCGTGGGGGTGGGAATCATGGTTCAATTAACTGCGTAAAGTGATTGACCCCTGTATATTTAAGAGAAACATGTAACAAACATTTCACAAGAATAACACACGTACAGTAACATAAATAATACTGTAATTAATAAATAATAAACAAGAATAAACAATAAATCAATAAACAATACAGTACAGTAAGTGCGTCTGAACTTAAGAATAGCACTTAACATTAACTTACACTCCTAGTTTTTTCACTTTTTCTTTATTTCATTTTTTGGATTTTTTTAAACTGTTTTAACAAGGCTAATTGGCAGCATTATGTTTTAATTAGCATACTAGACTAGCTTTAAATGTGATTGCGCATCCTCTACACCAGGTGGCAGTGGCGCTCTCACTGTGTCCCTATGGTGTAGGGAGAAAGCACTGAGCAAGCGATATGAAGTGCACTATTTATAGTCGTGTGCTGGGGGAGGGGGGGGGGGTCTTCCTATAGGGGGTAAGGGGGCACCACAGAAAATAATTGAGAAGCACTGCACAAGGCATTCTTGGAGTGCGGAGGAATACAAGGTTAACCGTCCCGGAAAAGCCATTTCTCCAGCAGAGCTCGTAAGTCAAAAAATTTGCTCGTTGGATGGGGCAGAGTTTTGGTGGGATCGAAGCTCATATCATGGAAAATTCGTTATAAAAGACACTCGTAAGTCAAGGTACCACTGTAACAGCATCAACAGGACACTTGCCCCACCTGAGTCCCTCAAAGCCATTGTGATCTAATCCTAAGTCGACCTGGTGAACAAACCAATTATTAGATTTTACTTTTGTCAAATATAAATAAAAATATGAAAATATGACCCTGCCTGTCAATATGCTTACTTTTTCTTGAGGTCTGACATCACTTTCTATTTTATTTTGAATAAGAAATGCATTTGTAATTTAAAAAAAAAAAAAAAAAAAAAAAAAAAAAGCTTGTTTACATCCTTTGCCAATCTTTCATTCAATTGTTCACCAAACTGCTTAATCCTATTAGGGTCGCAAAGAGGGTGGAGCCTATCTCAGGTGACAAAGTGCTAAGGCAGATTTTGGGTATCCTGAACAACTCATCAGACTACTACAGGGCCAACACACAACACTCACGTTCACCAAAGGGCAATTTGGGACAGCCAATTTACTGACTGTGCTTGTTTTTAGACTGTAGGAGGCGACCTGAGTACCTGGAGGAAACCCGTGCAAGCACGAGAGAACATGCAAACTCTGCACAGAAATACTTAAACTGACAACGGGACAAAAACACAGGACCTTCTTGCTGTGAGGTGGATGCCACAGTGCTGTCCCTCACTATTGAAAAAACCTTTAAAGAACAATATACAGCCTAATGTGTGATCTTAATACGATCCAGTGCACACATCCTCACATCTGTTGATTATTATAATCACCATTATTATTCATTCTTTTTTTAAGCTGCTTAATCGGAATTAGGATCACTGGCAGACTAGCGCCTATCTCAGCCGACTCTGGACAAAGGTGGGCTACACCCTGAACATCTTGCCAGACCATTGTAGATCCAACACACATACAACTAGTCACACGTACACTCACACTAAGAGACAATTTGGAATCATCAGGTAGCCGAAATTCTTCACTTCAAACACTTTGAGAGCAGAGTACCTGGACGAAGCACACAGAAACCCCGGGAGAACATACAACCTCCACACAGAAACGGCCAAGTTTGGGAATCGAACCCAGAACCTTCTTGTTATGAAGTGATTGTGGTAACTACACCACAGTGTTGCTCACTATCATTGTTATTATTATTATCATCATTATTATTATTATTATTATCATCATCATCGTCATCATCATCATCATCATCATATTATTATTATTATTATTATTATTATTATTATTATTATTATCATTATTAATGATAATAATAATAATAATAATAATACCAATACAATTGGATATGGTAAACTGTACATGTCACGGTGGCGTGATGGTTAGCACGTCTGCCTCACAGCAAGAACTTCCTAGGTTTGATTCCCAGCTCGGGCATTTCTGTTTGGAGTTTATATGTTCTCCCCGTACTTGCATGGGTTTCCTTCACGTGCTCCGGTTTCCTCCCACCGTCCAAAAACATTCACAGTAGGTTAATTGGCTGCTCCAAATCATCCATAGGTGTGTGAGTGAGTGAATGTGACTGATTGTGTGAGTGTTGGCCCCTGCAATGACCTGGTGAACTGTCCAGGAAGTACCCCGCCCTCCCCCAGAGTCGACTGAGATGGGCACCAGCCTTCCTACGACCTTAATTAGAATTCAGCAGTTCAGAAAATGATTGATTGATTGATTGATTGATTGAACTGTACACACTGAAAGCAAAATCTCTTTTTCCACATCATAGTGATCTGTACTATCTGGACCCCATATAGTTTTGAAAGAGTTAATGATGAAGCCTCGTCAGGACCAATGAGAAAGCAGGCGAATGGCGCCAACTTGGCCTCAAGGGAAAAACGGAAAAGGTTCATCGTCTCCATCTTTTGTGCCCCAGCTCAGGCAATTAGACCTGGCTTGGTGTTTTCTAAGCCGAGTGGGGAACAAGGTGTGTGTGTGTGTGTGTGTGTGTGTGTGTGTGTGTGTGTGTGTGTGTGTCAAGTGAGGAAAAGCCATTTTGAGGCAGCGTGCTCTTCAGTTCCGGTCACGCTCTGTACCAGTGCAAATTAAAACCTCCTGCTAGCCCATATGTAAATACGCCCATCGCCCAGGCTGCGCTTTAATGAGCCATGATATGAAAGACCAGCGTAAGACCCATGGAGAAATCCCCGGCCACTTGACAGCTGACAGGTGCTGCAAACTTTTAAGACAGGTGAGTCTGGCAGTCTGGAATATTCCAGCAAAGTTCAGGAACAGCACCGAGAACGCTCGGGGCATTTTTCAGGGAGGACTGTGGGTAGCGGTGCTGCTGATCAGAAGCTTGCTCGATATGTAGCTCATGCCTCAATCCTTTAATAACCTGGATGCTAAAAATCTGCCAAAAATATACGGATTAACCATCGCTAAATCTGCCTCAGAAATGCGGTAGGGTAATGTGTATAGAAACCGAGGGGAAGAGAACTGCAGCTGCGGCAGCGATTAATCCTCACTGTGGTCCTCAGAAATCCTGGCATCTTTTATACAGTATCACAGAAATCATAATCAAGATTCAGCTGCAAAACTAGCAGAGGGTCAAAGTTCAACAAGGAGCGAGAAAACATGTAATTAAGCGAAACATGTGCTCATTTGTTGGACCTTTCGGGGTCACTGGAACAGTTAGTATAAAGAAAACACTTCCCAATTTCAGTTATTGTTAGTGCAAGGAGTGTTATAACGCCGCTAGCATGCTAACGCGCTAACCCACAAAAAAGCCGAGTGTTATATCCAGAGCTAATTGTTCTAATTATGATTTCGCTGTTTGTTGTTTAGATTAGAGGCTTATTTATGAAACCTTAATAGGCAAACAAGATTTATGACTGTCATTGCAACTGAAACGAAGGAAATCTAGACAGTCTGGGGGATGATGGGGGACGGGGGAAAGGGGGGGAGGATACGATCCTGCACTAGCGTCAAAAATGGAAATGAGGTGAGGAGATAGGAAGATTTGGGGACTTTGTCGCCTGAACCAGGCAAAGCCATGTTAAATCCATTCTCTAAAGTATTGGAGGAACTACAAAGGTATTGCAGGGAAGCGGAATAGCTCTATTGTTGTCTCATCTGACAGCTTTACTCCAAATAAGAGAGAGAGAGAAGGAGACAGAGAGAGAGAGAGAGAGAGGAAGAAGTGAAAGAGATTGAGAGAAATGGCGGAAAGGTGCGCGGCTGATTGTCAAATTTCAAACGTTCCCTATAAAATTTAAAAAAGTGAAGGATGTCAATCTATACATCAAATACATTCCTTAACAAAGCTCTGCGATTGTGGTTGACACGGTGATGTAGTGGTTAGCAAGACCGTCTTGCAGCAAGAAGGTCGTCGGTTTGAGCCCAGTAGTAGCCGAGGGAGTTTGTTGCATGGGTTTCCTCCACGTACTCCGGTTTCTTCCTACAATCTAAGGACGTGTGCGATAAGCTGTCAGTTCCAGATTGTCCATAAGTATGAGGGTTAGTTGTACAGGGTGAACCCCGCCTTCCCTCAGTGTTGATTGAGATAGCCTCCAACCTCCCACTGACCCGACTAGGAGTTAGTTATTTGACATATTAACGGTTTCCTCTGTGTACTCCGGTTTCTTCCTACAATCTAAAGACATGTGCGTTAAGCTGTCAGTTCCAGATTGCTCGTAAGTTTGAGGGTGAGTTGTACAGGGCGTACCCCGCCTTCCCTCAGTGTCAGTTGAGATAGCCTCCAACCTCTCAATGACCCGACTAGGAGTTAGTAATTTGGAATATTAACGGTTTCCTCCGCGTACTCCGGTTTCTTCCTACAGTCTAAGGACGTGTGCGTTAAGCTGTCAGTTCCAGATTGTCTGTACGTTTGAGGGCGAGTTGTACAGGGTGTACCCCGCCTTCCCTCAGTGTCAGTTGAGATAGCCACCAACCTCCCAGTGACCCGACTAGGAGTTAGCAATTTGGCATATTAATGGTTTCCTCCGCGTACTCCGGTTTCTTCCTACAGTCTAAGGACGTACACGTTAAGCTAACTGTCAGTTCCAGATTGTCCGTAAGTATGAGGGTGAGTTGTACAGGGTGTACCCCGCCTTCACTCAGTGTCGGTTGAGATAGCCTCCAACCTCCCAGTGACCCGACCCGAAGAGTTAGCAATATTACCGAGTGAACGAATGCTAAGTGAAGGTATTAATAAAAGAATATCTTACGATTAACTCATCGAATTGTAGTCCGCAGAGCCAAGGTGCCCCTCATGTTTATCTCACCAAGCAACCAAAATGACACCAAATCCCCCTCGTCAGACACTGTGATAGCTAATATATCTGGTCATTTCTCGCCCTGACCCACTCGCTGAATGCTGATCATAGAAATATTGTTTTACAAGCCGCAGATTCGTCCCAACAACTTTGCCTGACCTTGCTCAGGGTCTGAATAAGACTGTAAAATTGATTCAAGTCCTGGTAATAAAAAGAGCACGCGCATTATCTGCATTCTAATTCTAATTAATTCGAGCAGAGGTGGCCATTATTTACGAGTCGGGCTGGACGCTATTCAAACACTATAATAATCTAAGCCTCATATTTTTATTGATGTCTTGATGAATGGCTTTATTTTCACAAAATACGCCTCACGCGACCAAACGCACAAGCACTGATTACTCATCGAGGGGTCGTTATTCCTCCTGCACCCCCGCGTCCCCTCGCACCGTTCCCTTCTCGACTCGGTTTATCCCTCCGAGTGGCCTCTCATTAGGGCTTTATTGCAGGGTATCACCTTAAGTCGGACGGAGTCGGAGCTTCATTAATGAAGCTGTGCTCGGGTTAGCGAGTTGCGTGCCCTGGCCAGAGGTGAACTGCCCTACAAACAAATAATTCAGAAAGAGATCGATGTTTTTCCTTCTTCTTTTTTTTTTTTTTAAGAAGCAATGCATAGTGATTATGTATTTTAAAAACGTATCAGACATTTTAACATCAAATCACTGTAAAGTTCACGCCATTTACAAGATGAAGGATAAAGCTGCCAGTGCAGTGACCAAAACACCGCCGCAATGCCACCCTTTACCCTATTTGTACTTATGGCACTTGGCGAACACTGTTATCCAGAGCATTTATTACTTTTATAGCTGGTAGTATTGGGTATTGAACCCAAGACCTTCAGAACAATAAACCCAGAACCTTCATCGTTGAGTCAGTACTAGTTAATACCACAAGTTAATTCTACTTTCATGTTTTTTTCTTAAGTGGCCAGCATGTCTGTCTCACAGAATAAAAGGTTCTGGGTTCAAGTCCCAGGCTCACTTAGCAGATTTCTGTTCGGAGTTTCCTTGTTCTCCTTGTGCTTGCATGGGTTTCCTTGGGGTACTTTAGTTTCCTCTGACCGCCCAAAGACACACACATTAGGCTTGCGGGCTGTTCCAAATTGACCTTGTGATTGTAAGTTGGGTGGCCCTGCATGTTCAAGCTGTTCAGGGTGTACCCTGCCTTCGCCCAGTGTTGGCTGAGATACTCTGCAGCCTTCTTGCAACCCCGATAATCAGCAGTTCAGCAAATGAATGAGCGAGAGTGTTATAATATAGTAAACCTGGGATTTGTCCACTCATAGAATCACCCAATTCGAATGGAGCATTTTCTGACCAATCAAATTGAAGAATTCAACAGTATTGTGCTATAAGCATTAAACAGAACTCGTAATTCTATCAGTGTCTTTAAATCACTGCCTGTGTGTATCATAGAAAAGAATTCATGATATACGGCAAGTGACGTGACTACTAACCCGGAGATCACGGGTTCAAATCTGTGTTAATGCCACAGCCGTCCGTGGACGGAAGTCCATGGGAGCTAATTGGCCGAGCTCTCATGGGAGGGAGGGACGGCATACGCTCACTGCCCCATCACTCACAACGATTGCCAGCCAATCATGGGCGTCTGTGAGCTCATTTGTACAAGAGGGTGGATAGCACGTTCCCTCCAAGTGTGCTAGACCGCCCCCAAAATACACATGTGCCACAGTTCGAAAAGAGCCTGGTGGCTAGCTTTGCATGTCCGGGACGAGGCGTGTCCATGCTTTCGCACCTCCCTGGTCGGTGATGGTTGTGTGATAGGGACAGGGAAGTGATAGTTGAACGGTGGGAATTGAAAACGAATAAAATTAGGGAGAAAATCTGGGGGAAAAAAATAGAAAAAAAAAAAAAGAAAAAGAAATCACTATGATTCAGAGGTAGCGCCCTTCAGACTGAGACTATAAATACGACAAACTCCATGTACGATGAAAAGCTAATGGCATGTTGGGTTTGTAGAAAAAAGGGTTGGAGTTGAACCTCAGTGCCAGCTCTGCTCAGTAACTGTGCAGGATGGAGCGTTGAGATGAAAGAGAGCGCCAAAGCGAGGTTATCTCTCATAATTAGGAGTGTGTGTAAGCTTACGCCGTTCCCTTCTGTACGATAATTGTGGTTCATCGTTCCTAATTTTGTAAAGTACGTGAAAAAAATTCCCTATTTGACACTATCGTATTAATTCGCTTGATTATTTTGCAATCTATCATGCTGACAGGATGCTCTCTCTCTCTCTCTCTCTCTCTCCACCCCTCTCTCTCGTCCACCAGGCGGCCCGCTTGCCTTCTCAATCGCCTGTTTTGTTTCTCCCTTTAATGAACAGTCGGATTCTTTTATTTCGCTACAAGTGCAGGATTTGCCTTATCAACCCCACTCCCTTTGAGGGTTACCAATTGGTTTTATCCACACATGTATCGCTTCTTTTTCTTCTTCTTCTTCTTCCTCTCTCTCTCTCTCTGTGCTTTCCTCTTTCCTGCACTCACCCCCTCCGAGCACAAAAGAGAAAGAACTGCTCCGTCAACAAGCCTCTCCGTGGCGCAGGAGAGATTAAAAACCTCGACATCACCTAGCTTCCAGTGTTACTCCCAACTGGTTTGTGTAAAACTCAATTAAATGCGTCCCCGCTGAATTCCACATTACAGTACATTAAACTGGAATTCTTCAAGCGTGATGACGGCACTTCACCGAGACGACGCGTCAAGGAGCTTTACGCCTTTTTTTCCCCACGACTTTGGATGTTTGAAGTAAAAAAGCAGGGGAAAGAAGTGTGTGTGTGTGTGTGTGTGTGTGTGTGTGTGTGTGTGTGTGTTAGGGGGGTGACAGAGGGGGAAAAGAGAGAGAGTGAGAGTCCATGAAGCCCCTCCCCTGATTGCTGTGGGTAAACACAAGCGGCCTGCCTGTACTTAATGGCTAATACCGGCTAAGTGGTGGAGAGCGGCCCCTTTGGCAATTAAAGGTAAATATAATCAAATGGTCTCCCGTGGAGGGAATGTGGGCTTAAGCTTTAATCAGGTGAAACAGGACAATACTAATATCTGTCCTGTGGGATGGAATATAGTTACAGTACAAAAGCGAAGCTAAACGGGCCAGCTGTGGCCTAATGGTTAGAGAGGCGGGTTTGGAACCAAAAAGTCGTGGGGTCAATTACCAAACCAGAAGAAAAACATGTGTGGTGGTGGAGGACATGTGTGGTGGTGGACCTTTCCCTGCAATCTCCTCCACCCTCATAGCTGAAGTGCCCTTGAGAAAGGCACCTAAAACCCACCTGTCTCTCACCACCACTCTCCAGGAGCCGCAATGTGGCTTCTCACCGCTCCTATTGTGTGTGTGTGTGTGTGTGTGTGTGTGTGTGTGTGTGTGTGTGTGTGTGTGTGTGTGTGTGTGTCCACTGTTTACATGTTAACTTTGGATGGGTCAAATGCAGGGCCAAAATCCCCCTCTGGGATTAATACATTCATTTTCTGAACTGCTTATACCTAATTAGGGTCCAGGGTTGGCTGGCGCCCATGTCAGCCAACACTGAGTGAGGGCAGGGTACACCCTGGATTGCTCACTAAGCCATCGCAGGACCAGCACTCTGACAACCATTTGCACTCACACTCGCATCAATCAGTGTACTGCGCATATTTTTGGACAGTGGGAGGAAACCGGAGTACCCTGAGGAAACCCATGCAAGCACAGGGAGAACATGACGAAACTCCACACACAAATGGCCGAGCTGGGAATCGAACCCATGACCTTCTTGTTGTGAGGCAGACCAGCTGACCACGTCCCCACTGTTCCGCAGGATTAATACGGTACATCAAAAATAAGAAAAATATAAAATACAGGGATCCCTCACTTTCCACGGCTAACTGGGACCGAGATCCCCACGCGACCATCGAAATCCGTGAAGTAGGCTCACCCCCCCCCCCCCCCGACGTATACGTTCATGTATATGTGTATATAATATAAATAAATACATATTCAATGCTATAAATGCTTATAATAACAATTAAACATTCAAAAATAACATAAGATGTAAATAAAATATAAATACACACACATACAGATGGAACTGCATGAGAAGAAGAGGACACGCATACATTACATACAAGCGCACGCATGCGTGCAGATGCGCATGCACACACAGATGCAACAATGTAAGTACAGACGCTCCCCAGCTTACAAACGAGTTAGATTCCCGACGGCCGGTTAGATGAATTTGTTTATAAGTCGTTACAGGGCATTCTTTACAGGGGAACGTATGTTTAAACCTTGTATAAGTAACCAATACGAGTTTGTACTGTATTCAATCTCTCTCTCTCTCTCTCCCCCCATAATCATTACATTATCAATATCATTATGTCCCGTGTTTAAACTCCTGGTTCCTCTCAAGCACAGCACAGCAGATCTGATCAGATTTACAGAGTTTGACGCTTATCCACTTCATTATAATACTGGAATCAATTTGTTTCTTCTTTGAGAGTTTTGGCACGAGTTCGGAAATGTATCGTTCTGCTTCTCTTCCCGGTGTCAGCCACGCCCCCCCTGCCGGAGCGTAGTATTAAGTGTACCTCAGGATAATGTTTAATCATATTTCATACTTATATTTATGATGTATCTTTTCTATAGAGTTTATTCCATTTCTATTTATTCTTCAATTTCATTTCACTTTCGACCTCGCCCTGTTCGTATCTCCGGATGGTTTTGATGGGAGATTTTGGGTTGTTTTTTGTTTTGTGGTTGTTTAGGTTTTTATTTATTTAATTTATTATTATTTTTTGCACAATTGGCCTTGTTTTTGTGGCATTTTCATTAACTTTTTCCCCTTATTCTAATTTTTAAATTCGATGAATATTTATTTATTTAAAAACCGCGATGCACTGAAGCTGCATTAATTGAAGCGCGAAGTAGTGAGGGATCCCTATATATATATATATATATAGATATATATAAAGGTAAAGTCCGTTGGGCTTTTTACACCCGAGCCTAGTGGCTCATCGGACCGGTGCTTATCCCCGGATTCTGTAGCGTGAAGCGACTAGGAGTACAACTCCTTCTGGATGGGACGCTAGTCCATCGCAGGTTACCTTCCCAGTATATCTTTACTGGCACCCATTTATACTGCTGGGTGAACAGAGGTACACTTGTGGTTAAGACCTTTTGCCCAGGGGTCAGCACAGTGGGGGTCTCACTGGGATTTGAACTTACAACCTCCCGATCATGAGCCGATGCATGAGCACCCTAACCACTACGCCACCGGCCCCACTGTATATATATATATATATATATATATATATATATATATATATATATATATATATGAGATGCCGTTTAAGATCTTAAACAACTAGATAAACACAAGACTCCTGATGATCAACTAACAGTAGGGACAGTAACAAATGAATAGACTGTGTTTATTTATTCACGACAGGGTGCTGGGAAACGGAGTGAAAATACGAGTACGTTATTCCCGTGCTTGTGTGGGTTTCCTCAGGGTACTACGGTTTCCTCCCAAGTCCTAAGACATGTAGATTAGGGTAGCTGTCAGTTCTAAGTGTGAACGGTTGTGTCCAGCCTCCCCACACCCCTTATCGGAGTAAGCAGTTCAGCACATAAACGAATGAATTTAGCAATTATTGAATGAGGCGAAGTGGGATATGGAGAATTATTCAGCCGGAGGGGTGTTACCTGCCGAGGCCAGACAATCTGAATAAATCTCCATATCATACAAAAGCTGAATACATCAATTCTTTTATTATCCATTTGAAATATTTTTAAGTTGGGGGAGAGCGTGTCACTGCAAGAGTTACCTTAGAACGGCGAGATGCTATTCTTCACTAACACCGCATGCAAATCATTCTAGACTCCTCTAGTCCTGAGACTAAGCAGTTATGTACTGGCTAGTTGCTCTAGAAGGAGGGGTCAAGGGGGCCACACCCTACTGACAGTCATGTGGGGTGGCAGAACTTTGCCGTGCCATCTTGCACATCGCTACTTCCACTCACGTACAATTTACAGCAGAATAAATTCTAAGAAAACTCTACTTGCAAACTAACCAAGATGGTGGATAGATGGCACCGCCATGTTTCTTCAAACTCATCCAATCACAGTGATGAAATACATCAGCTCATAGAATGAGACCAAGAATGACTCGGTGGTTTTCCACCAATCACTTTCACTCACTCGCTCATTTGGAAAACTACTTGATCCTATTAGGATTGGGGTTAGGCTGGCGCCTATCTCAGCCACCTGATGAAGGCGGGACACACCCTATAAAGCTTGACCGACCATCACCAACACACACTCACACTCATACCTGGGGCAAATTGGAACAGCGATTAGCCTCCTGTTGATCTTTTTTGGACTCTGAAAATAAACCAGAGTACCACAGAAGAAACCCACACAAGCACAGAAATAACATTCAGACTCCCACACAAAAACATCCGAGCCCGGGACACGATCCCAGGTCCCTTTCTAACCGTCAGTCTCACCACTACGCCAACGTACCGCCCGCTTTCCACCAATCAGAAACAACTACATATTTTGACTGAATTATAATTACATTAAACAAATTGTGTTTATTAAACCCGGTTTCGTTTGGGTTGGGTTTTTCTTCTCATTGGGCTTTTTAATGCATTTATTTTTAGTCCAACTTTAAGAATAAGAACACCCAGAACTTGCCTGCACACAGGCCCAGCCACCGAAGAGAAAGCTTTTCCCAGCCAACCGTTCCACCACATTTACAACTAACTATGAAATAATATCCGTTTCTTATTCCTTCATCCCGATTTACTGGATAAAATCCACTTAAAGCATCGCCCCCTTTGGTGCTGACACTGCCGAAAAACGAAGATAAGATGGAAAAAAATGAGGCCAAACTGATGACACTGAGAAATAGCACAATTAATAGTATTATTATAATGTATAATGTGTTATATCTAATTCAAGTCTAACTGCCTTTCCATCCCAGAGAGATAAGTGTTTTAAACACACTCTTAATCTTTAAAATGAAGTCAGGCCTGTTATTTTTGGATCATAAGAAGGAGCTGAGCTCGCCGAACCCGCTCCATTCCCCACTTCAGCGTGTCATTGTTATCGAGAGAGAGAGAGAGAGAGAGAGAGGGGGGGGGGTGTGTGTGACTGTTCCTCCTCTCCTGGAATGCAGGAGTAGCTTTGAACCTTCTCTGCATAACCAGTAGGCGTTTCTACACACAATGTGATAGCGAGCGCGCGCACACACACACACACACACACACACACACACACACACACACACACACCATTGAGTACTCCCAGGCTGGGCAAAGACCCAACACTCCTTCATGTCTAGAGAGTTTCCTCTTCTGTACAGCCTGGGATGGGTCAGCAGGCTCAGATCTACCCACACTGATACTGTCTGGGTGAAGGTTAGGCTGTGCACACACACACACACACACACACACACACACACACACACACACACACACACGCGCGCACACACACACACACGGCTGATTTGCCATCACTCCTCAATGTCATTGTGTAACATATGCTTTAAATAGAAAGTTAATTTCTTATCAGCCTGAATGTTGAACAGCTCGTTCCACGTTTTAAACCCTCACAACAGGAGTGTTTATGTAACACACAGAGTCCATACACAGGCTGATGGCTCAGGGAGTGACCTGTGTTCCTGACTGCCCAAATTAAAGACATGCGAGTTGTATCGCGTTCAGGTACAGCACAGGTGTGGGTGTGGCCTCTGAGACACATTCTGACAGAGATTTAACTGTGGGACAGTCTAACGGAGGAGGAGGAGTGACCTATGTGCTTCTTGTTCCTAGTTAAAGAGGTGTGGCTTCTGTGTTACATTTTAGTGAAGGAGGTGTGGCCTTGTTATATTCTTGTAAAAGAGGTGTTGTTCCTCTATTGAAATAGGTGTGGCCCCACTCTCCATGTGTTGTCACTGCTGTCCACACAGTGCCGCTGGCTGGGCTGTCAAAGGCCGGCCATGTCTCTCACTGTCTATGGTGAGAGGTTCATGTAAAAGAACCATTGCTAACTTTCGACACGATGAGCTGCATAGCCGCCAGTGTGTTTCTGCCGTCCGATGGCCTGGGAAGCTATCCAGGGTGTACTCTGCCCTCGCCCATAGTCGGCTGAGATGGATACCACCCTCCCCGCAGCCCTAATTATGATTAAGCGGTTCAGAAAATGAATGAATGAGTTATACTGTAGTCTAGTGAAGGAGGTGTGGCTTCTGTACTGTTTACACAATTACATTCCACTGTATCCTTCCTATAATTCCTCCTTTTGTGATTATTAAACATTCGAGCGTGATATGTTTTAAATTATTTTTACTCGACCCCTTGATGAAGCAGATCTGGCAGCGTATAGTTGTACAAGCAACATAAAAATGTTTATAAAGACGTCATCCAGCAGGAGAAAAAAAAACTTTGCAATTAACGAAGGCACCTAACTGAGGAACTTTGGGCGGCTTTAAATTCTCCGAGGTCTGTAAGTTGCAGCTCGAGTGGCAGGCGGGGTGTTTGCACGATATATGGCTATAAAAAAACTCACTGTACATTAAAGCTTTTCTGATGTCGATGCCCCCTCAACTTTGGCAGAAAATCGCCGTTAATCTGTTTCCCAGAGAGCAGAATCGGCCTCCTTCATGACCACTTTGTGAAGCCGGTCCCGCTTTGAATAATTCATGGCGGAAGAGCCACAGGCGAACACACACACCCGGGCCTTCTGAGGTGCTGAAATAGCTCGGCTATGAGAAATCCATCAGCGGATGGAAGACGTAGCGGGACCCAACTTCGGCTTACCATCGTTTCAGCCGTCAAGCTTCTAATTCAATTACATCGTCGAAAGCAAAGGCGGTTCGTGAGAAGTGTACAGCCAACCTTCCCCAGCCGCCTTCACGTACCCAGAGCTGTAATTAAAGTCTCCCTCTGTCCGGTTTTACCCAACTTTTAAAGTCTTGAGCTGCTATTCACTATTCAGGCATCAGGGTGCGCTTGAGAGCACATCAAGGAAATAAACATTTTTCCATTATTACTATTATTACTATTATTATTATTATTATTATTATTATTATTATTATTGCTACTACTCTCGCTTGCTGTTTTAACCACGACCATTTGTGCTAGCATGACTGTTCCTCAATTTGCCTCTGATATTAGAATCACGTTGTCATGGTGAGGTGTGGCAAACAATACTATCGTGACCATGTCGCCATTATTTCTTTCCCTGCTGACAAACGCGTCTTCATTGAGAAACCTAGCCTGCTAGCGGAAGTCCATCTACTGTATGTAGCGTGACCGCCCCTCCCCCACCCACCATGATCACATACAATGCCTCACGCACAAGCTTGACCATAGACAGTGCCCTATATAGATGGTCAATGTTTTGCGTGTGCAGTTCTTATTACCCAATACATGACATGAAATATTACTCGGCCCTCGTCCAGCTTTACGCTCTTAGAAACAAACAAAGTGATCGAAAATAAATAAATAAATAAATATATAAATAAGTAAAAGCACGACCTTTTCTTAGACAGAAAGACCTGATAATTCACTAACAATTTCTTTTCTTTTCTCTCCACATATCTTTTTTTTCCCACTCCCCTCCCTCGGTTTGGCCCTGGTTTCACCTTGTTGAGCCGTTGCCCTTCCATTAAAGGTAGCAACGGCTGCCAACTCGCTCACAGCTTTCTCCGATTTGTCAGTCATGAAAGGAAAGCGGCTGGATGATAAATCTTATTTTGCCAGCTAAGGGCTTCTATCTCGCCGGGTGAAGAAAAATCCAGGGCCAAAAACACTTGCTGTTGCGCGTTCGGGAGCGACGGATTTAAGCCTTGTCCGCTCTGATCAAACCAGGATTTATGGAAGCATCATAACTCCCGACAACACCCAGCAGCTTATTAATTTTATATATTTCTGTCTGTTCCCTGATATTTCCAGCCCTGACAGTCACTCAAGATAAGCCAAAAGCTCTCTGACAGGATAGAGTGTATATATATTTTTCAATGCTCCCTCCCTCCTCCCCCACCTCCTCCCCTCCCCCCCCCTTGCTCTCTCTCTCTCGCTGAAACCTTGAGAGTGCCTTGCAGCAGTTTGATTTGTCGTCATCTATTTTATTTTTTTTTTTGTCTTCTCAACCGGGTTTCAATCAAGTTGAGCCTTAAAGAGTGGACAAGCTCTCACAGATACGTAATGTACATGCACGAATCATGTCAGGAACACAGAACCCCAAAAAAACCCAAACACATAAAAATGCAACGACAAACCAAAGCAGAACGATACGGCGCGCTAATTAGCGAGGAGAGGAACCGAGGACGGGATGTTTCTATGAGATTGTTGTGTTCAGGGTAAGATTCAGGAAGCCTATGTGATCGGCGGTGTATTCGGCATGTACTGGATTAATGTACTATATTTAATCCTAAATCCCTCATTAGGAAGATCAAAGTGTGTATGCGACAGTCGCGGTTTTAAGTGTCGCGTATGGCAGAGCAACTGCGTAACTCTGATTAATCACATGATTTCTGGGGATCTGTCAGATGGAGTTAAAAGATATAGACTGACAGGCGTTTTGTTTTTATTTTGACCCTTTCACGCACACGAAACTATATTATAACCTTTAATATTGCACAAAACTTTCTGCTGAAAATATTTTCTTGAAAATCTAAAGGATTATTTTTATACTGACTTGCTAATGACAAAGATTTATTTATTCATTCATTCGCTCATTTTATGGCGCCCATCTGAGCCGACTCTGACTGAAGGAAGCGTCCACCCTGGACAGCTCTCCAGGCCATCGTGGGCAGAAATAATTTTGACGGATATGCGGCTCTTCTTCTTTACGAATGGCAGTCATGGTTCTTTTACATGAAGTTCCCACCAAAGACAGTGACCAGAGACACGGCTGACCTTTGAACCCGGTTAGCTTCACTGGGGACGATTTAATTCATGAGTCCATTATTATTTAATTAATGTAAACAATTTTATGGGACAGTGGTAGCCTGGTGGTAGGGCGCTGGATCACTGATCCAAAGGTTGGGGGTTCAAGCCCCACTCTCCACAGGTTATCACTGGCCCCGCAGTGCCGCTAACTGGGTTATGAAAGTTCGGTCATGTCTCTCACTGTCTATGGTGAGAGGTTCATGTAAAAGAGCCATTGCTGCCTTTCGACAAGAGTAGCTGCAAAGCCATCAGCATGTTTCCGCCCTGCGATGGCCTGGCGAGCTGTCTAGGGTGTACTCTGCCCTCGCCCGGAGTTGGCTGGGATGGAAGCCAGCCTGCCCACGACCCTAATTAGGATTAAGCGGTTACAGAACATGAATGATGAACAATTTTATTATTTAAACAAATTAATCAATGAATACACATTTTTAATTATTATAATTATTATAATAATTATTATTATTTTTTTTTTTCATTGTTCCCCCATTTTCTTCTTAATTTAATCGTATCCAATTCCCATCCATCAGGTATTTCCTTCCCAATCATACGACCACCACCAACCAGAGGGGGATGAAAGCATGCACACGCCCCCTCCGTGACATGTAATGCTCGCCACCTGCGCATATGGTCTAACATACTCGGAGGGAAAGCGCTATCCTCCCCCTTGTATGAATCAGCTCACAGAAGCCCAAGATTTGCTGACAATCGCTGAGTTACAGGGAAGTGAACGTATGCAGTCCCTCCCTCTACTGAGAGCCCAGCCCATTAACCAAACAGCTAAATAAACCATCCTACCCTCACTCGTAAACCTGACCCCGAGATACTTGAGCTTTGGGTAGTGACCGAAAGAACAAGATTGCGGATACAAGTGGCTGTAATCAGCCTCCTTCACCGGGTGGCCGGGCTCTCCCTTAGAAATAAGGTGAGAAGCTCAGCCATCCGTCAGGAGCTCGGAGTAGAACCACTGGTCCTCCACATTGAGAGGAGCCAGTTGAGGTGGCTCAGGCATCTGGTTAGAAAGCCTCCCGAATGCCGGCATGTTGTGGTGTTTTGAGCATGTCCAACCCACGAAGAGACCCCGAGGTCGACCTAGAACACACTGGAGGGACTCTCAGGTGGTCAGGGAACGCCTCGGTGTTCACCTGGAAGAGCTAGAGGAAGTGGCTGGGGAGAGGGACATCTGGACCTCATTGCTTAGGCTGCTGCCCCCGCGACCCAACCCAGGATTAAACGGAAGAAGATGAATGAACGAATGAGTAATAATATCATAATTAATTATTACACACACAGACACATACACATAAAACTTTTCTGTTTAAATATTTTTATTTAAGTATATATTTTGTGTTTTCTATTCCTTAAAACAATCTATTTATTTATTCAAGCTCTCACTCGCTCATTTGCTGAACTGCTTAATCCTATTAGGTTCATAGGAAGGCTGCAGCCTATCTCAGCAGACACTGGGTGAAGGTGGAGTACACCCTGAACAGCTCACCAGACCAACACACGCACACACACACACACACACACACACACACACACACACACAATAATTCACATCTGGGACAAATTTGGAACATCCAGTCAATCTATTGTTGATGTCTTTGGATTGTGGGAGGAAACTGGAGTATACAGAGAAAACGGCGTCCTCGGATGAGTATGTTATGATTGCAGCAGCTCCTCGATAGAAGTATACAGTGATGTAAAGGAGATGTTTGGGTTTATATAGTTTTTTGGGAAGTACTAAGTGCATCGACCAAAGGTAGCTTGATTATGGGTGGCGACCCACTAATATTTTTAATTGCACCTACAGTACAACTGCAGTTCATCTCACGGACAGCAGGGGGCTTTAAAATTAAAGCCCATTGTACTGCAGTGCATTGTGTTGGGGCTGATGGTGATTCCTGAGCTCATCAGCAAGCTGCACTAGTTCATCTACAGTAAATTTTCATGATCCTCAATAAGCCATGATGACCTCTGGCATGTAAAGTTTATCACAGCATTATAGGCAACGTTACTGTGATATTCACAAAATCTGGCCAGATGGTACCATTCATCATCTCTCTCTCTCTCTCTCTCTCTCTCTCTCTCCTATATAATATAACACATGATGGTTGTTCCACACCCCACCCACTACCCCGTACAGTATTAGAGTTCCACAGGACAGGACAGGGTGTGTCCACATTGCTTCTGTAGCATGAACAGCGTCAGCCGCTGAAAGGAACGACCGACTGTAGAAAGCGGAAAGGAAAGAGAGAGGGAGTGTAAAGATAGCATAACATCCCTCTGTGTACACAAGCGCACACACATACAAGGATGGATGGCGCTGTCTTGGTAAGCAGACACACTCTGTCATCCTGTTTCATGTACCTACAGCAAGGCTGTACTCCGTGTCCCGTCACACCTCCTTGGAGAGGTCACAAATGTGTCTTTCTCTTTTTCTCTTATACACACACACCGTCGGTAGAGACAGCGTTCCTGCGACCATAATCACCGCAGTGGTTAGAATACGGTCCAATCTGAAGTTTGTGGCTCTTTCGTAGTTTGCATGTAGTCTACTAGTTCAACTTTCCACACACACTTTATTTTAAAGATATTAATCCATAAGCGCAAATAAGCTGCAAACCTGATATTTATAGTTTAATAAAATCAATGTGCTTCTCACGGACTCAGGATTTTAAAAAAAAAAGGTTGGGAAAGTGAGCATAAATATTTATGGTAGTGTTTCTGATTAGCTTATTCATAGTGGAACATCACTGGAAAATTCTAGAGACAGACAGATAAATAAATAGATATACAAATACACAGACAGACAGACTTCATTCATTCATCTTCTGTAACTGCTTAATCCTAATTAGAGTCGCGGAGAGGCTGGTGCCCATCTCAGCAGACTCAGGGTGAGGACAGAGTACACCCTGGACAGCTCGCCAGGCCATCGCAGGACAGAAACATGCTGATGGCTATGCAGCTCCTCCTGTTGAAAGTCAGCAATGGTTCTTTTACATGAACCTCTCACCATAGACAGTGAGAGACATGGCCAGCCTTTGATAACCCGGTGAGTGCACTGGGGGAACAATGACTACTGTATTCAACATAATAAGCGCCCTGCTTCAATAAGCGCCTTCTCTTTTTTTTTTTTTTTTTTCTTTATCTTATGTCTAATAACCGCCCATGTGTAATGGGAGCAAAATGGTAGATCAAACTTACCAATTTTATTGGATCAGTCTCTGTAACGGTAAAATGAGGCATTCGCTGCCTGTAAAAGTGTTTACACGATATTTCAAGACTCCCTGCCACTGGGGAATGTCTATAATGTTCATCAGTAACAACACATTTGATCGTTCCGCTTTACTTTAAAAAACAGGAAAATATTTTGCTGTGTTCTCTTGGTAAATTTCCAACAACCGATGAACCATTAGAAACTGCTACAGCAAAACTATGGGATGTTCTGAATGAATGGAGCGATGAGCCAGATATGAACCAATCAGAAAGTGATATGCGCTCAAAAAAATTGGAGTGGGTGGGCGCTTATTAAAATGTTACCAGCGGAGTGGAACGGTAAGTGCTTATTACCATCGAGGTGGAAAACATGAACAATGACAGAACAATAAGAGTTTTATTGGTATTTGTGTTATTCATTTTGTAGTATCAACCAAACTACTTACATGAAAGCTGAAAATAAACAGAAAACAGCATAATTAAAAAAAAAAAAAAAAAAAAGACACCTTACTTTTCCCTCCCGATGCTGTTCCTTTAAATATTTTCCAGGAAGTAAAATTGAGCCAATCAACACGAACGTCAACTTTAGCACATGGCACGTTGAACTAATAAACACGAACATAAAGCACATGGCCAGGAATGTCTTTAAATTTATGAAGTTAGTGAGCAGGAGAATCGGGTGAAAAATACTCGTCTTCACTTTCTGACTGGTTGAAAAACCCAACCCAAAACCCCCCAACAAAACTACTTACATTTTTATGTGAGGTGCGCATCTGTGTCGTGCGCACACTTGTGTCTGTATATGTGTGTGTATATATATATATATATATATATATATATATATATATATATATATATATATTTTTACATCCTATGCATTATTTTTGAATTTTTAAATGTTATTATAATAATTTAGTGTTGAATATGTATTTATTGATATTATATTCACATACTATATACCTGTACGTATACATCAGTCAGGGTGGTCAACCCTACTTCGTGGAAATCGGCGGTCGCAGGGGTTTTCGGTCCCCATTAACCACGGAAAGTGAGGGATCCCTGTATTAAATGTAGAATAATATAGAATTTTGTATAAAGAACTTGATGTGCCCAACTGGTTTTGACTGGTTCTATCTATCTATCAGTCTGTCTGTCTTTCTGCCTATACAGTCTGTGTAGAAATTTGTAGGTGTGTAGAAATTTTACAGATACTATTTATCCATCTACATATGAGATCTGTCTTACTATCTGTTTATCATTCTGTTTGTCTAGATACTGTGTATAGGATGAATTTTATCATGGTGCATTCTATTTATCTATTTATCTATCATCTCTTTGCCGGTCTGTCTGTCTTTCTGTCTATATCCTACTCTGTATAGAATATTTGTAGGTGTGTCGAAATTTTACATCGGTTCTATCTCTCTTTCTATCTACCGGTATTTATCTACTTATCAATCTGTCTGTCTATTTATTTGTCTGTCTGCCTTTCTGTCTATATACTCTGTAGCGTTTTTGTATTTTTATAGTGGTATGTATCAAAAAATGTGGCATGTATCCACTATGTATCCATCTACATATATCAATCTGTCTGTGTCAAGATGTCGTCAGATATATATGATATATATAATGATATATATATATATATATATATATATACACACACACACACACACACACACACACACACACACACACACTCACAGACACACACAAGAATCCCTCACTTTCCGCAGTTAATTTAGACCGAGATCCCCCTGCGAGCACCGAATTCTGCAAAGTAGGATCAACACCCCACACCCCCACCCCCCGGACTGATGTATCAATAAATATATATTCAACGCTATAAATGTTTAAAATAACAATTAATCATTCCAAAATAATGCATAAGATGTAAATAAAATATAAATACACACACATACAGACATGCGCGCACACAGATGCACACCTCACATAAAAATGTAAGTACGTGAAGAAGTTTTTTTTTTTTTTTTGCATAATTGGCCTTGTTTTGCTGCATTTTCCTTCACTTTCCCCCCTATTATTCCTTAATTTTCTTCTTTTTTATTTTTCAATTAATATTTTTGAAAAAACGGCGATGCACCAAAGGCGCACAAACTGAAGTATGAAGTAGCGAGAGATCACTGTATATAAACAGAAATATGCTAAGACAGCAGGCAGAGATAGACAGACAGTTCCAATATAAAATCAGGACACACCTACTTGTTCTATATACAGTGTATAGACAGATAGTGAGCTATAGATAGACAGATCAATATTTTAAGCTGTTTTATTAAAATCAAATATAAAGAGCGCTGCATATTTATATCCTAATAATGTTATTCCATTAGAATCCCACATTAATAGTCTAATAATAGTCGTGACTATCTGCTAATTTGCTAAATCCGACCTCATTCCTGATACATTATATAGATTATCTGATGATTAAGTGTGCGATTTAAGGAAATGAACAAGGAAAGCTTTACCTGTAAGCCCTTCATTCACACTCCTAATGCCAGACCTCCACATTTAATCAATTTTTTATACTCTAAATACATATTGGTCTCTAAGCACTATCAAAACAGCATATAATCACATTAGCCTTCGCAGATTAATTATTTATTAGAAATTCTCTATTGTGGGCGCCGTGTGGAGTGTAAATCGACCAGTCGAGGGAAAAAAAAAAAAAAGAAAAAAAAAAGATCCTAAATCCACTTATCCTGATCTCCAAATATGTTGGGAGATAACCACCATAATGCACTTTATAAAAAGAAATGAGTCACAGAAGAAGAACGTGGGTGGATTTTCCTGATTTAGACTCTCTATCTTCTCTCTTTAAACACACAATTACATGTAGAACTGAAGTGTAGAAAATTTGAAAATTTTAGGAAGATACTGTCATGCACAAAGTGGAATTAAAAAATAACGATTAGCGCCATCGAAAATAGAGAATTTATATAAGTCCTAATGCAACCCTGAAAGCTCAAGGAATGGACTGATTTTACACACACACACACACACACACACACACACTCACACACACACACACACACACACACACACACACACACACACACACACACGTAGAGAGAGAGAGAGAGAGAGAGAGTTTTGCTGATCTCTTAGCCATTACCAAAGCATTTTGAATGGGGGTGGAAGTGTGTGTGTGTGTGTGTGTGTGTGTGTGTGTGTGTGTGTGTGTGTGTGTGAGAGAGAGAGTTCTGTTAAAAGCTCCTGCTCCCACATTGACACAGAACGTGCTAATCGATACACAAGCATTTCTCACCATCGATTATATAATTATGCTGGGTTAAATCATCGTGCCCACGCAGGCCTTTAAAGGATGGACTCCACATACTCTGTTACCCCCCACACACACACACGCACACACATACACACACACACACACACACACACACATACACATACACACACAAACAGAAAGCAGTGGCGCTCCAGGTTGCAGGTACTTCACAGGGCTGATTAGGATGCCGCTGGGGTGCTTTACATCACTCTTATTAGCCCCTGTGCTACACAATAGGATCATAATTAATGGCAGCAGCAGGACCCTTCTTGATCTTTACACGCTTCTCTCTCTCTCTCTCTCTCTCTCTCTCTCTCTCTCTCTTCCCCTTTTTCTATCGTTTAGAAGACTTTATGTCATTAACCATAGGCAACACAGAAATGAAGCAAATGAGGTCCATGTACATCGAATAAATGTAGGTGTACATGCGGCCCATTTCTCTCTCTAGATGTAAATACATAATGTACGTATTACATCATTAAGTTTATTTAATTAATTAGAAAATCCTTTGATTTATTTGATTTTAGTTGATTAGCAAACCACTACAGTATACTTCTACTACTCATAGAATTCTGTTAATTCAAATGAAATGAAGTTTGACATGAATGTTTAACATATATACTTAACTGATGACATTAAGTGTGGATGTGAGGGAAAGAAAAAAAAAATCAACTCGTAGCTCAGAGTTGAAAGAAAAAAAAAATTACGAGTTCTAGCTACAAATTATTAGAATTAAGGAAATGCATCTTTACTGTTAACTGTTGCACAAATAAAGCAAATGAGTACAGGCTACATACACGATTTAAATACTTAGGAAATTATTGAATCTATAGGTACAAAGTACGAAAAAATAGCGCAGGCTGAGTTATTTATATATTATACTGTAATTATGGCGATTTTTTTGCTACAAGCTATCAAAATGTACATTATATATATATATATATATATATACACATATATATATATATATATACATACACACACACATATATATATATATATATATATATATACACATATATATATATATATATATATATATACACACATATATACATATATACACACACACACATATATATATATATATATATATATATATATATATATATATATATATATATATATATATATATATATAGAGTCGGTTGTGGCTGGAAAAACTACACAAACTGCAGCTACAACTTATAAATATGAACATATGTGAATATAGAGGGAGGTGTAATATACACAGTGATCCCTCACTTTCCACGGTTAATAGAGACCGAGACCCCCTGCGACCGCCAATTTCTCCAAAGTAGGATCAACCCCCATGACTGACGTATACGTGCATGTATATGTGTATATCATCAGTTCATTTTCTGTAACCGTTTAATCCTAATACGCGGGCAGGCTGGCGCCCATAACAGCCAACTCCGGGCGAGGGCAGGCCATCGCAGGACGGAAACACGCCGACCACTTTGCAGCCTACTCTTGTCAAAAGTCATCAATGGTTCTTTTACATGCCTCTCACCATAGGCAGTGAGAGACATGGCCCACCTTTGATAACCCAGTTAGCTGCACGGTTGGGGGGGAGTGACAACCCTGTGGAGAGTGGGACTTGAACCCCGAACCTTTGGATCAGCGATCCAGCGCCCTATACCACTAGACCACCACTGCTCCTATATGTGTATATATACAGACGCACCCCGACTTAGACATAGAGTTTAGATGTATCTACGTAGTACACTGGTGGGGCCGGTGGTGTAGTGGTTAGGGTGCTGCGCTCATGATCGGGAGGTTGTGAGTTCGAATCCCACTGATACCCTCACTCTGCTAAGACCCCTGGGCAAGGTGTCATCCACAAGTGTGTCTCTGTTCACCCAGCAGTATAAATGGGTAGCAGTAAAATATACTGGGAAGGTAACTTGTGATGGACTAGCGTCCCATCCAGGGGGAGTTGAACTCCTGGTCGCTTCAAGCTACAGAAACCGGGGATAAGCACCGGCCTGATGAGCCTCGGTATAAAGTGACTCGGTATAAATCAGTGACTTATGTGAAATTAATGTTGATATTATTTGACATTATTTTACAATGTTATGTTTCTTATAATTGATTTAGGGGTGTTTTATGACATACTGTATTTATGGATGTATAGTACAGTATGAGCGTCATACGTCACACGTCACTGTAACAACTTACGTTCATTTTCAACTTATGCTCGGCCGTCCGGAACCAAATAAAAACGTCTGGGGAGCGTCTGTAATATCAATAAATACACATTCAACGCTATAAATGCTTATAATAACAATTAAACATTCAAAAATTATGCATAAGCTGTAATAAATATAAATACACACACACATACAGATACACACACACACACACACACACACACACACACACACAAATATAAGTAGTTTTGTTGGGGGGTTTTGGATTGGGTTTTTGTTTGTTTGGGTTTTTTGCTTAATTGGTCTTGTTTTTTTGGCATTTTCCTTAGCTGTTTCCTTATTTTTCCTTAATTAATTAATTATTATTATTTTTTGATGAATATTTTGAAAAACCCACGATGCACTGAAGCCGCAGGAACTGAAGCGCGAAGTAGCGACTGTACATGAGCAAAGCATGGGCTGAAGGAGGCTTGTCTAATAATGAAAATGTGTAGTTTGAAATGTTATCAGTTATTTGGACGGTATTCTACTCTGAAGAGTTTCTAGCCCACAAGCATAGCGCGTGTGGCTTTGGTATCCCATGATGCAGTATGGCAAATTCCAACATGGTGCACTGCAGAAATAACTTGGATTCCAGCTTCAAATCTGTCTTACTTTCGGCTTTTTCCCTTTTACTCGGGAGTCGCCACAGCGAATCATCTGATTCGCACGTTTTGATTTGGCAGATTTGATTATGTCGGATGCCCTTCCTGTCACAACCACCAAAGAGAAGATTTATGGATGCGGTGAAGGCGGACATGAAGGTCGTTGGAGTAAGAGTAGAAGATGCAGAGGATAGGGAGAGATGGAGGCAGATCATTTGCTGTGGCGACCCCTGGAGGGAACAGCCGAAAGGAAAAGAAGAAGAAGAAGAAGCCCTTCCTGTCACAACCCTTTTAGCAAGGGACAGAAACACGCTGACGACTTTGCAGCTACTCTTTACGAAAGTCAGCAATGGTTCTTTTACATGCCTCTCACCATAGACAGTGAGAGACATGGCCCGCCTTTGATAACCCAGTTAGCTGCACTGGGGGGGTGACAACCTTGTGATGAGTGGGACTCGAACCCCAACCTTTGGATCAGCGATCCAGCGCCCTATACCACTAGACCACCACTGCACACCCGGATTCCAGCTTCAAATATAAATGTAAAATGAATAATCAAAAAAATGAAAGGCATCAGTTGCATATTTTGGTGTCATATGATGTTTTTTACATAGTTTTTAACAGAATAAAGAGCTCAAGTATTAGCGAATGCTATCAACTACCGAATTGAAATGCTATGTTAGCAAGGTTGCTAGCTAGCATTCTGTTACATTTGTTGGGTTTTCTGTTCATTCATCATCCGTTCATTTTCTGTAACAGCTAAATCCTAGTTAGGGTCGCAGGGAGGCTGGCGCCCATCCCAGACGACTCCGGGTGAGGGCAGAGTACACCCTGGATAGCTCGCCAGGCCATCGCAGAGTGGAAACATGCTGACAGCTATGCAGCTCCTCTTGATGAAAGTCAACAATGGTTCTTTTACATGAACCTCTCACCATAGACAGTGATGGACATGGCTGGCCTTTGATAACCCAGTTAGCTGCACTGGGGGGGGGGGGACAGTGACAACCCATTGAGAGTGGGGCTTGAACCCCCAACCTTAGGATCAGCGATCCAGCACCTTTACCACCAAGCCAATCACTGCCCCCTCGGTTTTCTGGTGTACCTGAATTACCTGTAGTAAGACCGAAGAGGTAGCGTGACACATATTGAGTGTATTTACTATCTATAATTGTACAAACTATGACGATGTACAACGAACCTCTCTCTCTCTCTCTCGCTCTCTCTCTCTCTCTCGCTCTCAATCTCCTCCCCCTCCTTCTTGTTCCCTCTCCTCCAGTCACACCAACCCTGACCGTGCACACTTACCGCCTGGCTCAGCGCAATCAATTATTGTTGCGACAGAATCATTAATAATTTCCTAATGAAAACGATTCTGTTGATCTCTGTTGTGTTTTAATTAAACATAATTACGGCGGCGCTCTGCACTGCGACGGGGACCCCTTCAGGGCACGACTAAGTTTTAATACACTGATAATGAATTTTTGACATTGTGTTCTGTTGTTTGGTTATTACGCACTCACGGTTTGCCTGCTGTGCAGATAGCAGATAATAACCCAGGCACCTCCTCACACTTCACAGTGGCAATGCTCAAAGGGGAGGGTCAGGCAAATAAAACCAATTAAAACACCCCCCCCCCCCCCCCCCGTTTCTTTTTTTTTTCTTTTTGGAAGCTTGTTTTCCCATTTGTGTTTTAACCCAACTCAACTTTTGCTGTTGGATGAAACTTTTTAAATCTAAGATATGGAGGTGTGAGAAAAAGTGAAATAATTTAAAAATAAATCAATAAATTCAATTTCAGTGCATAAAAAGTTTTTAGAAATATTGGCTCTATTTCAGGCACACGTTCATTTAAACCACGCCCAAATCCACACTTGCTAGTTTAATTGCACAAGAAATGCTCAAAGTATCAGGGGCATCATTTCATCGGCTTACACTTCATCTCCTAATCAGTTAGAGGTGTGTTTGGGTAGGAAATACAATAAAGAAATAATTTCCCTTTCCTTTAACAGACAAATACACCGGATTTACTCGACACTCAAATAATAAATATTATTCACACAGTATCATAATTTGTGCATAAATTCAACAAGCCATAACAACAACAACAACAACAACAATATTAATAATATTCATTCATTTATTAGGGTCACGGGGAGTCCGGTGCCCATCTCAGCCAACTGTGGGCATGGGCAGAGTGATAATAATAATAATAATAATAATAATAATAATAATAATAATAATGCTAATAATAATAATAATAATAATAATAATAATAATAATAATAATAATAATAATAACATTAAACTAACAATAATCAGTAATTCAACAGAAATGTAAATTAAATAAGAAATACTTTTAAACATTTTGGAAAATGACAATTTCACAAGATAAAAAATATATATATATCACCAAAACTAAAATTGCTTTAAAAAAATCTGATGCTGAAAAATGTTGTAAATAACATGGGGGTATAGACGCAAGTCCCGCGAGTTTAATGCAGGGCAATGATAGCACTATTATAAGGGAAACGTACGATTCTGAGCATATCAGCTGACCCAAAAAGAGAATGAATAAATTTTCAAGGTGACTTTTGAAAAATCAACATCTTCAGGATTCTCTGTCATAAACATTTTTGCAAAAAATCAACATGCCAACTAAGCTTGTTGTCTGGAAATACTTTTATTTCCTTTAATTACTGAGAAAACCCTCTCGGCAACCCGTCGACTCGTGTACGTCAACAGCGTGAAATGTTTGACGATAAGCTTTTGCTAGATACGGGTGGGGGTGGGGGGGCTGCTTTTTTCACATGCTGTTTTATTGACTGGTGCAGTTTGTACATCCTCTGTGTGGTTACATGGGTTTCCTCAGGGTGATCTGGTTTCCTCCTGCAGTTCAAAGTCATCAGACGAATGTGGCTGTTCCAAATTGCCCCAAAGGTGTGAGAGTGTGCGTGTGAATGGTTGCGGTGTGTCATCCGATGGCATAGTGAGCCGTTCCGGGTGAACCACACCTTCGCCCAGTGTTGGCTGAGATAGACTCCAGTCTCCCCATGAGCCAAAAAAGTTGCGTAGCACACTGCCATCCATGTATTTAGTATAACACATGAGTTCTGTAAAAATTCCATGTCGATTTGGGCCTGACTGAGGGCAGTGGTGGGCTGGTGGTAGGGTGCTGACGGCTATGCCCGCAGTGCAACTAACTGGGTTATCAATGGCCGGTCTCCCACTGCCTATAGTGGGAGGTCCATGTAAAAGAACCATTGCTGACTCCCGTCAAGAGGAGCTGCACAGCCGTCAGGGTGTTTCTGACCTGCGATGACCTGGCGAGCCGTCCAGGGTGTACTTTGCCCTTGCCCGGAGTCAGCCGAGATGGGCGCCGACCTTCCCGTGACCATAATTAGGATTAATCGGTCAGAAAATGAATGAATGAATGAATGAGTATTACTGTACTAAACACGACATTTTAATACACGTTAATATATTTAATGTCTCATAAATCAGTGATTTTTAAAAATTTCTGATCGATGTCTTAAATCCGCGTCGTTCACATCGTACTTGATTCCTGGAACATCAGAAGAAATCCGAGCACAATTTCAATTCTGACAGTATTTTGATCAGCAAGCGGAAACAAATTTCCATTACGCAGATGTCCGACGCTACCGTGCCTAGGCGTGTCAGCATGTTCGCGTGTAGTGTTTCTGCGTGAAAAGGCCGTGCTTGTGCTTAATGAAAGCGGTGCTGGAGTGTGTGGGAGCTGAAAGAAGGTGCTGGAGTGTGTAGATGTGGCATTGTGGGACTTGCAGGTGGATAATGAGTTATGGCGATGAAGTGGAGAGGTTTAGTGCTGCCTGGCTGAAGCCTTACTGTGAAGCTAATGTAAAACAAACGAAACCACTTACAACTGCAGGAAATATTCGTTCGAAAACTCAGGCTTCCAGACAAAACCCTTAAAAGATGTATATGTGGAGAAAATTTAACAACGGTTTGACACAATCATGCACTTTCCAATTTACAGTCTCGCACACTTCCTGTAACTGTAGCATGACCCAATAGCAGACTGGAGTTTGTCTGCCTGCTGTAGTTATTAGCCTGCAGTGTTCTATATATAGGTCCAAGCCTGTCCTGGTTGCTTGAAGCAACCCAAAGGGGAGTCATTCTCACCCATTTATAATGAATGACGCCACACAGGATGCTGGGATACATTCATTATCAGGGCATTTTCTATCTACCCCTCTCTTTAGCTCGACCTCGGTTATGTATTACAAAACATACATTACTGTATACGGGTATAAAAATCATTCTGGTGAGCTAATGTAAACAACAACAACAACATGTAATCACTGCAAACTCTACCAAATACCAAGAACATCCTTTTTTATTTTTATTTTTTTTTTAATAAAGGGTCAATTTATACAAATTTAAAAAAGGATACTTATCTTCACTTTAGAATGCTGTTATTTGCCCTTGTCTTTCATTTCCTGAACCATTTAATCCTAATTAGGGTCACAGAGAGGCTGGCGCCCGTCTCAGCCGACTCTGGCTGAGGGCAGAGCACACCCTGGACGGCTTGCCAAGCCATCGCAGGGCGGAAACATGCTGATGACTTAGCAGCTACTCTTGTTTAAAGTCAGCAATGGTTCTTTTACATGAAGCTCTCCTCATGGATGGTGAGAGACACGGCTGGCCTTTGATCATCCAGTTAGCTGTACTGGGAGGGGTGGGGGTGGAGATGGGGGTGGGGGGGCAGTGACAACCTGTTGAGAGTGGGGGTTAAACCCCCAACCTTTAGGATCAGAGTGATCCAGCACCTTTACCACCAGCCCACCACTGCCTCAGCCCTTGTCTTATATATATATATATATATATATATATATATATATATATATATATAAAGATTACACATAATCGTCTTGAACAGATTCTATAAACTTTAATGATTCTGCTGATAAAGAAGTGAAAGTTAAGAAGTCGCTTAAGAGGATAAACTCCCACCAGTGCAGTGATTAGCCGATGAGAACCAGGAGGCTGAAAATCCGCCAATGGCGAATCACGCTTGTACACTCCATTTCAGATCCTGAGTTAAGCCGAGTTATCCATCAGAATTCACTCACCTCACGTCACCGTTTATGAACCGTTTGATTTTTATTTATCTTAAATATCATTTTCACATCGAACTACTGATCTAGAGCTTCTTGTAAAGCTTTAAAATTGTAGCGTCAATAAGCTGCGATCCGCAACAATGGAACGTACCGTGAGAGAGCCCCCCCCCCCCCCCCCCCGGGGGGGGGAGTAATGTAAATCCAAGTTGACAGAGAGCCTCAGATCTCTTTGCTGCAACTTTGTTATGTTTTGACAGCATGGGTAGGTTGTGTTTGCCGCACTGCGATAAAGATATTGAGATGTTTCTGCTGGCGGATGCTGAGTGCAAGCGGGCTGGATGCACAATTAAAAACGGCCGCGAGACTTTTGCGATTAAATCAGGTTTTAGTTTTTATTTGGGTTTATAAGATTGTAGTTGTGGCCGAGTGGTCACAGTGCTGCGCTAGAATTCCATCGGGCTGTCCATGCGCGGGTTTGAGTCCTGCCAATTAAAAAAGTGTGCTTGCTTGCTCTCCTTTTAGGGGCAGGCGTGACCTAATGGGTAGACAAGCTGCTTTGGGACCGAAAGGTCGTTGGTTCAATTCCCGAACCAGCAGGAAAAATGTGTAGCAGTGTCAGAGTGAATGGCACCTTTGCTTCCTCCACATTCATAGCTGAAGTGCCCTTGAGCGAGGCACATCACCCCCCAACTGCTCTCCGGGCGACCCCAGTGTGTGTGTGTGGCAGCCCACTGCACTGAGAATGTGTGTGTGTGTGTGTGTGTGTGTGTGTGTGTGTGTGTGTGTGTGTGTGTGTGTGTGTGTGTGTGTTCACTATGAATGGGATAAATGTAGAGGCAATAAGGCCCTTACAAGATGAATACAGTAGAGCAAATTCAAAAATAACTGTACACTATCAATCTTCAACTTTTCTGTGACATTACTTAAAACAACAACAAAAAAACAAAACAAAAAAAACCCCAAAACACAAGTGTGTGTCAGATGGATGGTGGCTTGGGAACATCTGTTATGTTTCTGCGGCCGAAATCCGGTAAAGAGCCAAAAATAAATAAATTTAAAAAAATAATAAAATAAAATAATAATAATAATATAATAAGATCAACAGATAGTCAAAGATGTCAGTCAAATATGGTCAAGCCAGCAGTGGTAAAACCCAAGGTTTGCAAGGAGGTTATAAAAAGAAACAAAACAAACAAACAAACAAAAAAAAAAAAAACAAACCCAAAACAACAACAACAACAATAAAAAAAAAACTTCTGGTAAATTTTCAGATTTTTGTTCCAGAACCTTCCATGGGAAATTTCGAGAAAATTCCAAGTTGGCAATAGGAATTTCAATGGGAATTCACAGAAAGATATGTTATATAAGTCAACTTATATGCATCGTAAACAAACATAAATAATAACAAAATCTGGTTTTAACCCATGCAAACATTTCGAATACATTTTTTAACAACATATTTTAATTTATTTAATTTTAATTTAATAATGTACTTTACAGGATAGGATTTCAACTGGAATTTTGGAAATTTCTACTTTATTCTTAAAAATCATAAAAATTATATTCAAATATTATAAATATTACATGTGGAAATGTATTATTTTTAAAAAAAGAAAAGTTTCCAACTCTGCATCATTTTTTTTAATTTTTACAAAACTATATGCAAAAACTATTGTAATAAAACGTTCCTATAATTTTTCTTAAACTTTGTATTATAACACTATTCCAACACATTTTCAAACAACTTCATATGCACAAAACGACGCGCTGCAGGAATCTTAGACGGTGGATGTGTATATTGTATCATTCTGTCTTTACGTTGATAAATCGGGAGGATGGAATAAAAAGAGAAAGTAAGCGATCTGTATGTGTGTGTGTGTGGAGTGATAAAAATGAAGCTTACCTTTGCTGTACACCACGCAGTTGTTTTTGTTGTCTTCTGCTCCTTGCCAAGTCACATCGAGAAGCCACCTGGGGCCTGAGCTCAAAACCACTGGGACTGGGGCCTTGCTTTTCTGTAGGAGGAGAGATAACACACACACACACACACACACACGCACACGCACACACATACACGCACACGCAACACACAGGGCATTAACTTACTTCAGAGGTGATTAAGAAGCACATTATTAAGAGCAGGAGACACTCACCTGGCATCGAGCTGTTAACACGAACGCTTTTGTAATATCGGAAGAGCAAATGAAAAGAAAAAAAAAAAAAAAAAAGATCCCTCATATGGCATTTTGGAGCTGTCTCCCCTCCCCAAGACATTTTAAGGCCTTTACAGGATGCACCAGCCTTTTACAAGAGCCGGGAATTATGGGAAAAAAATATTTTGCACACCGAACCCGGTGTCAGATCTCTCGCGATTAGTCGCTGATCTCGGGTGCCTGGGAAATTTACGGAAAGAATGCAGATGGCTTTCAGGGAAGGAGAGAAAGCCGAGGTGAACTTTGGGCACGTTGTCCAATTGCTTATCGGCTCGGCAGCCCGGGAAGAATTTAAAGAATCGGTCTCCATTTCAAAGGGCGGCGAAGGTTAGGTGCTGTAATGCACCGGCGAGTTATTCTGAATGCGCAATTGCGTTTTTCTTCCCAGGCGCCTGGGTCAGGCTTGAAGTTATTTCTCTAAATCAAAAGTAGTGAAATAGGGGGCATTACTCTCCACATGCCCTGATGTGGACAGGGGGCCAGTGTGGCTGCCTGGCTGTTGTATTTATTCTCCACTTGATTTTTATTCAATTTGTATTCTTTTTTTTTTTTTCCCCAAATGGCATTTCCACCCTCCATACAAAGGGCAATGAGAGCCTGGAGTACATCATCGCTGAGCTGCAACTGCTGTTACAATAGCTAGTGCTATTACTGGCAGGCAAAATGTCAGGCTTTCTAGGCCATTACTTGCCAACCCTCAGGCTCTCCTTCATTAGAGCACCACTGCAATGGTTTAGCTAACAGAATATGGGTGGTGTGTCAGCGCGGCTCACTCTCCCTGCTGCCACATTTCCATAGGAGACTCTCTCTCATGAGACACCATTACCTCGGAGTGTATAGCGTGGGTATATTACCCCACTGGAATGGGCTGGGATCTAATCTAACGCTGTACTGTGCATAAGGAACAAACTGTTAAATACTTTCGCAAGTGGTCAGTGGTATATAATTATGAATATTATGTTTTAAATCTACTCAATTCAATCATATTTTATGTAAACACTACTGTGTAATAGTCTTAGGTCTTTTTCTTTATAATTTAATTTCATGAGTTGTACATGACAGAAACATTTAAGACTCCAAGTGTTAGTTTTCCAGTACAAAATCATCAAAAAAAAAAAAAAAAAAAAACAGAAACCACTTGTACGCCAATAAAGAAAACGGTATATACACAGGGATCCCTCACTTTTGGCGGTTAATTGGGACCGAGATCACCCTGCAATCACCGAATTCCACAAAGTAGGACCCCCCCCCCCCCAACTGACGTATACGTATATACGTACATGTATATGTGCATATTTTCTTCTTTTCCTTTCGGCTTTTCCCTTCAGGGGTAGCCACAGCGAATCATCTGCCTCCATCTCACCCTATCCTCTGCATCTTCTTCTCTTACACCAACGACCTTCATGTCCTCCTTCACCACATCCATGAATCGTCTCTTTGGTCTTCCTCTAGGCCTTCTGCCTGGTCGTTCCAGCCTCAGCATCCTATTACCAATATACTCACTATCCCTCCTCTGTACATGTCCAAACCATCTCAATCTAGCCTCTCTGACTTTGTCTCCAAAACGTCTTACATGTGCTGTCCCTCTGATGTGCTCATTCCTGATCCTATCCATCCTCGTTACTCCCAAAGAGAACCTCAACATTTTCATCTCTGCTACCTCCAACTCTGCCTCCTGTCTTTTCCCCAGGGCCACTGTTTCTAAACCATACAACATCGTTGGTCTCAACACCGTCTTGTACACTTTTCCTTTCATTTGTACACTTTTCCTTTCATTGTATATGTGCATATAATATCATTAAATACATATTCAATGTTATAAATGCTTATAACAATTGTACATTAAAAATTAATGCATTAGATGTAAATAAAATATAAATACACACACTTACAGACGCGCGCGCATGCATATGCGTGTGCACGCAGTCAAATGTGCACCTCACACCAATGTAAGTAGTTTTGATGGGAGGTTTTGGGTTGATTTAGGGTCTTCTGCCTAATTGGCCTTGTTTTTGTGGCATCTCCCCTTTTCGTCCTTCATTTCCTTAATTTTTAGTTCATTGAATAACTAAAAAAAAAAAAAAAAAAAAAAAGAGACGCACTGAAGCCGCATTAATTGAAGCGCCAAGTAGCGAGTGATCCCCGTACATTACATAAGCGGCTGGTTTTTCAACCAAAACCTAATAAAGGCTGTTAAGTTTTGCAAACGGAGAAGTAAGTGTGAGCGTCAAAATCTCCAGGAGAACATCGAGCTGTACGACAAGGGACTCAGGAAACATCAACGCTTGTTTCCTAATAAAAACTACACCGACTCCGAATAGATAAAATTTGTAGTAAAACTAATCTCGTCAATAAGTAATAGTTTTACAGTTACAATTATACGAGGTAAAAAAGTAAAAAGGTAAATTCCGTTGGGCTTTTACACCCGAGCCTAGCGGCTCATCGGGCCGGTGCTTATCCCCAGTTTCTGTAGATTGAAGCGACCGGGAGATCAACTCCTCCTAGAGGGGACGCTAGTCCATTGCAGGTTACCTGCAGGTTACCGTCCCAGTATATTTTTACTGGGACCCATTTATACTGCTGGTATACTGCTTTATACTTGTGGTTAAGACCTTGCCCAGTGGTCTTAGCACAGTGGGGGTCTAAATGGGATTCAAACACACAACCCCCCCGATTATGAGCCCAGCACCCTAACCACTACACCACTGGGCCCACAATTATATGAACCACCTGTAAATAAATATGGTAGAAAATGGTTTTAGTTTGGTGCTCAGTAATAGCATAAAAAAAAAAAAAACACTACGAAATTAAAACAAACAAAACAAGCTGGAGATAAATGGAGATTCTCATATTTTTAGTATGAATGTATATCCGTGTGCTCACATACTCCGTGTTAAAAGAGAACAAATTATGAAATACTGATTTTTAATGGCACAAAGCTGACAAAAATCTAATGAAACATCAAGGCGGCAGGTTTGTGTGGGTTTCTGAGTGGAGCAACAGGGGGAAAGTCAGCCTGTTCCATCAGGACGCCAAGGAACAAAAAAAAAAAAAAAAAAAAAAAAAATCTGGGACTCTTGTTCCCACCTGCCAATCACGGTGACACTATGTAATCACGAGTGTCTTTAAGCTCACGTATTGAGAAGAAGGCGTTTAGCCCTTCACTTTATTCTGTGTCGTAGCATTTGGCCTTTCTGTGTCTCAAACAAGGCTGCCAACCAAGGAAAGGAGCATTTTGTAGTCGAAAAACCAAAAATTAGTATTCGTAATCGACAAAATTAATACTCGAATTAGGATTTCATAAAATTCCATATATGGACATACAGGTTATCTTTGTCAAATTTTACTGCATTTTGGATTAATAATGAAAACAGCATATTTGAGAAAACCAGGTTTATTGGACAGAATTGTACTGATGTTATACTATGGAATATTACATGTCATCAGTATTATTATATATATTGCATATTTATTATTATATTATGCATGACCTTGAGTGATATTTGATATCCACGTTTATAAATAACAAGTAGGAGCATTCAGGACAAGAAAAAAGGTATAAAGGAAGCAAACCAATCGCTAGCTGGCTACGTCCGCCTCCCTTTATATGCGTTTTAATATCAAAAACGCCCGAATGTGCGATGCTAAATTTCACACTTCACATTGTGCAAAAGTCCGCGCATGTGTCATGCTTCTTAATAAATGGGTAAGTTGTTGAATATTCCGATAAAAATTCTTGCCTTCCTTTCGTCGCCAGTTTGTGTTTCCCGAAACCATTCAATGATTGGCTCTGGTTACCACGGAGTGTGTGTAAGATAGCTGCTGATTCGTTGAAATTGACCTAACCTTGCTGCCGATTAACG
>CM045739.1:9620000-9665000 GCA_024760905.1 Plotosus lineatus
ACATGCAAACTCCACACAAACGCCTGATGGGAATTGAACCCAGGGACCTTCTTGCTGTGAGGTGGCGGCGCTATCCACTACGCCACCGTGCCACATTATTATTTTTCAGTAAACTGGATTTCCTTAAACTCTTGTGAATAAATACTGACCCTAAACATATTTGGTCGCCTTGTTAGAACCTTTGTCAGAGATCTGGTAACCGTGGAAACTAAAGAATCTAAAGAAAGTTTACACATCCATCCACAGGAACAAGCATTTTCTACAGAACATCTGAGGGACAATTTGATCTACATGTTGAAATGTTACTTGACGGCCTCAGAGACCACCAGGTCCTCCTGTTTCATAGATTATTACAATCTGCTATGCCATCACCATGTTTGTGTCTCGCGATTCTAAACTGCCCCTAGAAGATGTATTGCTTAATATTGATGACGTATGGAAGTGTGGGGACAGTGTTGGCATAAATGGACATCTTTGTTTTTGTACGTAAAGGGAACATTAAAGGGCCTTGAAAGAAACCGGTTACTTAAAGAAGGATTCCATACCCTCGCCCTGAATGGTCTGATGTTTCATGGTGACCTTTAAAAAAATTCTGGACAAGCCCATGGAGGTGTAACTTCTGAGAAGACTTTATTTAACCACTTCATAAAAATCGTGCCTGGCAAAATCCGATAGAAGCCAAAGACGCCAAAGATATTACTCAACCAGGTTCAACGTGGCACTGGATTTGAACTTTGCGACCTTTGTTACAGAAGCATCCATTTGCATAAACTCCGAAGGCTGCACTAGACGCATGCCATGATTTTTCAGGCCACACATTTAAACCAGAAGTTATCTCAAATCCACTTTAAAGAGCATCAGTATTTATTTAGCTATACGGCTAAAAGATAGACAGTCTGAACTCGTCACCTGCTGATGCATTAGACATGAACCCGACCGTCAATCAGTCTGAGAACATCGGATGCTGGAAGAATGACTCAATGTTCTCTGGTACTCAATTAAGTTCACCAACGACCCCGGCAACCAAATCCAGTACGCAGTTGACAGTCTCGTAAATATAATGATGTGCTAGACTAAACGACCAGACACTGTCCAGACGTCCTCTTCTCTTACCCCTATAGGGCCTTTTTAATCCCACAAGACAACCGTCTGCGATAGCGCACCAGATGACCGTGCAAGAAGGCAAATGATCATGATTTTCACACTGAATACTTTCATTCAGTGCTGTTTCTCCATCTGGAGTGATGGGATGGGAGAATCATTGGCATCCAAAAAAAGTCGTAGTGCGAGTATGAATGACCACACATGTTAGAGAAGGTTGGAAATGCAACCATGTTTGAGCTTGGAGATGGTTGACATTGGCCAGGGCATGATGGGGGTGGGGTAGAATGGCTACCCACTTTTTTCTTTTTTTTTTCATTTGGAGAGAAGCAAGGTTAAAGCTTTGATATCTACGCCAACAAGACACAGAGGGACACCATGAGATTGAAGTGTCAGATCTAAGACAGCGACGGGAGTCATGTTATGAATTATACATTGGATTTGAAAACAAGCTTAAACCCAAACGCCACTGCAGAAAGTTTCAAACTGACTGGGGAAAAAAAAAAAATCATAACCAAAAAGAAAAAGCGTTCAGTATTACCCACATGGAGTTTTAAAGCCTACTGCCAAATTTCAAATGTCACAAACAGTTACTGATACTTAAAAAAGTGTATTTGTGTTTGAATGGGTCAGCCAGCCACTTCGCCCACTTCACTCGCTTCTCTACCAATTAGCTAGCACTCCGAGTGTAACGTGGAATTCCAATGGGGGACTTGTGTTTGCGAACAAGAACAATTGCGGATTATCTCGGCTGCTTTTTCAAGGAAGATGCTTCGGCGTCCCATAAAGGGAGCCTTGACAGTGACAGATGGCAAAGCAGCTGGTGCCGCTCATACCCCTCTCAATCACACTCGGCTATGTTTGCTGTAGAGTTTATTGGTGTATGGCCACACCTTTGGCAAGATCTCCTTGTACAAACCAAGGGAGAAAATACTGTGTACAGTCTTGCTGATCGCGTCCTGATTAAAGCGGATTAATGTTCTGAAGATCACCAAATGGTCCCTGATTTCCAAACACCCGAGGCTACATGTGATACTATGGCGAAGCTTTGTGTATAGAAGAAAAAATTATTTGTACTCCAAAGGTTAAATCTTATGATTTGGGTATGAGGGTGTCTCATGAATTAAAATGTATTTCAATGGATTTACATCACAGGAGAGACATTCTCTTCCAAAAAAAAAACCCCTATCATTTACATTCACAGCATTTAGCAGATTTAGCCCTTATCCAGAGCGACTTACAGAAGTGCTTTGAAGTCACTGTCAGTAAATACGTTCTTATATCGGTTCATCAGGACATAAACTAAGTATACTATCAGTCAAAACTCAGTGGGTAGGTGTTGTGTGAGGTTTTTGTGTGTGTGCGTAACATAGTGTGAATCCAAGTACTTCTGGACAAGGAGGGATTCAGCTGTCATTTGAAAACACCCGGTGACTCAGCTGTCTGGACATCTAGAGGAAGTTCATTCCACCACCTTAGAGCCAAGACAGAGAATAGCTTAGATGCACTTTCCCCTTTATAGAAGGCGGGACCAGTCTACCAGCGCTTGCGAATCTGAGAGAAATCAGGGCTGTGCATGGTGCAAGTGCCCTGAGGTAGGAGGGTGCAGGTTAGTTTTTGGCTTTGTAGGTGAGCATTAGAGTTTTAAATCTAATGCGAGCAGCAACAGGAAGCCATTAAATAGTTAATTGTCAGTTTAACCTAGAAGTATGGCATGATGGTAAAGAGGTTGGTGGTGTTGCCTCACAACATGTTGACTTCCTTTGGGTTGTCCAGTTTCCTTCCACTATTCAAAAACATGCTGGTAGATAAACAATGGTAGACTACCCCTAGATATGTACACTGAGTTGACACACCAGTCCATTATAAGGTCAGCATGGGAACAAGTCTGGTGTGTTATACAGAGTGGATCCTTAATTTGAAGGTGGGAATACACCCTGGATGGCAAGCCAGTCCACTATAAGGCCACCATGGGAACAGATCTTCACATCAAGGGGTAGACCACCATAGTTAATCCATCAACGGGTCTTCACATCTAGACGTAATGGTATGCCATCCAGGGTGTATTCCCACCTTCAACCTCATAATCCTGACTTCATTGAGAATTAAGTCACCTTTGTATAGTTAAATAAGATCACTGCAGTCCCCCAAACTTTTTTTTTTATCCCATTAATACAAGTTTTTACAGCCAAACCTATAGGCTCATCAGGCCAGTGTTCATCTCCGGTTTCTATAGCATGAAGCAACTACTACTCAATGGGATACTAATCCATACAAAAATAATACACTTGCTGTTTCAACAGGTGGACATGATGATGGTGCAGTGGTTAGCACTTCTGCCTCCTGGGTTTCTAGGGCTTCCTCTCGGTACTCCAGTTTCCTTCCACAGTCCAAAGACATGCACATTCAGCTAACTGTCTGCTCCAAATCTCCTCTAGGTGTGAGTGTGAATGGAAGTGTCTATTGGGCCTACAATGGACTGACGAGTTGTTTGGGGTGCCGAGAGTCAGCTGAGATCAGTTCCAGCCTGCAAATGAACGAATGAAAGTTTTAACAGGTGCTTGTGCAACAAAGTGGGATGATCATTCTCTTCTTGGCAAATATTAGTGTGAAAAAAGTCCACCCAGGAAATGGTCATTACTATTTCGAACATTACACGGCAGAAATAAAAACGAGACCTTATCGGACAACGCGTTGGTGGCATGTATCAGCGAATGGCATTAAACGAACTTCGACTCAAGTCACCGCACTGCATTTTGGCGGCATGGTAAATGCGATCCCATCATTTCCTACGATCGTGCCAAGTTACGTCGCCATCACTTGAGTCACAATGTGCTTCTGCTTATCGTACCCATGCCATATCTGCTTCCCTGTCTGAGCTGATGGAAGAAATAAAAAAAAGGTTGGGGGTAGCGAGTGAGCGTGTGTGTGTGTGTGTGTGTGTGTGAGTGTGTGTGTGTTGGGTGGAATGAATGTCAGGTTCACTTGTAGATGAAGTCGACTATGTATTATCTAAGCGCTGCTCAGCTGTAGCCCTGGGAAACGCTGTGTGCGATGAACGCCACCCCGTCGTCTCACTGAGAGAGGACCTTTAGAGATGAAAAAAGAACAATGCATCCCATATACCCCTCCTCTGCAAGGTCACGACCCTGCTCCGCTATATCCCACTGGAGCTGGATTGTCCAGGAAGCCGTCAGGCATATTTTAAAGGAAGTTCTGAAGCAGAATCAGTGTTCACTGGTACTGTTGTAGTGATTTTAGATCTAGAATACTTGGTGATGTGTTTTTTTATCCCTTTTATTTTCCACATGAATAATTTACCATTGTTGCTCAGCGTATATTGTTTTTTGTTTTTTTTTTGCTTTTGGCTCTAAAAACCCGACACTGAGTTGCGATGCGGAGTTTTGCTTAACTGCACACTGGCAATTTTGCAACAATCTAAATGGCAATGTTTCTAGAATTAAAAAAAAGCAAGATCATTACCATTTGCGCCATCTGAGATGGCCCCAGCCTGGCGATTGGGGCGAAGCCCAACCAAGTAATTGAAGCATGCAATCACAAATTGGTTCTCCGCCTAATATTTCATTAGATAAAGCCACATTTTGGACACCAAAATCATTTGTGTGCCCAACATGGAATTAAAATCCTGTTACTGCCTGATACCAGACTGCATTACCAGCTACTGACAGGGGAGATTTCTAGCCTGATAAAGTATAAGCTGATGTAAATATGTAAAAAAAAAAAAAAAAAAAAAGAATAAACACTGCTTCAGCTGGTCTCTTCTTAGATATTCCCTTTGTTGGGACACAAATATATAAATATATCATGCACTTATAATTAGACAGAACAGTAAAGAACTGGTCAGTGGGTGATATAAGAATGAACGTGGGCGTGCATGCATTTCAGAGTGTGTGTGAGCACGCGTGCATGTGTGTGCTCCATGCACACTCCACTCTCAAGTCCCACTGATTCTCCTTTCCAGCCATGTTGAATACTCTTTCCTTATCAGGCCAGTCCAGGCCTGCATCAGGCTCTCCTTGCTATGACAGAGGCTACAACAATAGGCGCGCGATACCGCTGCTTAGTGCTGCGTTTCGGAGGGGAAACCTGCCACAGGCACAGATTAACAACACACACACACACACACACACACACACACACACACAGGCACACACACACACACATATATATCCTTGCACTGCGAAACAGATTGCAGTCTCCTAAACAAAACATTTTTCAGAACTTCAGGCTCCTGATTAATGAAGTAATGACAAGAAGAAAAATATAATTTTTGCATGGAGGAGGAGGTATCGGTGGAAGCGGGGCGGAAATAAATAAACAAATCAAGCCAAGCCGATACTTGTTCAACTTTGGGCCGTGAACAATCAGCCTGTCAGAGGGAGTGGTGAGGAGAGAGGGAGGAGATAAATGGAGGAGTGACAGCTTGAAGAATTCCTCCCTTTCTTGCCCTCCGCACCAAACCTCCTGCTAAATTACAGAATAAAAGCCTCGCCCTCCCTCTCGCCGGGAATGAAGACGGTAACATGTCATTTTTTCCTCTATTGAATGCTCCATTGCAGGCGCTACACGTCAAAGCTCTGATGGAGGTACACTTTACTTTCGTAGCCTCAGAGTCCAGAGGACAGACGGGAGGTGTTCTGATGCTTTTCAAACAACAGAGCCCGGCTTCCCGGGTATAATTAGCACCGTGTTCCTTCATTAGCGCCATATCGAGCTTGAAAGCCAATGTAATGGCTGTTTTAGAGGTCCGTACAAAAAAAGGGGGGGGGGGGGGGGTCCATTATTAGCCTGCTTCCAAATCAATTATGGACACTTAAATCAGACACCGGGCTGAAGAGGCGCAGTAAGTCCAAGCCCGGTAATTACCGAGATGGAGACACCTGCTACTCGATAACTTCGACCTGCACTGGCATACCGACCACCGTTCAGCAGACATTTATATCCCAGTGTCATTATTAATTTGTGTTAATTTTAGAGGGGTGTGTGTCTATGAGAGAGAGAGAGAGAGAGAGAGAGAGAGAGAGAGAGAGAGAGAGAGAGAGAGAGAGAGATGGTGCCTCACCTGGAAAAGCCCTGCTGCGTAATTGGGCTCTAATGACCTAATTGATCTGTAGGATACGAGAGAGACTGGGACGGCTGGAGAGAAGGTGGGGGGGGGGGGGGGGGGGTAAGTGAGATGAAGAGGCTCTGCAGAACAGCCAGGTCTGATTCTCACTCACTCAGACAAGAAAAAAAGGAGAGAAACTTGTGAGGACGAGCACCTGCTTGAGTGAAACGGTGTGCACAAGAATTCAATGTGCTGAATACGCAAACAACGGACATTCTGAGCAAGGCTGCCTCTGAATACTGCCCCGGCCTTCCCTGTAGGACATTCTACCAGTGAGCTACTGAACAGCAACCCAAGTCCGCCACCATCTTACCTGCCATATGACCTGGATGTTTATAGGACTCGCTAACGTTAGTGAACACGCTTGCGCTTCACAACAGTGAGTTACTATGGACACCTTGTACTACAGAATCGTATCAGAAGTAAATAGGTGACCTTCACTACAAAGTTCTATCTATGAATCTCATTACTACTTGTTACTTGTATAATATGTATTACATATATATATATATATATATATATATATATATATATATATATATTTTAGATTACAAGGTGAAAATGAAATAATTTATAATCATTCGCTATGCTGTGAACACCAATGGTCTGATTTTTGAGGAGGGTTTACTATGGGTCAGTCCGAGCATGGACTTAGGAAAATCCTTGGGATTCCTCTCGCCACGGTCAACGGGCCCCCAGTGCAGCTAACTGGGTTATCAAAGTGTGAGGTTCATGTAAAAGAACCATTGCTGACTTTCGACAAGAGGAGCTGCGTAGTCATCAGCGTGTTTCTACCCTGCGACGACTTGGCAAGCCGTCCAGGGTGTACAAGGCTGAGATGGGTGCCAGCCTACGAGCAACCCTAATTAGGATTAAGCGGTTCATAAAATGAATGAATCAATGAACGGTCAACGGCGAGATCCATCAAGGATCAACAGCATCCAGGTCAGGTCAACATAGGTTTTCCGACAGGTGTCTTCGGACTGTCAAGTGGACTGTTGATAATATCATCTTGACCTCTCTCTCTCTCTCTCTCTCTATATATATATATATATATATATATATATATATATATATATATATATATATATATATATATATATATATATATATATATGTTTATCTAAGCAGAAAATGTTTTATAAAAAACAATGGTGTCTCTTTAGTTTGATTAGATAACCTTGAACGGCGGAAATGTTTAAAGTGTTACTTCAAGCCAACTTCACTCCAGACCAACATTCTTTTCCCTTTGATTTTCCTCAGGAATTCAAAGGCTTTTACACCCAGGCCCAGTAGCTCATCAGGCCAGAGCACATCCGATTTCTGCAGCATGAAGTGACTAGAAGTTCAGCTCATTCTGGATGGGATGCTGGTCTTTCACATCTTATGTTTCCAGTGTTGTTTACTGGTCCCCATTTATACTGCTGGGTAACAGAGGAACGTTTGAGGTAAAGACCTTTCCCAGGGGTCTTAGCACAGTAGAGATCTGATGGGGTCACTATTTCTTGATCATGAGCCCAGAACCCTAACCATGACACCACAGGCCCCACTCAGGTTATCAAAAGCTCCAGCTGAATTATAGGATACCATAGTGTAGCAGGGGGTAGTGCTTCTGCATATTACAGACTCGGCGTATTCGGAAATCCTACGTATCCTACCTTGTGCATATTTATAATATGAAGTATAGAGCTACATGTATTCGAATGCAGTGCGGTATTTTCCGAAGAAATCCTCGACACATTGCTCCACTTGATTATTTGCATTTTAGATTGCAAAACTTTAAAAAATTCGTTATTGGTTTTCTTGTGTGTTTAAAAAAAAACAAAAAACACGTCAGACTGGGAAAGTTGGCCAACCTAGAGATCGCAAGTTGAAAAGCAGGTTGATGCCACAGCCGTCCAAGGGAACTTGATGGCCAAGCCCTCACAGGAGACGGGGACGACATACGCACACTTCCCTGTCACTCACAGCCATCCCCAGGCAATCATGGGTGTCTGTGAGCTCATTCGTACAAGGGGGCAGATAGCACTTTCCCTCCAAGTGTGTTAGACAACAACAAAATACATATGCGCAGCAGTTCGGAAAGAAGCGGGAGACCTGCAATACATGTCATGGAGGGAATGTATGCATGCTTTCGACCCTTCCTGGTCGCTGGTTCAATTCCTAAACTAGCAGGAAAATGTGTGGCGGCAGGGTGAGCAAGCAGCACTTTCCCTTCATCCACATTCATGGCTGAAATGCTCTTGAGCAAGGCAGCTAACCTCCAACTTCTATCCAAGTGTGTGTGTGTGTGTGTGTGTGTGTGTGTGTGTGTGTGTGTGTGTGTGTGTGTGGATAAGTTAAATACAGAAGCCGAATTTCCCTTGCGGGATTAATATCAATAATCAAAATAAATAAAAATACAAATACCAAATCGCACAGAATTAAAGGTGAACAAAAGAGTAGTATTTTCACTAGGATTTAATCCGGGTAACCAGAGGGGTCCCACATAGTGCAATGTACTTCCGCCCTCCAGCATGGATAATATCCCCCAGCAGGATTATGTGGTTCATATTTAGAATATCATGATGTAGTTTGAAAAATAGTTCTAAGGCACATTATGGGTTAAGAATGAATTCATAGATGTGCAATTTTGTCTTGTTTGAATAAAATACGGGAGCCGTTTGAAATTATTTTCTTTTATTTCTACAATATACATCAGGTAGGCTGCACTACCTACCGACCCCTTTTTAACAGCATCACTCACAGTAAACACTTCACTGTATTAAATCAATAACTGGAATGCTGGTGGGCAGTGAGTCACTGACTCATAAATCATATGAATGGATCATTTAGCCAACCTGGAAAACACACGCACAATGTCACGCTTTCTTGGGACCACATAAAACCCCGAACATCCGCCTGGTCTGGTTCCTTTCTTCTACCTCTTTTCTATTCATGACCAGATATTACTCAAGATACAGTGGTACCTCACCTTACGAAATTAATCCGTTCCAGAAGTGGTTTCGTAACCTGGATTTTTAGTAAGTTGAACCGCATTTTACATGTAAAACACGTGATTCATTCCAAGGCCCCCAATACTACCCCCTAAACTCTTTAAAAATTATAAAAGCATACCTTTTAAGGCCTCCTTCTGCTTCAATATTGACAGATGGTAGACGGGTTTGGCCATATTCCTTTGCGATATCACTCAACTGCATGCCACAAGCCTGCTTCTTCTTTTCACTCTCACCGGGAATCACATGCGCGCGGTGTGTGCGTGCGCGCGCGCGTGTGTGTGTGTGCGCACGTGTGTGTGTGTGTGTGTGTGTGCGCACGTGTGTGTGTGTGTGTGCGCGCACACGTGTGTGTGTGTGCGTGTGTGTGCGCACGTGTGTGTGTGTGTGTGTGTGTGTGTGTTGACCATGTTTTGTTAGCAGAGTTATAATCTTACAAATGTTTATGCAAAGTCAAAAGCCTGAGCCAAAAAATAAATTTGCAATGAGCACACTCGAAAAACTCACAAAACAACAGTAACTGTGCTTTACACGAAAAGCATCATGGGTATTATGGAGATACAGCTCTATAATAGCCAATGGGAGGAAGCTGCGTCATCCTTCCTAACCAATGGGAGGCCAGCAGGGCGGACTGTTGTAAGATAGTCAATGGGAGGCCTGGGGGCGGGATGTTGGGAGATAGCCAATGGGAGGCCAGCGGGGCGGGATGTTGGCAGATAGCCAATGGGAGAACAACTCACGCATTGTTTGAATTTTTCAAATTGCGCTTTTGTAATGTGAACTTGTTGCGTATCCAGAGAAAAACATGTTAGGAAAATGCATTTCGTAACCTGGATTTTTCGTTTGTTGGGACTTTCTTAAGGTGAGATACCACTGTACTCCTATCCAAATCACAGTTTTATATGAATGCGCTTGACTTGTACGATGGCTGTTGTGGAGGCTCAGGGGTCAATGCTGTTGCGTCATGGATAGAAGGTTTACAGGTTGAATTTTGGATAATTTTGGTTTGCGTGTTCTCACCGTGCTCACATGGGTTCCTCTGGGAACTAGGGGTCTCTTCCATCAGTGCAAATACAGTACATTCACATTAGAGCAACTGACAACTCTGTAAATGCTAATGTGAATGGTTGTTTGTGCTGGTATATGTCTTGTAAAAGACTGGTGACCTGATCAGGATTTAACTCCGCCTCCTATCCAAAGTCACCCGGAATTGGCTCCAACTTTTTTTTGCAGCCCTGACAGACAAGTGGTACAGATATCGAATAGATAGACTAGTATTATTGTTGACTAGTATCACTTTTTCTGTCAGCACATGGTTATGTAAGGTGTGGAAGGAATCTTTGGTGTGAGTACAGTCTTTTCAAAATACTTCCATGTACATATTTAGCGTTGAGCCTTAACAATATCCTATAACACATCAAGTTTTAATGCAAATTTTCTGAGAGTATTCAGATTCATACATCCCTCCTAGAAGTCCCTCTCACACGCACTCTGCGTCTAATACCTGCCTCTCTCCAATTTCATCACAGTCTAAAGAGACTACATTAATCCACTCAGCATGCTACGACCCCCCCCACCCCCCATCCACCAGATTCAAGATTCTGCTCGAACCTCACTACCTGCTCAACCATCGAGAGAAACTCTACCCGATCCGTTCAAACCGAACCTCACGTTTTCACATGAACGACCAATCACGCTCTGATTATCAGCCGATAATATGACCGCAAGATAGTGAGGTGACGGCTCACATACCGCCAACCACCAAAGCCGAGTCGATATCGCTTGGTTAGTCCAGCGGCTTCAATCGAATGCGTTTGGAATGGCAGTCTGATTTTAAAGCAGCAAGTCAGGGTCGCGTGGGCTTCAAAATGGCTTCAGAACTTAGTCAAAAAAAAAAAAAAAAATAGAAAGGAGAAAAAAGAAGAGTGGATAAGGGTCACCTTTTTATAAAGACGACAATTTCGCCATGGTGTGCAAGAACGGCAGATCTCTGCGATCATCTCATTTCATTTCTCTTATTCTAACCTTCAGGGGTCAGACGTATTTGAAGCTCATCACTCTTAGGACTTTATGTATAAAGCAGAAATGATGTAGTGTTCATCGTTGTATACAAGTAAGAAAAATAACAATGTTTCATTTACACTTAATTCATATTTAAATATTAATTGATGTTTAATTAAAGGATGATTTTCATGATTTTGAAGAAATTTTAATCAGATTCTACACAGTTCTGCTCGATCACTCGATGTCTTTTTAAAGGAGAACAGCAGGAAAATATAAGAAATTGATACTGGAGGATTTGACTGGTACTCTGTGCTAATACTTTAATAAATATAATACAAATAATATTGATATACAACCAATGTTCAGTTTATAACAAACATCTATACTTGTATACTAATACATTCGTGCAACTGTTCAACCAGCCAATCATGTTCCAAGACCAGCCATTAAGCATTCTGGGGGGGGGGGGGTGTATATGCCCCAGCAAATATGCACTTTGCACTTTGTAAGGGATTCCCCTGAACTTTGGGTGTGGAGGTTGGGATCCATGAAACATCCACTTCTTCAAATAACCACATTTGACAACTGTACTGAGTAGAAAAGCATCACAACATGCACAGCACCATCACCTTGAAGCTGAAGGCCTACAACAACAGAACATCACACCACTGCAGCCTTAAATACTGTAGTAGATCAAATGATATCTTGATTAGGAAGTGCTCAAGGCTGGTGTTATGAGTGGTGCAGCTCCTTTATGAGAGATTCTGTGAGTGTGGGGTTTTAAAGAATAGAAATTAGGTTTTAGCAGAAGTGAAGTTCAGGCTGCATATTAATACATCCTCAATCTCCTATTTATTTATTTTATTTACTCAGTTATCTGTTTGACAAGTTCATGTTCCGTGCCGTCATTCATGTTTGGTGTTGTTTTGCTTGATAAATGAATGCCTGTCTGCCAACCCGTGTTGGACTGTGCTTTGTTCTGTGCAAGTCTGAACGGTGGGCCACTATTTTTTAGGTTTGGTTTCATTATTAATAATACATCTGCTGTTTTAACTGTTTCCCATCATCATTCAAGTCCATATTAAATACCAGTCAATCTGCATCAACTCAGCAACAAAGAAGCCTTACTGAGTTTAGTCTGGTGGGCTTCTGCAGACACTAGACAGAACACAGGACAATCAGCTAAGCTATATTCCTTGCCGGCCGTGGTCCGCTCAAGGACTTCACTCTAAATACAATAACAGCATCAACAGTTTTAACTGAAGATTTTTTTAGCACTAAGTATTAATAGAAGTGATACTTTGAAGTAATTCCCAAAGACAACACCTCAGAGGCCAAAGTCAGCATGGACATGTCTTTATGAATCAGTCAGAATCAGAATACTTTACTGATCCCGGAGGAAATGTTGTAAATCTGTTTAACAAGTTCATGTTCCCTGCTTGATAAGTTTCATATCAAGACAAGTTTGAGATTTGTTACCATTTTTATCACATGGTTCTTGATGAATCCACATTTCAAAGGAATGGTTAAACCCTACAGGACTTCAAATGAGCAGGGACAACATGCTCTCTCTCTCTCTCTCTCTCTCTCTCTCTCTCTCTCTCTCTCTCTCTCTCTCCGTCTCTCTTCCACTATTTTTTTTCACTCTTCACCCTTTTGAATAGTTAAAGGAAAGTCAACATTCACTGCTTTTTGACACATCAGCCTGAAAAGTACCATCAAAATATAACCGATTATAATTTCATCTGATCAAGGCCCTCGTCTCCACTAAACATTCACCAATTTAAGCACTTAGTCATAAAATATGCAGATTAAATGGTTAAAATAGAGCCACATCAAAGGCTTTTGTTGGAGGCCAATTTGAGTGAGAGACAGTCGCAGCCATGTGTTTGGTTTGTGTTGAAATGTCATGGGAGATATTCATTCCTCTTCCTCTCATGCTCTTTCTTCATTAAATCAGCATAACGGGCTGAAATGCTCCCGTACTGGGAACTTTCCAGAAAGTGAAAGGAATAGGAAATGAAGGAACTTTCAGGAAAAAGAATTCAAGTCTGGCTTTGAACATTTTGACATTTCAAATATTATTATTAAAATAATAAATAAATATAATTAATTAGACATATTGTAGTAAAGCTGCTGCTAAAGATCTCCATTGATATGTGCTTGTTTAATTATCTGTTTAACAGGTTCATGTTCCGTGCTCCCATTAAAGTTTGCTGTTATTTTGTTTGGCAAAAGTTTGTCTTCTACCCGAGTTAGATTAAATTTTGCTTATTCTATGCAAGTCGGAGCAGTGGTGCAATGAGCCTCTTTTTGTGGGTTTCAGTATCATTTTAAATAAAATAATTATATATATATATATATTTTTAATTAATTAATTAATTTATATTTTTGGTGCCATGGCAGCCTTATTGGGATTTCAGTAAAGGCATGGACACAGGACAATCATCCAAGTCATGTTCCATGCTTATGGAGCTTCACTATTACAGCAAAGACACAGTGGACATTATTGCATAATTGGGTGAAATGAGTCCATTAAATTTTTTTCTCATTTCATCTTGGTTACACTTTTTCATTTTCTGATGTACACTTCAAGTATGTGAAGATAGTTTGTGTGCCTGTTTTCACATGTTAATTAGTAGTCTGCCTTTGAAATGCAGCGATAAAAACACACAAAACCTGTTTAATTTTTAGATATTTGACATTTAATATGCAAATATGATTTTAAATGCACCCTCATGGATAATGGCTAGGGGCAGAATTGTGTCTAAAACAGTGGAGGACATCAGAACTGTAAACCAGCAGAAGCGTGTAGAAGTTGTAAAAAGAATAAGAGGTGCTTACCATGTTTGTTCCGTCAGTGCTCATTTCTATCTTGCCATCGAACGGGCCCCATGTAGTCCCTACAGGAAGCTGCTGTCGACTCTGAACTCGCCTCTCTCCATCTTTGTTCAGCAGGTCAAGTTCTCCTGTGAGAGAAAGAGAGAGCATAATTTTGGATTAGTTATACCCGTCATTCTACCAGATGTCCTAATACTCAGGAATGTTCTGACTAAAAGTGAAAAGAATCATTCCCGGGAAGACAGCAAATAACCGAGGAGTACACCTGGAATGGGATGTCCATCAGGCAATACACGACACATGATCTTTCACATCTTGGCGTGATTTAAAGTTGCCAATCCATCTATTGGTAGAGATTTAGGAGATGGAACCCAAATAACAAAAAGAGAAACCAGAAGAACATTCAGTGACTCAAGCTGTGGATCAAACAGCGTTCAACACAGGCAAGGAAGGACCTAAACAGAAATAAGGTAAGAACTTTGTGCTACCACAGACCAACAAGCTAAGCTGCAACCTTGCTATGTATTATCAAATAAACAAGATTATCCAATTATTATAATTAACATAATTTAAAAATTCAGAATCTTTCTAATTCGCCACTTTTTTAAAAAAAAAACACAGTGCGTCAGTTTAAAAAAAAAAAAAACTCACCAAATTACATTAACACTCAAATGGTTAAACGTGGTTCAGGGAACACGTGGAAGCATTTTCAAATATGTATTGGCTCCCCAGAGCCCTGATGACCATAACCATATATAACGTTTTTAGGACGTGCAGGAAAAGACTTTATGGGGTGTTTCAGTTTCCCCATCATCAATTCGGAAAGTTGGTTAAAAATGAACCCAGCTGTATATGTTTGTGTGTGTGTGTGTGTGTGTGTGTGTGTGTGTGTGTGTGTGTGTGTGTGTATACACAGGGATCCCTCACTTTCCGCGGTTAACGGGGACCGAAACCCCCCCCGCGAACACCGCTTTCTGCGAAGTAGGATTGACCCCCTGACTGAGGTATACGTACATGTATATGTGTATATAATATCACTAAATACATATTCAACACTATAAATGCTTATAATAACAATTAAACATTCAAAAATAATGCATGAGATGTAAATAAAATATAAATACACACATACAAACATGCACAGCTCAAATAAAAATGTAAGTAGTTTTGTTGGGTTGTTTTTTGTTTGTTTTGGATTTTTTTTTTTTTTTTTTTTTTGCATAATTCACCTTTTTTTGCTGCATGCTCCTTAACTTTTCCCCTAGGTGTCATTCGACATTTTCAACATTTTCCTAAGCTAGGGGGAGGGGTGAGATGTCTGTTTACGCTTTTTAATATAAAAATGTCGATCAACAATAATATATACGCTCGTGAATATAAACATATATATATATATATATATATATATATATATATATATATATATATATATATATATTTTTTTTGTGTGCGTGTACATTTGAAACTCTCAATGCGCGATTCGCCAACCACCTGCGGTGTTGCATATCTGCAAAGTCTGCAATGAATACTACCCAACCCAGTATCAGCTGCTGAAACATCAGAAGGCAGCTGATCAAGGGCGTAAGCTGGGGGGGGGGGTGCACGGTGCAGGAGTTGAGTTCCGCATGAAATTATATGTATTCACAATCTTATGAATAAACTTAATGAGTGTTATTGAGGAGAAAGTCGGAGATAAGTTCCGCATGACTGGAGTCAGGAAGTAAACCGAAAGTTCACGTGTAACGGGCACTGCGCATGTGCACGCCCGAGCTGACCAAGCAACAAACATAATATTATCAGTAAGCAATAATAGCTGAACACTGTCAATCAAACAAAGTGCGAGTGTGAGAACAAAGCACAGTTTGTTAGTCCCGCCTCCGGCTCCTGCACATGTGTTAGAACACAAACATTGATGCACAGAGAATGAATGGATAAAATAATCATAAGCCATCCAGCCTGGATCTGCAGCCTAATGCTCAGTACTTTTATAAAATTAATAGTATGTTTTTGTGCTGTAAATATGTATTAATATTTGTTTGTGCCTTTGAATAGATAAATAACTTTACCTCAATTTGTAAATGTATTTCGCACGTGTACTTGCAGATGTAGTTTGAAATATATTTGAAAATGTTTGTTTTTGGTTGAACTATAATATTTGATTCGTCTTCTGAGAGTAATAGATGAATCATCATTTTCATCTTCTGCTGAAAAACTGTGCTTGTTGTTGGCGTGAGATTCCATGTTGTTTATATCATATGCTGTGACATGCATGCACTGTATTTTATGTGGTACTTTATTTCAACTCCGTGACGTCACGGACCCCACACACGGTCAGACCAGCCTACTGATCACAAACTGAAGCGTGGTCGTCCAAAAGCCAATGACCAATAAAAAATGCAGACATTTTGAATTATATTTTAATATAAAATAATATTATTAAAAACAATGTCATTTTTATTATTAAAACCAAATGTCTTAATATTAATAGTAAAGCAGGTGTCATTAAAAAGAATTCTATTGAATTTTATTGATTTCATTATTATTTGACTGGTGTATAAAAGAAGTATTGATCAAGGAAATACATTGATTTATTTTATAAAAGAGGTTTGACCATTGTTTTGTTTAATATCTTATTTAAAAATCCTACCAAGAGATCATCAACATTTATTTGTACGCTTTCGAGGAGGGAGATGGGGTAAAAAAAAAAAAAACAGTACTCTCTGTACGCTTGGGAAAATGTTGAAAATGTTGAACCGCCCCCTAGTTTTCCTTATTTTTTGAATATTTTTGAAAAACCCGCGATACACTGAAGCCGCAGAAACTGAAGCACGAAGTAGCAAGGGATCATTGTGTGTGTGTGTGTGTGTGTGTGTGTGTGTGTATATGTATGTGTATATATATATATATATATATATATATATATATATATATATATATATATATATATATATACACACACACACAAACACACACACACACACACACACACACACACACACACAAACACACACAAACACACACAAACACACACACACGGGCAGTGATGGCCTGATGATAAATGTGCTAGATCACTGATCCTAAGGTTGGGGGTCCCAGCCCCACCCTCCACAAGGTTGTCATTGTCCCCCCAGTGCAGCTAACTGAGTTATCAAAGTCCGGCCATGTCTGGGATTTGAGGTTTATATAAAAGAACCATTGCTGACTTTCGATGGGCGCCAGCTTCCCTGTGACCCTAAGATTAAGCGGTTCCAGAAAATGAATGAATGAATATATACACATTCATACTTACACAAACATACAGTGCATCACACGAAAAAACACTAATCTCTAAATTACTAGGAGTATGAATTATAGCCACTTCAATCAAATCCCTTAAATTTGTGAGGAGCTCAGTCAAGTTTTATGGACGTGCTACACGAGCTTGAAGTTGTTTGTGAGATACGAATCCTGTGTGAGCAGCGCTCAAGGCTACAACCATGCAACGCAACTGCTGATTGGATTAGAAACGCGAGATCAACCAATCATAGTGCCCGTTGTGATAAAGATGATCTTGGCGATGGGTATTTGGATCAAGCCGTGTCTGTCCTTGTGAGATCAGCTTCGGGGATTGTCGGGAGTTCGTGGGCATGGCAGGAAAACACAGGTGATAAATGCAAGGTGCAGAATTTTTTGCTCCACTAAATCTAGTTTGGGGAGCGTGAAGAGGTGATTGCTCCCCTTAAAGGTTATGCAGTATATATATATATATATATATATATATATATATATATATATATATATATATATATATATATATATATATATATATATATTTACACACACACACACACACACACACAGTGACACACCTTGACTATTCGCGGTTTTGCACTCACGGTTTGAGTATTCATGGACTGCCGAGCAACTCGCACGTGATTCAAATTCAGCCAATGGCTGTACTCCTTCCTGCTGATTGGTTGAGATGATGCCCTTTTTCCTCATTTGCGCACAAGTTGGCAATGAGCCTTTTTTTAGAGTGTTTTAATTACCAGTTAAGTTCTATGATGTCACTCAAATGCCTGCTAAGCACCAGAAAAAGGTAATGACGTTGGATGTCTCTTCTGAAGAAATAAGACTTTCTCTGGAAGAAATGATAGTTTCCTCTGGTGTCACGTCATTGCTGAAGAGGAATACACGTCTGAACTGTTGTGAAACACTCAACTATTAGGGTCTTTTTCAATTATTACTACAGTACACGACCTAAGGTAATGTTTAAAATGTTTGTGTGTTATATTTTATTTACTGTGGTGTGGCATGTTTCTCATTTTGTTTTGTTTATCCCATTTATTACATTTCTTGTTCTTTTATGTCATTGTTGTTATGGTCTGAGTTTTGGGGGACTTTGATTTTGGCACTGTGCCTCTAACTGTTTACTTCCCTTCAGCTGAGGGGCGTGGCTGAGCTGCTGGGTAGCACACACCTGAATTCACTATTCTCATTTACTCCCAATAAACAAACGCACGCTCACCTCTTCGCCAGAGGATTAACTCACATCAACATCACCGCTTCTTTGGTTTGTAACGCTCTCTAACTCTCTCACTCTAATTTTTTTTTCTCGCTTCGGCTGGGGGGGCGTGGCTGAGCTGCTCAGACTTAATGCAGTTAATACCTGAATTCAGTCATCTCATGCCTAATGCAATACGTTCCTCTAGTGGGCATTTTTGAAAACTACAGTGCTTGTATGTTTTTCAGAGGATGCTTTGAAAGGTGTTTTTATACGTATGCTGTATAATGTTTATATTTTATCATCAATAAATATAACAGTAAGAATTGAAAAGTTTTTCTTAATCATTACTACATTTTACTACATTAAAACTGAATTAATGAGTAAGACTGTCTATAGAATGTGTTTAAAAAGCATATTTTAGTGCATGTAATAGATACATAGTATTTTACTTCCAGCTGCTCATTCGCACATGTGACGTGATACATGGGGTTTTACTTCCGGGTACAGAACTCGCGGATTAGCTCAATTCGCGGGAGGGCCCGGAACCAAACCCCTGCAAATGTCAAGGGCATACTGTATATTTTTTATATATATATATATATATATATATATATATATATATATATACATATACACACACACACAGTGGTAACTCACCTTACAAAAGACAGAACAAACGAAAAATCCAGGTTACGAAACACATTTACCTAAAATTTCCGTCTCTGGATATGAAACAAATTCACATTACGAAACGCGCCATCTCAAAAATTCAAACAATGTACGAGTTGCTCCCATTGGCTATCTCCCAACATCCCGCCCCGCCGGCCTCCCATTGGCTAGGAGGGAGCTGCATCTCCATCATACCCATGATGCAGCTCCCTCCCATTGTTCATTATGGAGCTGCATCTCCATAATACCCATGATGCTTTTCGTGTGCCTTTGACCCATTTTTCGTCATGGAGTTCTAACACGCGTAAAGGAGAGAGTTGCTGTTGTTTTGTGAGTTTTTCGAGTTTGCTCACTGCAACTTTATTTTTTGGCTCAGGCTTTTAACCTTGCATAAACACTTGTAAGATTATAACTCTGCTAAGAAGACATGGTCAACACACGCACGCACACTCACACACATGCGCGCGCACACACACACGCACACACATACACATGCACACACGCACACACACACACACACACACCCGTGTGATTCCCGGTGTGAGTGAAAAGAAGCGGTTGAGTGATATCGCAAAGGAATATGGCCAAACCCGTCTACCATCGGTGTGATATTGAAGCAGAAGGAGGCCTTAAAAGGTATACTTTTATCATTTTTAAAGGGTTTAGGGGGTAGTATTGGGGGCCTTGGAACGAATCACGTGTTTTACATGTAATGGTACAGGAAGTATGTGTCAGGTTCGCTGCGTCATCCCTCCTTGCCAATGGAAGGCCAGCAGGGTGAGATGTTGTGAGACAGCCAATGAGAGAGAGCAACTCTCGCATCGTGTGAAATTTTGATTGGCGCGTTTTGAATGGTGCATCCGGTGCTTTTCATAAGAGGAGGTTGTTTTCGTATCCTGGGGACGAAAACTTAGGAAAATCTTTTTCGTAACCCGGAATTTTCGTACCCAGGGGGTTTTGTAAGTAGAGGGCCGACTGTATATGTATATATATATATATATATATATATATATATATATATATATATATATATATATATATATATATACACACACACACACACACACACATTATTTAAAGAATCAGACTGAATATACCTTATCAACTTGTCCTGATTAAAGAAATTAGCATCTGATATGGGATGTGTTTTCCTCTTTCATATGCTAAGCACTACAGCTCTATTAAGAGTCACTCGGTATATACATGCTGTTAAATTCTTGATCATTTTTGTACTTTGTCTCTTTCCTTAACCATTTGAGAAAGAGAGTGTGTATGACACAAATTCCACGCAGAGTCCACCTGTCCTCATAGCTCAGATGGACTTTATCGGAGCAACAGGATGCTAACCTCCCCTGAATGAGCACCTCCCCCTTGCTGATAAAGCCTAACTGAGACATTACAGGCTTTTTGGCTGCTTCTACGGGGTCTATTTCTGTTTTTCCTGGAAGGGGCCAAGGCCTCTTCCTAGTGCTGCACAGATCTCAGCCTTAATTAGCTGTGCTGAGGCTAACGCTCCGCTAGCTCCCTAAGCCTTGCTATCTTATCAGGCTGATTTAGTGTACTTTTTTAGCATAGCGATTAATCAAACGGTTATGATAACAGCATCTGCGTACCACTAGGCTCTGTTTGGAAGGAATAAACACGAGTACACATATCCGGCTCAACTGTGTGATTCCGGGCCTGTGTCTTGTGGATCAAAATGAACCAAGTTGTGATATTAGTCTGAGCTTGCTCTATTTTTCCTGTCTTTCCTACTCCTGAGCTGGCGGAATAGCATCTTCAAACCATCCTCAAGTTTCCCTCTATAATTATTATTATTAAAATCAATTTTTTTTTCTTGTCTGTGGACAATCATCTGTTAAGTAGGGAGACATCATAAAGGAGATGATTAGCTCCAAAGCATTAGATATCGAAGCTATGATACGGACGGCACGGTGGCGTAGTGGTTAGCACGTCCGCCTCACAGCAAGAAGGCCTGGGTTCGATTCCCGGCCTGGGCGTTTCTGTGTGGAGTTTGCATGTTCTCCCCGTGCTTGTGTGGGTTTCCTCCGGGTGCTCCGGTTTCCTCCCACAATCCAAAGACATGCACTGTAGGTTAATTGGCCGTTCTAGATTAGGGACTACAGATGGAAACTAGCTATTAAGCTATAATCTGGTACAGTACATCTCTGTCTCTATGAGCTTATTGTTCCTGTACATTGTCCCTTAAATAAATAAATAAATAAATAAAATAAAATAAAAAATCCGTAAGAAATACAGCATCTCACACCAAACTGAAAGACAGACCCGAGGTCTGAACCTTATTCCGACCTACCCCGGGACGTTTTTATCGCTTTAAATATCAGCCATGTATCGCCAACGCTCTGCCTAGTCGGTTTGCCTTTATGGAAATTCACCAGCATTCCGTTGCTCGTGCATAAGGTGACTTGTTTGCTAAATATCAAAGCCGCCTTGATAATGAATTGTATCTGACAGGTCACTTACGAGCTCGCAGTCATATGTAAATGACTGAAGCCTATGGTGGCATGATTTGGGAGATTCATTAAGTAGGTTGCCAAACTTGTTAGCAAGGTTTTAAGGTATTAGCAAATCTAAATAAGTACATAATTTGCTTGCTTAGCTCGTTAATAAACCAGTTACGGTCTCCGCATAGCCTTTACTCTGCTATAAATCACACTTTTCCATTACATTCATAACGATTTTCCTAATAATAATAATAATCACAGATTTGCCCAACCCTGGGTTAACAATGCAGTTGACTATGTAAGGTTGTCGGTCCACTGCCGGATTTGGTAATTAACTACTGTATTGTTGCTCTGATTGGCTCCCGATATGTCACTATTAAAAGTCATACATCTTTTTTTTTTTTTTTGATAAAAGTATTACGATGTCCAATATAAAGGAAAACATAGAGACATGCATTGTTTAAAAAGAAAAGCTCAATGAGCTTACATTGGTAGGACAAAGCCCATCTTCACCAAACTTCTTATAGTTAAAGCTAGAGCACCCAGTGTGCATAGAATCTCGGTAAAGCGTTAATATTTTGTCGCCAACAAAATCACTGAGTCTTCGAAAGCTGTGTTTGAATCCCCGTACCATGAAAACATATCCCTTCAAGTTTCGTCCTCATCTGATCAGACTATGCAAAGATATAAAGTTTATAAACTTGTTAACAGGGATGATAAATTTAAACTGCTGTGAAACACACAATCTGGATCAGAACCGAATGAAATTTGGTCAGACGGAAAATATTCTGATCCTGAACAACTTCACAGGTGTTTTGTATATTATGCGTGTTTTGTCAAAGATATGATTTTTAAAAAGTTTGCCCATAATAAAACGTTTTTATTAGTTTCTTTATGAAAAAAGTTTTTATTTATTTATTTCTTTACATTTTTTATAATTTTCTTTTGACATAATCACTACATAAATACTTAACACAATTTAATGGGAGCATTTTTGGGTGATCATCTGTCCATCATACAAATTTCATACTGATCTAGCAAAGCCCAAACATGTGACCAGTAAACATCCAATCAGAATCGAGGAATTTTTTTTATTTTATTTATTGGAGGATGACAAGACGAAAAGCGAGGAAGTGGTGACCTGATGGTAAAGGTGCTGGATCACTGAGCCCGAGGTTGGAGGTTCAAGCCCCACTCTCAATGGGTTCCCAATCTCTCACTGCCCCCCCCCCAGGTACAGCTAACTGGGTTATCAAAGACTGGCTGTCTCTCACTGCCTATGCTGTGAGGTTCATGCAAAAGAACCATTGCTGACTTTAGACAAGAGTAACTGCAGCGTGTTTCTGCCCTGAGAAGGCCTGGCGAGCTGTCCAGGGTGTACTCTGCCCTTGCCCAGAATTGGCTGAGATGGGCACCAGCCTCCCGGTGACCCTAATTAGGATTAAGCAGTTCAGAAAATAAATGAATGAAGACGAAAAGCATGTAAACCCGGTTCCAATATCCCTGACAACTGTTGTCAAACGTCTCAGCACTGTGTAACAGCCAATCAGTGTTGAGATGCATAACAGCCAATCAGTATTGAGATGCATACAGACACCAGCTGGTCATACGCACAGACACGACAATTGAACTCGATGGCCTCTTAGGTATAGCGCTACTCTGGTCCGATGCCACACTAACCCCATTCAAATTTATTGAGGTCATACATAGCAACACTTGTTGAAAAGAAAGCTTTGTTGTAGGATTGTGTTCTTTTTAAATAATCGACATTAGTTGTAAATGGGTTATCAGACATCAGAGACATGAACCTTCAAATCTGTAAAAATGAGTCGAGCTTAATGTAACAATCTGTATTGTAGTGTACAAACGCTGAGCTATCAGAAGACCCGTTATTTTCACTCCTCTTCATTCTATTCACCTTAATGCAAAACAAGTGCACGGTTTCATCATTTTCATGAAGACCAACACGCAAAACGTCTCTGCATATCTCGAGTGCAAGTGTGTCCCCACTCTGATAAGTCCTCCTGCCCTTAAAACACACACACATGCTCCGTTTTGCCTTCGCTTGACACTTTGAGCGCAGTCCTCGCTTCAGTTGGTGTGTGTCCATGCATCTGTTTGGAGCCGCACATGTGGCAGGAGGGTATTTGGAGTAGGATTGTGATCGTCTGCCAGTTGTTTGTGGGCTGTTCCAAGGCTGCTTCCACCCAGCTGTTGTGGATTCGAAACGAACCCAAGAGGAGAGACTCCACTATCACGCCAAGCCCCTGGGACGCATAATCAACACCTCCCTTCCTCCCTCCATTCGGCACCAGTGCTTAGATGTTGTCTCTTTATGGATAATGAGATCGAGATATACGGCAGGAGAATATCCGCACTGATCCATCAAGGGGAGGCTGGGAAAATGTTGCAGCTTTCCAGACAGCCATCACCATTCCAGATACACTGCGAGGGGATAAACAGTGGTGTCATCCAACGGTGTCTTATCTCCAGCATGTGCGGTCAGAGCTGTGTGTGTCTGCATGTTTGGAGATGTAAGCTCGTGAGCCCGTGAAGAATGATGTGGCATAGGCCACTGGATCGCTGAGGTCAGAAATAGTCATGACAAGATTGCTCACTCTGACCGGTAGACCATTTAGAGCTACAGTCTGAAGGGCTTTTTCCCCTTAGATATTTTCTTCCTGCTGGGCGAGTGGTTAAAGGAACGATATCCTACTAATTCAATACCATCTTGTAAAGCTAGAAATGCAAATTAAAGCCAAGGGGCAAGGTTGGTGGTCCCGCCTTTTTCGAAACACTGAATAAACATTCCTGATATTGCTTATGTTTGAAAGTTTTTCTGCATATATCTTTCCATTCTTGCATGCAAACCACCCCACAAAGTGCGAAGGGGGCAATCGTTTTCAATGAGCCTGGACGATTTTGTTGACAACGGAGTGAAAATGTTTGGAAAAGTTCGACTTAACCAAAACTATGCAAAGCTCTGAAGACCAAAAGGATCAAGGGTTGGTTATAAGCTTCCATCTCCTTCATGATAAACATTTATCATTCATTTTCTGAACCGCTAAATCCTAATTAGGGTCGCAGGGAGGCTGGCGCCCATCTCAGCTGATTCTGGGTGAGGGCAGAGTACAGCCTGGACCTCGCGGCAGGGCATCGCGGGGCAGAAACAAGCTGATGGCTCTGCAGCTGCTCTTTATGAAAGTCAGCAATGGTACTTTTTTATCCCTCTCTTCATAGACAGTGCGAGACATGGCAGGCCTTTGATAACCCAGTTAACTCCAGTGAGGGGGGACAGCAGTGACAACCCGTTGACAGTGTGGCTTAAACCTCTGACCTTGGGATCATTAATCTATCACCCTACAACCAGGTCACCACTGGATGGAGCCAGCCCAGAAGCCAAGAAGAAAGAGTCCTCGGTGCGTTTCAGTCAAGAGAGAATTTATATTTTTGGTAAGGGTTCTTTGGATTACATTTAGGCATAAGGATTTGCTTTATAAGAGGACTTGGATCAGGTCCAGCTCTACCTCATGGACATTTGATTCTGCAGTACAGACAATGACAATGTATTTCCATTGGCTCATTCTGGTAGCAGTAGACAGTAGTAGTAGTAGTAAGTAATAGATGTACATGAGCTTTCCATTCGTTCATTTTATTAATCCTAATTCGGGTCGCGGGGAGGTTGGCGCCCATCCCAGCCGGCTCCGGGCGAGGGCAGAGTGCGCCCTGGGCAGCTCGCCATGCCATCGCAAGGCAGCAGAAACATGTTAACGGCTACGCAGCTACTCTTGTCAAAAGTCAGCAATGGCTCTTTTACATTAAGCTCATACCATAGACAGCGAGAGACATGGAGGGCCTTTGATAACCCAGTTAGCTGCACTGGGAGGACTTGCTTTCCACTCAGAATTAATCAAATTTTAGGCCCGCACAAGATCTAAAAATAATATGAGACTGGAACACGCACTAGACGTCAGTGGGGAGCCTTGTAGAGCAATGAAGAGCTTAACAAGGTAAAAAGGTGTTGTTGGGTTATGTGTAGGGACACAAAAACAATGCTCATTGCCCTAAAGAGTCTTGACTTCTATTTAAAAAAAAAAAAAAAAAAAAAAATATATATATATATATATATATTTAAATCGAGAAACCTACTGAGAGAATTTGAACCTTTATCTTTCCAAATCGTCCTTGAAGTAATAAATGGAATGAGTGCGCAATCAACGCAGATGTCATTTCTTTGTACAAAAGAAAATGAACCACTTTACATACAATGTTGATATGCACTATCTAATGGATGTCACACATTTGTCTATGCCTCACTCCAGGTCCGCCATTGCCTCGTACAAAAACGCCACAATCCTGGCAAAAGGCAGCTGACAATTTGACCAAAAAGTAAGCTTTCTGCTCCACCCATAAATCCATCCAGTGCACCCGCCTCCCTTGATAAGATCATCATCTGTCACTCGTCTCTGAGACCTGCCCCTTCCCTCTGCAGCTACTTGGCAGAGACATGAATGGTACTTTTGTTTGAGGGCAGATCCTTTCCTTGATAGCACCTTCAACAAGATACCCCATGCAGAAATCTGTTTGTATCATTAATGGTAGAATAGGTTGCTGATTTCATCATTATTTTATTACTGTCCCATCCAGACTGTTAAACAATAAATCTAATAACATGCTACGAAACTAGTTTCCGAATAACTTTCGTGGCCGGTAAAAACCACACGCGATGGCTGTGCACTGTTTAGAACTTTCAGACATGTAGAGTTGCTGAGGTCGTAGAAGGGCAAGAATAACATGTATAACATTTACATGAACCGCATTTGGTAAACGCCATTATTCAGATTAACTTTTTCATTTATAAAACTGAGCAATGAAGGGTTAAGTGTCTTGCTCAAGGAAACAAGAGTGGCAGCTTGGTGGTACTGGGCTTGGCCTCTCTACCTTCTGATCAGTTACCGAGAGCCTTAACCACTGAGCCACAATTGCACTTGTTGGTAGCTTTAAGCGGACACGGTTTGTTTATGCAGCTTTACATTCAAAAAAGTATAATACAAAAAGCTACATATTTGGATTTTAGGATTTACTGATGTATTTTTATTTTAAAAAGTTCATTAAATTTACCTTATGCACCAGAAACGGACTCTTATCGACATCTTTTCTGAGGGTAAGGAAAGCTACCTTTATTTCTGACAGTGTGACGAGATCTTACAGAAGCCCGGATGATGATCAATCACCAGCATCAAATTCATATGCGACTCTTAAGCCCATAACAATCAATTCAAATTAAAGGGTCAATGCTGGGCCTTCTGTTGATTAGGTTATACTTTACATCAGTAATTGTGATTAGCATTAAAAGATAAACAATCTACAAAACAATTTAAATCATTACGATACAACAGTCAGTTTGACGTTATAATGTTATACTGTACAATTAAAATTGAAAGCTCAAGTCTATGTTAACATTTCCGCCACATTGGCTACATGATGTTAGCACATCCGCCTCACAGCCTGAAGGTCTGGGGTCAATTCTCAATCTCAGAGTTTCTGTGAGGAGTTTGCCTGTTCACTCAGTGTTGCATGGGTTTCCTCCGGGTACTCCAGTTCTCTCCAACAGTACAAAGACATGCACAGTCGGTTAATTGTTGGTTCCAAACCACCCCTAGGTGAGTGTGTAAATGGGTGTATATGTTTTGACCTTGCATATATATATATATATATATATATATATATATATATATATATATATATATATACACACACACACACATATATACACACACAAATATATAGTGGAATCTCAAAATCTCAATCTATGAAATTAATCCATTCTGGAAGTGGTTTCATAACCTGGATTTTTCGTAAATTGAACCGCATTTTACATGTAAAATGTTTGATTCGTTCCAAGGTGTGTGTGTGTGTGTGCGCGTGTGTGTTGACCATGTCTTCTTAGAAAAGTTATAATCTTACAAATGTTTATGCAAGGTTAAAAACCTGAGCCAAAAAATAAAGTTGCAATGAGGACACTCAAAAAACTCATGAAACAACTCTGTCTCATAAAGTAACTCTGTCTTTTACATGAAAAGCATGGAGATGCAGCTCCATAATAGCCAATGGGAAGGAGCTGAGTCATCCCTCCTAGCCAATGGGAGGCCAGCGAGGCAGGATGTTGGGAGATAGCCAATGGGAGGGAGCTGTGTCATCCCTCCTAGCCAATGGGAGGCCAGTGGGGCAGGATGTTGGGAGATAGTCAATGGGAGGGAGCTGCGTCATCCCTCCTAGCCAATGGGAGGCCAGTGGGGCAGGATGTTGGGAGATAGTCAATGGGAGGGAGCTGCGTCATCCCTCCTAGCCAATGTGAGGCCAGCAGGGTGGGATTTTGGGAGATATTCAATGGGAGAGCAAGTCATGTATTGTTTGAAGTTTTGAGATGGTGCTTTCATAATGTGAACTTGTTTTGTATCTAGAGACAATAATTTTAGGAAAATGTTTTTCGTTTGTTGGGGCTTTCATAAGTTGAGGTTCCACTGTGTATGTATGTATACACACACACACACACACACACACACACACACACACACACACAATATATATATATATATATATATATATATATATATATATATATATATATGTGTGTGTGTGTGTGTTTATCTTTAATCAGTGTTTCATGAAGTAAAATGACTGGAAGATGTTTGTGAGTCCCATCACAAGATTAACCGGATGGCTCTGATTAACAGAGGAACTAATCGAAACATGAGAGCAGTTTGTGAAACAAACCTCACAGATATCTAGCAGTTTCCAAACACCATAAGCATCAGACGGGGAAGTGAAAGCAGTGTTTTTGTTATCGAGGACGTAACCACAGTCAGGCCAAAACGGGGCCTTAAATTAATATACACACTGAAGCATGTGGGGCAGAAATAGAACGTGGCGAATTGCTCCTCAAAAAGGGTCTTCGAGCTTGAGAAAGAGAGATATGCGATATGAAATTTTACAGCTGAAGGAGAAATGTCAGAGCGCTTTGATAAGAGAGCGATGAACTTTTCCCCCCCCCACACCTCACCCCTCCAAAAAAAAAAAAAAAAAACCCCACCATTATCGGAGCTGGGAGAAGCAAATGCATCATTTATATCCCACAGTCTTGCCATTATCTCCTGTTCAGCACTTGTGTTAAAACACAGGAGGACCTTTTACTCACTTTCTTCTCTCTCCTTCTCCTTCTCTCTCATTCTTCTCCTCCTCACCCCAGCCCTCCTTCCCTTTACGCTTACTATCTGCGACAAAATCCTTCTGCCGAACTCAAATTTCATTCTCCACAGAGGAAGTTTTGCCCATTAAATCCATTTGTAAAAGGTGGTGCAAGGTTCTTTCGGATGCTTGAGCGATATTAGAAAAGGATTTAACCTGTAATTTTGCTTATTTTGTGTCATGAATGAGAATATTAGCTGACTGAATAAAACGTGAACGTCGCCTTGAACGCCAGCGGACACTGAAAAGCAAAAACTAAGCAGTCTGTGTTGCTGCATGAAGAGTTTAAGTGGAAAAAGATAAACCTGAGAAAGTCACAAATCATGTAGGCGTCAGCAAATAAAAACACATGTAGACGACTGCCGAGGTCAACGTCTCATTCGCCGTGCTGATTGTTTCATATAATTCTGTAGAAGACTGAGTGACCGACCATTAGACTTACTCAAGTAATGTGAAACATGAGGAATTCCAAATTCCCACCCATCAGGTATCGCCTTTCCTATCACACGACCACCAGGGCGGGGCAAAACCAAGTACAAGCTCCATCTGTGACATGCAATGCTACCGCTCACCTCTTTTCGAACTGCGGTGCATGTGTATTGTAGGGATGGTCTAACACGCTCTGAGTTATAGCGCTTTCTGCCCACTCGTACGACTGAGCTCCCAGACGTCTATGATTGGCTGGTGACTGCTGTGAGTGACAGGGAATTGAGCATATGCCATCCCTCCCTCGGCCAATCATCTCCCATGGACACCTGGTCACGGATGGCTGTGGTATCAACCGGACTCGAACTTGTGATCTCCAGCTTAATAATCACACACCTTGCCGATGCTCTACTTGGGAGAAAACCAGGGTTCGAGTCCCAGGCTCAGGTATTTGTGTGTGTAGTTTGCATGTTCGTGCCATAATTGGATTTCCTCTGAGTAATCCAGTTTCTTCCTACTGGAGGCTAATTGACTGTTACCCTTGGTTGTGAGTGTGAATAGTAGTGAAATCACCCCTGGTTGTGAGTCTGAATGGTTTTGTGTGTGTAATTTGGCTTTGTAATGGCCTGGCAAGCTATCCAAGGTGTACCCCACCCTCGCCCACAGTCGACTGAGATGGACGCCAGCCTTCTTGCAACCCTAATTAGAATTAAGCGGCTTATAAAATTAATAAATGCATGAAAGGATAGTCGTGCCACAAGTGTGGCCCAGTGGTGCGATGGATAGCAGGTAGCAAATCAGAAATTAATATCTTCATTATCTTGCTGTGTGTCCCCTAAATCACTGGACCTCCTAAAACTGGACAAGATCCACCATGTTTACACGTGTATTTGCAAATGCAGGAGATATATTTATATACATACACACACACACACACACACACACACAAGCTGGCATAAACGCTCCTAAACAAAATGGAATCTGCCTGTTTACTTCGGGTTCATTTCGATCAATGCCTTGGCAAAGACATCCTGACAACAATCTTCAAGAGCGTTCATCTCACCAGGGCCGTCACAATGCCGATGCAGAAAATGAGCAAAAAGCGAGACGCTTTATCCAAGCGTCATCTAGAGGACAGGCAGTCATTCCCCAACGACAAATTTGACTATCGGAGACGCGTAACATATTCAGAGTGCTTGTGAGGGATATAATTCTTCTCAGCTGTCAGCACAAATGACTAACAGTGTGTACACTCTATGTATAGGGAAGAAGAGCACATGCATTTTGATTTGCTGCGATTGTACATCTGAATTCAGCTCCAAAACGATCGAGTCAAAGCTGTAGCTTTAAAAGAGGCTGAAGAAGTAACCAGTGTTTACGTACAGTATAAGTGTAATATCTCTGCTCAAAATATTCATCCAAAGGTCCACTCAGATCATTATGAGGACCCATTTATGGCTAAGGGAAACATGGTGGTGGTGGTAGTGGTGTAGTGGTTACTATGCGCCCCTTGACAACAAGAAAGTCCAAGATTTGAGTCCTGAACAGGGTGGAGTTTGCATGTTCTCCTTGTGCTTGTGATGGTTTCCTCCAGGTGCTCAGGTTTCCTCTCACAGTCCAAAAGCATGCACAGTAGGCAAAATGGCTGATCCAAATAGTGCCTAGGTGTGAGTGTGAGTGTGTATGGTTGTGTAAGTGTTGGCCATGTGATGGCACATCGAGCTGTCCAGGGTGTTCAATGCCCTCACTCAGAGTCGGTTGAGATGGGCACCAGCCTCCCCGCAATCCTAATTAGCAGTAAGCGATTTAAAAAATTAACGAATTACCAATAATAATAACAGAAGTAATAACATGAACCACATTGTTTGTTACAATCACTTACACAATACAATCACCATCAACATGATGATGATGATGATGATGATGATGAGGGCTGAAGCTTGCTGGTGAGATGAGACCTTTCTGTATAGTGTAGTTTGTCACTGTTGACCTTTAGTTCATATTTACAGGTGTGATTTAACCTCAGTGTGTCATTAACTTCCCTTCATCCTTCCTCTACAGCCAATTACAGCTTCCCCAGCTCTCCAGTCCAATCCTGTCTCCCCTGACCTAGTTGTCTTTTGTGACGAGGTCTTAGCCCCAGCAGTTTGACAGTCAACAGATAGGATGGATTAAGGATTTCTTCCTCCTCTCTTTCTCTTCTCATCCAGTTTAGGATAAGGTTAGCGTTAAAAAGCCACTCCCACCCCCCCATCCCAAGTGGAGTTTTTAAACGGCTGAAGATGAGACTGATAGACAGGCTAAACCTAAGGCGAGGGTCTTGAAAGGTCAAGGTTATGCTCCAAATCACCAGGCAACCTCTGTAGAGTTCAAAGTGTGATCAGTCTGAGCAGGCAAATTGGAAAGTGTCCAGATATGTTTGTGTTTGTGCCTGACAGAGACGTTCAAACTCATCCATAAACGATAAAAAATAATTCATTTCCACCGAAAGAGTCACAGTTTCCACCTGCGTGAACCACTGATCTCAGCAGACGATTAGATTGTGTAGCCTGTTGTTTGTTTGCGGCAAAAACCTGAAGCTAGACTGGTACTTGGCGAGACCACTTTACTGTTAGAAGTTACATAAATAACATACAAATGGAAATAATTACATCTGAAGTGGGCATTTCGTCTCTTTTTTAATTCCAGTGATGCAGAAATTAGAAAAAAAAAAGTTTTTTCCCCAATTACTGTATATACAAACATCAGTGAAATTATTGGTAAAGTTATAGTAAATGAAAGGTCTCCTGGACATCAGCAGTAAAATATTTATGATTTTTGAGCAGGTTTGGCTATCAACGGGTTCCATTTGAGATTTTAACCCTTTAACGCCCAGCAGGACCATATGGTTCTCTTTCAAACAGTGCTAATAACTACTAGACACATTCTATATGTGTTGTCGTGTAGCCTGATACAACACAGCTTGATCCCACGTGATAGACGACCTTGAGTGCGTAGGATTGTGTTCACGAATTTGTGAGAGTGTTATTTGTTATTATTATATAATTATTATTATCAGTGTTATTATAATTTTGTTGAAAGGAATGTGGTCGAGGTGTTTCTTTAGGCCTTTTTGATTGGGAAAAACTAGTGCAACAAACTAGTGCGACAACTCCCTGGTTGGTGGTGGTTGCCTGATAAGAGAAGACTGGATGGATTTGTACATGACTATATTAGGGAGGAAAATTAGGAAATAAAAAAATTAAAAATTAAAAATCATGGAATGAGAGAGGTGGAAGGTGTGGCTACTGCTTGGTTGAAGTAAAAAGATACACCCACACCAGCCCCTCGTGTAAAAGATTGGACCTCCCTGGTGTCTGATGAGTGATTACAGCTGTATCAAAGTTGACTGTATATACTTATTTTCTGCTAAATTATACCTCTAAAACCTCTTCATTTTGTTCAGACAGCAGCAGTCATAATAACTCAAAGCATGTGGACAACTGTGCAAACTGAGACCATATCAACAGATACTTTAAAAATATAACATTTAATGAAAGCAGCAATGTGGTAATTTTACATCCGTCTGCCACCTGTGAGGTAAATGGCAACAAACACGTGAATAAAACTTTCCCATTCCAACCAAATCAGGCCATTCTTTCTTTAGAAGCTACATATTCTTCATGGTTTACTGCTAGAGGAAAATAGTGAGGGCGTGGTCAAACTAGCGGTGCCAAATAGATTTTTTTTTTTTGCAACTTTTTGGTGAAAGTCACAAAAAAAGGTCACGCCAAAATCTGTGACTGATTTACGCATAACGTCTGATTGATTTGAGGGTGTTTGGACAGGGAAAAAATAACTGAATCTCCTGTCATAAAATCAGTATGTTTAAATCAGTCACGTTTAGTTCGCAAACCTTTTGGTTTATTTGCAGTTGCATCTACGTTTTTCCTAACATCAAAAATTTCAACCGAAATCCAAACCATCTCGACTCTGACCAGGCAGGTACTAAGGATGAATGAAGGTCCTGTTCCATAACTGTATACATCGTTGCTTGCTCATGTAAATAAGAAAACCTTTCGCTTGTATGGCTTTGTTTCATTTTTTTTTTTTTTCTCATAGGATTCTGGTATGATGCCCACCGCTAGTCTCAAACTGATACCTTGCACACTTTCATTACAACCTACAGCCGAACAGAGTAAACCGAACTCTGTGCATCTTCTATTCGCTCACGCATTTTCTGTTTCTGTTTGTATCTGTTAAGCACAAATCATCAAGTTACACATGCTCTTCACACCATTTTTGTCAGGTTTTAACAGCCATTTCAAATCAGTGTCTGAAAAGGTCACTTGTGGGATGGTTTCTGGCACACGACTGAGAAAAATCTGAAAATACCCGCTATGGTTTGTTGCCAAAATGGCCGCCAAGTGGACACAGTTTACTAGAAGAACTTTGATGTATGTGATATTTTCCCACTCTGTTATGGATGATGCTTGGCATATCCAGAAACTAACAAAATCAATTCTTTACAAATGTATAAACATGTATCCGTATCTTTTTTTTACATTGATAATGATGAAAACATTATAATTAGTAGAAATAACTGTATAAACATTAATAATGTTATTATCACCCACATCATCCTTATTATTATTATTATTAGTAGTAGTATTACTATTGTTAGTATTATAATAATAATCATTAGTATTTATGGAAATAAATTGTATTATTGTTGGTGTAGTCCTTGTTTGATATTAGTTGTTGGTAGTGTTATTGGTTTTATCATCATTATCATTATTATTTATTATTATTATTACTATTATTACTGATCATGATCGTTGTTGGTGGTGGAGTTATTGCTATTATTATTATATTACATATTTTAAGCATATTGAAAGGTGCTTATAAACAACTTACCATAAGTTCTTTTATTTGAACTGTATAGAATGAAAATGGTAGTTAATAATAACTTGAAATGCTTGGACACTCATTTACAATATATACACTGTATACTGTACTGTGTACTATACACACATGCATTTCATCATGAAAACAATGAGCCCTATTCCAGTATCTACAAAGGCCTCAATCGTTCATATTTGGGCTTTTGTGTTGAAGTAGTAGAGTGATGCATGTTATGAGAGTAAATAAAAGGTTGCATTAGGACTTTACTTCAGTTTGTAGATTTTCCTTATTCACCTTTTCCCAAATTAAACTGCTAATGAAATGTCGGTAACCTCGACCGGATGCGACCCTTGATCTACTGCCAAAAAGATATGAGAGAAGAAGTTGGAGATGAAATATTTCAGGATATGTTCACGAGCCTGAGTGGTGCAGTGTGTGTGTTGCCATCCCTGCTCTCCTCATGTCACTGACAGGGGAAAGTAATCCTATACACAGGCTGCTATTGTGAAATGGGAAACTAGCCTCCTCGGCTGGCGGCGAGCAGATGCACCTCTCTCTCTCTCTCTCTCTCTCTCTCTCTATCCTAATCTGGAAACGACTTAAAGGGGCCTTATCTCCAGGCTCTCCTGCTTCATTTCATGCTTGATTTACTTTAATTTGTCTGATAGGGCACAAGGATTTGGAAATGGCCCATCTTTCGCTGGAAAATGTTCTGATTTTTCCTCGCCATTGTTACGTGGACCTTTTTTTCCCCAACTCCCTCTCTCTTCTCCTTCTTCTTCATCTCTTTTTCACTTTTGCTCTCTTTCTTGCATCTTTGAAAAGGCCTCAGCCTCCTATGCAACATTCTGCTTAACGAGCTAATATTAAAAATAAATAAATAAACAACTCTTCAAGAAAAAAAAGGACATTCCTGTAAGTTAGTGTGTGATGTTCGTGTGTGCATCGGGGTCTGCAAGTGTGTGTGAGTGGGTCGAGTGAGAGAGTGGTGAGAAAGACAGAAGGCAGTGGACGCAGCTGGGTGCTTCAAACCACGAAGATCTCCTGTAAGTGCGGCTGCCGATAAAGTCAGGAAGTAGAGATGGAAAGAAAGAGAGAAGAAAGAAAAGAGCTTCATGCCCACACATTCCTCCTCCTCCTCTACAGCTGTAACCCTTCCTTCGTTTCTACACACTGACTTTCTGCATCAGCCTCACTTCACTCACCTCCTCAGAGAGAAGGCTGGAGACAGACAGGACTAGAGGAAGCTCCATGTGCGCGCGCGCGCACACACACACACACACACACACACACACACACACTGTTGTGCTCATTATTTTATTTGTTCTTCCACTTTAGGATTACATATAAAAATACTCTGACAGAAAAAAGTGCATTCTTGCAAATTACCTCGCAATAGACACTGAATGTCACTTTTCTTTACATTATTCTCATACCCACAATGCATTAGGCCTGAGGGTTGTCAGACCCCCCTGCAGAACCTGTTATCAAGGACAAACATCTTATTCAAACTTCCATTCAATCCAAGGGACAATCGAGAACATCTATTTAGCCTACTGTGCATGGATTTGGACTGTGGGAGGAAACCAGAGAATTTGGAAAAAACCCACGCAAGCACGGGCAGAGCATGCAAACCTCTTACAGAAATGCTTTCTGCAGGTACACGATATGAACCAGAACCTTCTTGTTGTAAGGCGAGAATGTTAACCCCTAGTAAACATCTAGTTTAACTCTTTAACGCGCAGAAGGACCATATGGACCTCTTTCAAAAATGCCAATGACTACTGGATGCATTGTACTCAGTGCTGCTGATGTTCAGACCGTGTTCTATACTTGTTGTGGTGTTGCCTGATGCAACACAGCTTGGTCCCACGTGCCTCAGTCAGCTGTGAGACAACCTTGAGTGCGCGGGATTTGTTCACAAATTTGTGAGTGTTATTATTTGTTATTATTATTATTATTATTATTATTATTATTGTTATTATTAGGGTTATTATAATTTTGTTGAAAGAAATGTGTTTGGGGTGTTTCCTTCGGCTTTTTTGATTTGGAAAAACTAACTTTTAACTGAAAAAAATAATAATTCGGGTGTTAAAGGGTTAATTATCCATTTAACAAGTTCATGTTCCGTGTTCCTGTTCATGTTTCACGTAGTACAGGGGTGTCAAACTCATGCCACAAAGGGCCATGTGGCTGCAGGTTTTTATTTCAGCCAAGCAGCAGCACACTTGACTTGGCTCATTTAATCAACTTACGAGTCTTCAGGCAGATGATTGGTCAATCTGTGTGCTCTGTACAGAGACTGACCTATCAACTGCCTGAACACTCAGTTTGACACCCCTGATGTAATATTTATCTTCCAACCAGAGTTTGCTTGAATTTTTTTCAATGGAAGTTTAAATGGTGTTGTATAAGCTTCTTTTTTTTTTGCTTGTTTTAAGTTTCTTGTCATCATAAATCAGTAGTACATAACAGACAATCAGCATCAAGTTAGGCATGGACATGAAACGACCATTGAAGTCAATTTAGACGCAACCATTAGGAACACCATCTATAAACTAAAACTAACATATTTCAAGCAGATTTTAACAGCTATGATGTTTAAATTTGAGCTTAAAGTTCTCAGCACTGGAGAAGGGCCAAGATGGCCCCTGTGTTCAGCTACTAAAAAATGCATTGTGGTAATTTCAAACAGCTCAAGCATTCTGACCTAATGGACACCCAGGCGTGTTACAGAAGGAAGTCTTTTGCTTATGTTTTGCCTCTGGCCTTAGTGCAACAGTGTTCGAGTTCAGTTTTAATCTTTGGTTTATTCCTTCCAGAACATTGAGTCCAGGTGTTTCTCTGCAGAGCTTTGCTTTTTCTCCCTATGTGTGTTTCTTCTGGGTATTCTGGTTTCCTCCTACGGTCCAAAGACATGCACATTATGTTAATTGGCTGTTCCAAATTGTTCATAGGAATGAGTGGGAGTGTTAATGTTGGTATGTGGTCTTGAAAGCTGTTCAATTTTGTATGTCGTGTTCACTCGATGTTGGCTGACATGGGCTCTGAAATTATTATTGGCAAATGAGGGGAAATAAGAGGAGAGTTAGGTGTAGGGGCGTGATAGAAAAGCAACTGATGGCATTTTTTTTGTGAATTTTGAAATTCGTGTCAAGATGTTTTGCGACTCTACATGCGAGTGAACATTTTGCGGCTTAAATACATATATTATGAAACTCACGGCAAAGTCACATGACAATTTGCAACTGGCATGCAGATGCTTGGCAAAAAAAAAAGACAAATCTGTCGTGATTCGGTATCATTTTCTTCAATTACACGGATCCCTCGCTATTTCGCGCTTCAATTCATGCGACTTCCGTGCATCGCATTTTTTGTGTTTTTAAGTACTCATCAAATTAAAAAATAAGGAAATATAAGGAAGAATAGGGGAAAAGGTCAAGGTAAATGCCACAAAACAAGGCCAATTATGCAAAAAACCCCAAACAAACAAAAACAAAAAACCAACCCAAAACCCCCCCACAAAACTACTTAAATTTTTATGTGAGGTGCACATCTGTATGTGTGTATTCATATTTTATTTCCATCTTATGCATTACTTTTGAATGTTTAATTGTTATTATAAGCATTTATAGCATTGAATATGTATTATTGATATTATATACACGTCTTCTTCTTTTCCTTTTGGCTTTTCCCTTCAGGGGTCGCCACAGCAAACCATCCGCCTCCATCTCACCCTATCGTCTGCATCTTCTACTCTTACTCCAACGACCTTCATGTCCTTCTTCACCACATCCATAAATCTTCTCTTTGGCCTTCCTCTCAGCCTTCTCCCTGGTAGTACCAACCTCAGCATCCTACTACCAATATACTCACTGTCCGTCCTCTGTACATGTCCAAACCATCTCAATCTAGCCTCTCTGACTTTATCTCCAAAACCTCTAACATGTGCTGTCGCTCTGATGTACTCATGCCTGATCCTATCCATCCTCATTACTCCCAAAGAGAACCTCAACATTTTCATCCCTGCTACCTCCAGCTCTGCCTCCTGTCTTTTCCCCAGGGCCATACTACATCGCGGGCCTCATCACCGTCTTGTACACTTTTCCTTTCATTCTTGCCGATACCCTCCTATCACACATCACACCGGATACTTTTCACCAACCATTCCAACCTGCCTGCACACGCTTCTTCACCTCTTTTCCACACTCTCCATTGCTCTGGATTGTTGAGCCTAAGTACTTAAAATCCTCCACCTTCTTTATCTCTGCTCCCTGTAACCTCACCATTCCCCTTGGGTCCTTGTCATTCACACGCATGTATTCTGTTTTACTGAGGCTAACCTTCATTCCTCTCCTTTCCAGGGCATACCTCAACCTCTCTAGATTTTTCTCCACTTGTTCTCTGCTCTCACTACAGATCACAATGTCATCTGCAAACATCATAGTCCATGGAGATTCCTGTCTAACCTCGAATGTCAGCCTGTCCATCACCATAGCAAACAAGAAGGGGCTCAGAGCTGACCTTGATGCAGTCCCACCTCCACATTAAACTCTTCTGTCACACCGACAGCACACCTCACCACTGTCTTACATCTGTCATCCATGTTTTACACCACTCTAACATACGTCTCTGCTACTCCAGACTTCCTCATGCAATACCACTGTTCCTCTCTCAGCACCCTGTCATATGCTTTCTCCAGATCCACAAAGTCACAATGCAGCTCACTCTGACCTTCTCTATTAACATCCTCAAAGCAAACACTGCATCTGTGGTGCTCTTTCTTGGCATGAAACCAAACTGTTGTTCACAAATGTTGACCACTGCTCTTAGTCTAGCTTCCACTATTCTTTCCCGTAACTTCATCGTATGGCTCATCAACTTTATCCCTCTGTAGTTGCCAAAACTCTGCACATCTCCCTTGTTCTTTAAAATCGGCACAAGTACACTTCTCCATTCCTCTGGCATCTTCTCACTCTCTAAGACCTTGTTGAATGTTCTAGATCTTGTTGAATGTTCTCTATGTTATATACACATATATATGTACATATATGTTAGTTGGGGGGGGGGGGGGTGTTGATCCTACTTTGTGGAATTCGGCAGTCGCAGAGGGATCTCGGTTCCAATTAACTGTGGAAAGGGAGGAATCCCTGTAATAGCTTGAGACCAAAATGACAACTTTGTAACCTTCATATGACATGTGCGGACTGTTTGAGAAGAGTTTCAGAGCGCTATGCGTCACAGCTTCGTTTTGCGATATTAGCAGAAATTTCAAAAAAAAATTTGTGATGAATTCATGAACCGGAAGATCATGATACAAAGCAGTGACTGTCATCAAACACATTTGAGAACATTTTGTGAACAAAAAGTAAATGCATCAGTCACTTTTCTATCCCAACTACAGTCATACCTTGAATATCGCAGCTAATGTAGACCAGACCTGGCCGCGATATTTGAAAAACCGCAAAGTAGGAACTCCCCGCCCCCATTTCTACCATGTTGTCTCATTTCTATATGTTTTCACGTCTGTACAATATCAAGAAGTGTATATTAAACATTACATAGTTATATGCATATGTAAATACTGTAATGTATTACTATTTAAATAGAATTTATATATAAATACTTTAAGTACTGTACTCACCTCTGACAATAGCTCTTCTCCGTGGTGCAGGACGTTCACAAACACTATACAGTACAGTAAGATCACAAGATCACAAAAAATCCCACGGGAATGTGCGAGGCAACAACGTCACGCGTCTAAGTCAATCAGCTTGCGAGATTGAGTTGAGTGGGCGGGAGGCAATAGCAGCACACGTCTAAGCCAATCAGCTTGCGAGATTGAGTTGAGTGGGCGGTCCCTGCCTGAAGTGGAGAGGAGGGGCACTTCAGTCAGTCGTTTGAAAACAATGGATGCAGCCTGCCTTGGGTCCCTGCCTTCCGTTTGCTTACATGTGAGTATCAGCACGAATTTTGAATTTTTTATAAATATATTTTTTTAAATTTTATTTTATATTAAAATACCATGATGTACCAAGACCGCGATGCTCAAATCACGAAGTGGCAAGGGATGACTATAGTGTTATCACCCCCTAATGGACTTGCCATTGCTCCGCCCATACATTCACTGCAACCAAGCCAATCACTATATGCCGCTTCACCCATTCAGAAAATTTTACTTTTTGTTGCATGTTACTGGATATAAAAGTTACTGTACTAAGTTGTTGGAGGGAAGTGGTGGCCTGGTAGTAAGGTCCTGGATCAGTGATCCAAAGGTCGGCGGTTCAAGCCCCACTATCAACGGGTTGTCACTGCCCCCACCCCCACCCCCCCCAGTGCAGCTAACTGGATTATCAAAGGCCGGCCATGTCTCTCACTGTCTATGGTGTGAGAGTCATATAAAAGAACCATTGGTCACCTTCGTAAAGAGAAGCTGCATATACCCTGCGATGGCCTGGCGAGCTGTCCGGGGTGTACTCTGCCCTCGCTCCGAGTCGTCCGAGACGGGCGCCAGCCTCCCTGAGACCCTAATTAGGATTAAGCGGTTCAGAAAATGAATGAACGAATCAATAAGTTGTTGGATAGAGAATTGAATAAACCATACGCATTTATCCATTTATTGTTGTTTTTGTGAGCACTGCAGTACTTCAGCTCTTTATCTCCAAAGGTGGCCAAAAACAAACTCATTCATCTCAATTCACCTCAATTTAATTCCCAAAAGTTATTCAGTGAACAGGAATAAATATCTTCCCCCACAGTGTATTTGTGGAAATTCTGGTTGTGTAAATGATGATAAATAGATGAACAATAAGCTAAATATCTATTTCAGATTGTGATGATTCTGACAGCAGGCAGGCTGAGTCACACACTCAGGTTCAGAGCCATCTCTCTCTCTCTCTCTTTCTCTCTCTCTCTCTCTCGTGATAACGAAGCAGGGACGCCTCATCGGTCTTCGGCTGCTAATTACAACACAATTCGTCTTTCTGCCAGTGGGCTGGACTTTTCTTTCCAGATCTGCCACTAGACTGCAAAAAAAAAAAAAAAAAATTCCAACATGCTCACTCACTCTCTTGATCTCTCCTGCTACGCTTTTAGTTCGGTGTTCATTCTGTCTCTCTGCTACTGACATACACGTTCTGTACGGTCGCTGTACCGCACGCTAAAATGTACATTTCTCTTTCATTCAGTAACACAAACAACACACATACACGCACATATGCAGATTACCAAACATGGTGGGACGAGGCATTGAAATTCCTCTTGCGGGCTGAATTTACTTAACTGCGGCTGTGTGAGCAGCGATAAACAGAGTGATGATCCGGCAACACGTCTTTATCCGCGCTTTGCTTTAATTAACACCGCTGTGTTTGGTGAAAAGATGATTAATATGCCAATGGAAACTGCATAATTGAATACCGCAAAACACACACACACACACACACACACACACAAAACACTTCTACCATTATTGTTCCTTATTGTTGATTATTATTGCCATTATTATCAATTGTCATTTAGATGGTGAAGATAATCACAGTGATTAATAACCCAGTGGTTTATTCACATGGCGCTGAAAGCATCCTACAGTGAAACCACAGCGACGTTCTTCACTGCACGTCTTCCATTTCTCAGATTTCTTCTCGTCTTCCTATCAATTTTTTATACTATAGACAAAGATAAAGGTTAAGCAAGTCATTACAAATAGACGTGTGTTAAAGTGAACACATCCAGATTTATTTTCACTCATCACCCGCTCTTTTGATGACTCGCTTAATGCTACTAGGGAGACTCTCTTGGGCGAACACAGAGTACACCCTGAACATCTCTTCCCTCAAAAACCAACACAGAAATAACAAGAATGACTAATGCATGCAAACTCCACACAGGAATGTCCCCACCAAGCTCGGAACTCAAACCCAAGACCCTCTTGCTGTGAAGCGGACATGCTGACTATGCCACCGTTCTGACAGATTTATTTTGAATGTGCAATAATTCTATAATATGTGAAGATCCAGCTAAAAATGTATTTCCAAATATCCCGAGCGAATAAGACAAGGAAATAGCAACAAGCATCACCTTTTAATGTTTTATTCGGGATTACACTGGGGCACGATGTCCAAAATTCCCACGATGGGGGTGGGGGGGTGTTGCGGTATAAAATTGGGATGATTTTGAGGGAACTTGGCGGTTTTGTGATGAACTTGAGGGGAACCTGGCGAATCCCTGATGACCTTGAAGGGAACTTGGTGGATTCTTGATTACCTTGAGGGGAAACTGGAGGCTCCGTGATGGCCTTGAGGGGAACCTGGTGGATCCGTGATGGCCTTGAGGGGAACCTGGCGGATCCGTGATGGCCTTGAGGGGAACCTGGCGGATCCGTGATGGCCTTTAAGGGGAACCTGGCGGATCCGTGATGGCCTTTAAGGGGAACCTGGCGGATCCGTGATGACCTTGAGGGGAACCTGGCGGATCCGTGATGACCTTCAGGGGAACCTGGCGGATCCGTGATGGCCTTTAAGGGGAACCTGGCGGATCCGTGATGGCCTTGAGGGGAACCTGGCGGATCCGTGATGACTTTGAGGGGAACCTGGCGGATCCGTGATGACCTTGAGGGGAACCTGGCGGATCCGTGATGACCTTCAGGGGAACCTGGCGGATCCGTGATGACCTTGAAGGGAACTTGGCAGATTCTTGATTACCTTGCGGGGAACCTGGTGGATCTGTGATGACCTTGAGGAGAACCTGGTGGATCCGTGATGACCTTGAGGGGAACCTGGCGGATCCGTGATGACCTTGATGGGAACCTGGCGGATCCGTGATGACCTTGAGGGGAACCTGGCGGATCCGTGATGACCTTGAGGGGAACCTGGCGGATCCGTGATGACCTTGAGGGGAACCTGGCGGATCCGTGATGGCCTTGAGGGGAGCCTGGCGGATCCGTGATGGCCTTGAGGGGAGCCTGGCGGATCCGTGATGGCCTTGAGGGGAGCCTGGCGGATCCGTGATGGCCTTGAGGGGAGCCTGGCGGATCCGTGATGGCCTTGAGGGGAGCCTGGCGGATCCGTGATGGCCTTGAGGAGCCTGGCGGATCCGTGATGGCCTTGAGGAGCCTGGCGGATCCGTGATGGCCTTGAGAGCCTGGCGGATCCGTGATGGCCTTGAGGGGAGCCTGGCGGATCCGTGATGGCCTTGAGGGGAGCCTGGCGGATCCGTGATGGCCTTGAGGGGAGCCTGGCGGATCCGTGATGGCCTTGAGGGGAGCCTGGCGGATCCGTGATGGCCTTGAGGGGAGCCTGGCGGATCCGTGATGGCCTTGAGGGGAGCCTGGCGGATCCGTGATGGCCTTGAGGGGAGCCTGGCGGATCCGTGATGGCCTTGAGGGGAGCCTGGCGGATCCGTGATGGCCTTGAGGGGAGCCTGGCGGATCCGTGATGGCCTTGAGGGGAGCCTGGCGGATCCGTGATGGCCTTGAGGGGAACCTGGCGGATCCGTGATGGCCTTGAAGGGAACCTGGCGGATCCGTGATGACCTTGAGTGGAACCTGGCGGATCCGTGATGACCTTGGGTGAACCTGGCAGATTCCTGAGGATCTAGAGGGGAGCCTGGCGGATTCCTGAGGATCTAGAGGGGAGCCTGGCGGATTCCTGAGGATCTAGAGGGGAGCCTGGCGGACTCCTGAGGACCTAGAGGGGAGCCTGGCGGATTCCTGAGGATCTAGAGGGGAACCTGGCGGATTCCTGAGGATTTAGAGGGGAACGTGGCGGATTCCTGAGGATCTAGAGGGGAACTTGGCGGGATGTGAGGATCTTGAGTGAGCTTGCTGGAATCGTGATGATTGCGCTGATTGGGACAAAATTTTTCCAAGAAAATTGTGATGTATTATGATTTGACCACAATCATGATAGACCATGGGAAGTGCGATAAAACGCAGCAGAGCTTAGCCGACATTAACGAACCATAACAGAGTGCAACAGACCATAATACGCCATCGTAGGGGATCTTGATGGGCTCGGAATCACAATGCCTTTAAATTTCATGCACTAGATGCACCCTTGACTCCTTTTCATGTCCAAATCGTGCTCCAAACTTGCTCATAAACTGTGGGCACCTCATGCTTTATTGAATTGCAGAGATCACAGTCATCGTGCTCCAGCGTAAACTCAGAGTAACCAAAGTCTGTGCCAAAGCTACAAACATGAGAAACCGATCTGAAATAGTTAGAGTTGGTAATATTTTGTATTAGCACTTTACATGCTTTACCAAAATTTGGAAACATGAGCGGAGACTAACCACATACATTCTGTAATATAATCTATGTGTTCACTAATCAGACCAAAGAAATGCATCAAAACCTTTTTGTTAAGCTTCTGCTGGTCTTTTTAAAATTGTCTGGAGTGATCCGCTGAAAATCTTGCAGTTTGGTCCAAATCCAGTTAAAGGCTTTCACCTTAAAGTCTCATCTGTATTCAGTTATTCATTCTAAAATTATACAGTGGCTATAATACAATTATAAGAGTGTTATATAGTTAAAGAGTTTTTATACAACTTTATTCATTCTCCCCAAAAGGGTTTTTCAAAATCAATTCACATAAACTTACATACTTCCCTTTAAATATTAAAAGAGTGATGATAAGCACAAGCCGAGAAACACAAAAAAAAAACCTCCTGAGAGTTTTAACGGTGAAGGTTAAACAATCAAAATATTTTAGTTCCCTTGAAAATATTTGGAATAATTAGCTGTGATTCTGTGAA
>CM045739.1:9670000-9710000 GCA_024760905.1 Plotosus lineatus
CGTTACAGGACATGTGTGTGTGTGTGTGTGTGTGTAAAAAGTTGAGGTGGTCATTATTGCATGTATGTGATGAGGGGTCTGAATGTTGAGGACTAGATCAACCAGAGAACCGAGGATTTGTCTGATGCAGAAGATGCGTCCTGATTGGTAGAAACTAGGCGACTGGATGCAAATCCAAGGATACTCCTCGGTTCTTTTCACCCCCTAAACCAGGCCAAAGCTAATGGCTACTGCCCAGCTGGCACAATCAGCCAGGCCTGACAGACTCTATGGGCAACAAGATTCATCAACTAAGAGGTTTGTAAGGCTCAGAGATCTGGCTGTGGGGTGATAAGCTCTAGGTGTGGGTTACTCAATGCTTGCTGCATGATCCAGATACCTTGAGTATTCAAAAATAATTTTTGGGAGAATAAAATATAGAAAAGCTTCCCCCCCCCCCCCCCGAATCCAACTATTCCTAAAATGCCAAATAATTTTGTACTGAACAGTGAAGGTTTAACATGTAATGGGATACACGTTCATCGCAGATCACAATGGAATCCAACTCACGTAGAACAAGCATCAACTTCATGGAGTCATTCCTTCACAATATATTTTGGGAGGTAGAAGGTAGCTGGAGAACCCAGATAAAACCCACACAATGAAGTCCACTTGGCTACACATGTGGTCAGAATCGATCTCGACACCTTAAGATCTGCCATGAAGGTGTCAACCATTTCAGGAGTGAACGAGCAGCCCGGCTGAAAGTCCAACGTGATACCAGACACACTGCCGTACAAAATCGGACAGTGGCGGCTCAGTGATTAGGGCTCTGGGTTGCTCATCTGAAGGTTGGTGATTCAAACACCAGTAATCTCCAACTGTCGGGCCCTCATACAAGGTCCTTAACCCAAGTCACTCTGAATAAGGGTGTCTGCCAAATTCTGTAAATGTCACACACCACGTGGGGGGAAAAAATAAATGTCAGAATCAACGTTCACCATCACCACAGCTACCATCATCTCAACCAGCACTGTTACCACCCACATCTGTTTTATCTGCCTCAGGCCATGAGCATCACATATCAATCAGGTCAGTCTCCACAGAGACAAGCACCCATCATTACTGCCAGTGGAAGGAAGGTTCGTCAGAATCGACGACTTACTCAATCTATCCGATGTCAGGCTTGAAACAGAGACTCTGGAGCGATGCTGACTAGCAAACACCGCTGTGCTGGTTCTAAGTGTCGAAGGCTTCTAAGGCTTTTCATTGGAGATTAGCATGATCAGCGGTTCATTAGCACCCTCCCCTTCCACACTTCATTTCTGCCTTGAGGAGTGTGTCAAGATATGTATCAAAAGAAGTCCATGATAATTAGCAAATTGCTGTACAAGCTATCACCACTAATATACACGAGTCTGCAAACATCCAGAACGAGGCGAAATGGAGTGTGAGATTGGCAAGTTGATAAGTGAACATCTCCGGCGAAGGCTCAGCGGCTGTTCTACGAGTTCTACGTCGTAGAACGTGGACGTTCTGAAAGCGACAGCGTTCCCGTTGGAACTGTATCTTAACACGTATTCAAAATAGAAGTAAAGCCCCGAAGAATTCAAAGCGAAGGACAAACGGCAGCGTTCGTAATGATAACGTGATTATAGAAGAAGTTCAATTAGAGTGATGAGACGCTTGCGTTGTTTTTTTTTTTTTTTTTTTTTTTTTAGTTCCAAAGACAAATTACAGAGTGGGTTTTAATGGATTCTTCACAGCAGGTGGACTTGGTCAAAGTCACTTCATTAAGAAAGCCTCCTTCTTTTAGATGTAATGGCCATTATACATCCCATTCAGATAGCCTTCTGGAAAGTGATTAAGAATTATCTTTTGCCGATCGTTATCGCACCTGGTCTAACTTAAGCCAAGGAATAACAAAAGGAACTGAAGCTCTCCGGGATCTGAATGCTCACAAAAGGGAAACGATAACAGGATAGACCGTCTCAAACTAGATAAATTTGCTTTTAATCGCCTTGCACAGGAAGTCACGTCATTTCAGATGTTCATATTTGATTGTCTGATTTTTCCACTTTATTCAAATTATAACATGCTCATCTGACTTTTCCAGCACAATAGGAAAGATGAAAAGGGAGAAATGTTCTTTCAGCACAGACGCCATGCGCAAGTAAATTTGGTTATTACGTACCAAGATGAATGTCCGTACACTGTACTCCTGCAGCATGAAAGACAATTTTGTCATTTTCTGAAATTTCCTCAACACAGAAAGGGTCGTTTTCTGTTGCAGAACAATAGCAAGTCTCATTTCCATTCTATTCTTACCAAAACTGTGGGCAGGTAACAGCCTCCGGCTGTCCGTGGTACTAATGTGTGCCGATAAAAGAAGTCGTGCGTGTGTGTGTGTGTGTTTGTGCGCGCTACTGCCGTGTTGTGGGTATGCACACGAGATCTTATCGGGGTAATGCGACAAGGTTATCAGTAATGTGGACAAGCATCTGCACTATCAGCGAAATCGCCATGTCCAAATTGAAACGAATTTGATAAATTAGTTTAAAATAACACGCTGGCTCTGAAGCTGTGATCGCACTCAGTCCAGCTGCTTGTAAATGCTGCGTCCACTTTGTGAACGATATCACAGGGTAACAATTATCCTAACTGCCAGAGACAAGGATCATATTGATAATCAAGCTGCGGTCTTATGAATGTGTCGTTCTGGAAAGCACTTCCAGTCATTTGTATTGCCTGAGTAAATTTAAACATATCCATATTTGTCATACTTCCTGTGACCATTTGCTCTCATTACCAGCCGCAATAGACTAGCGAGTATTGTTCTGACTTCCGTATTCATTCATTCTTTTATTTTCGAAGCCGCTTATTAATCCTAATTAGGGCCGTGGGAAGGCTGGCGCCCATCTCAGCCAACACCCTGAACACACACACACACATACACACACTGACACTCAGTCTCAAACCTAGGGCTGGTTTCTAACAGCCTATCAGCCTACTATGCACATTTTTGGACTGAAACCTGAATACCCAAATGGATCCCATGCAGGCACTTAGGAGAACACACAGGCTCCACGCAGAAACGCTCAGACAATGGGAATCAAACCCAGGACCTTCTTCTTGCTGTGAGGTGAACGTGCTACTCACTGCACCACCGTGCTTGCCTCTATTCATTATCTCAGGGCAGAAGCACACTGACAATGGTTCTTCAACGCTGGTTCCTTACATGCGTCTCATGATAGATCGTGAAAGACATGGTCGGCCTTTCGCAACCCAATTAGCTGCACGATAGTGGGGCTTGAACCCCTGAGAGACATGGCCGGCCTTTCGCAACCCAATTAGCTGCACGATAGTGGGGCTTGAACCCCTGACCTTGCGATCAGTAATCCAGCACCATACTACTGGGCCACCACTGCCCATCTTTCAACTTGCAAATCAAAAGGTTTGGAATTTGTCATGGATTGTAACAAGAGATTTTTGAAATCGTGTTGGGCTGAACAGTTTCCAAAAGATTAAAATCCCCTTGCCCCTGCGTTTACACTGTCAAGATCGGAGCTCCACGATTCATGAGAACGACTAAAGATATAACTTGAACAAATCGTGTTGCCAAATTCGGCAGGATCCCCTACGATGGTGGTGCGTTCTGTGAGGGTGTCTTTAGCTCCATTGTGCGCTTCTGGCCTCCCCAGGTTCTATTACAAGTATCGTCAAATTGTAATAGAATAGAATATTCTAGCAGAATTTTTAACATGAGCAGCATCACAAACCAACCAAGTTCCCCCAAGATTACCATGATCGGATCCCACGACCCCACAGGCTCATCACGATTCACTCAAATCATGCCGATCGAGGATATCGTGGCCCAGGGTTTGCAAAAAAAAATTTTTTCAAACCTAAATCATGACCAGTATATTTCGTCAACCAAATTTTCATCAATATATGTGATCATACCTTCCTTGGCCATCCCACAGACGTTCATCCATACCGCCACTTTAAGTGGTACTTTTAGTAAGTGGACCAAGTGAAACAAATAAGTGTATCCTGAACAGATTTGTGCTCTAGAAGGCGCTGGGCAGCGGCTAAGGTCCTGGGTTACTGATCAGGAAGTTAGAGGGAAGTCAAGTCCCAGTTCCAGCAATATGCCACTGCTAGGCCCTTGAGCAGGGCCCTATACCCCCCCCCACCACCACCACCACCACTCAGCTGTGTAAATTATATAAAAATGTATGTTGCTCTGGATGATGATGTCTGCCACATGGCATCAAATTAAACGTACAACAGAAATGATCATTAAACTGTGTTACATTTGAATATGTGTGGGGCCGGTGGTGTAGTGGTTAAGGTGCTGTGCTCATGATCGGGAGGTTGTGTGTTCAAATCCCAGTTAGACCGCACAGTGCTAAGACCCCTGGGCAAGGTCTCAACCCTAAGTGTGCCTCTGCTCACCCAGCAGTATAAATGGGTACCAGTAAAAATATACTGGGAAGGTAACCTGCGATGGACTAGCGTCCCCTTTAGGAGTAGTTGAACTCCTGATAGTTTCACGCTACGGAAACCGGGGATAAGCACCGTCCTGATGAGTCACTAGGCACGGGTGTAAAAAGCCCAAAGGACTTTACTTATGAATATAATGTTCTGTCTTTACATGGGCGTGGCAAGAAATAGATCCTGGGTTTGAGTGTAGGACTTGGCAGGTTTGCATGTTCTCCCTGTGCTTGTATGAGTCTCCTCTAGACACACCAGTTTCGTCTCACATGCTCATTAGACGAATAGACTGTTCCAGATTGCCCCTAGGTGTAAGTGTGGGTATGAATGGCTGTGTGTGTGTGTGTGTGTGTGTGTGTGTGTCACCGTGGAATGTTCTGGTGTGCTGTTCACAGGTACCCTGTTTTCACCCAGTGTCAGTTGAGATAGGCTCCAGCCTCCCAATGACCATAATAGGATTAAGTGGTTGGGAAAATGAGTAGATATTGTTACATGTAAGCATTATTATCATATTATTTGCTAATAAACTTAGATAAATGTCTATTTCCTCTCAGGGTAACAATAAAAATATGATGGGTTTGCCACTCAGGCAGTGGTGGCCTGGTGGTAAAGGTGCTGAATCACTGCTCCCAAGGTTGGCGGTTCAAGCCCCACTGTCAACGGGTTGTCACTGTTCCCCCAGTGCAGCTAACTGGGTTATCAAAGGCTGGCCATGTCTCTCACTGTCTATGGTGAGAAGTTTATGTAAATGTACCATTGCTGACTTTCGACCAGAGGAGCTGCATAGCCGTTGGCATGTTTCTGTCCTCCGATGGCCTGGCGGGCTGTTCAGAGTGTACTCTGCCCTCTCCCGGAGTCGGCTGGGATGGGTGCCAGCTTCCCCGTGACCTTAATTAGGATTAAGCGGTTCATAAAATGAATGAATGATGAATGGGTTTGCAGCTCACTGTACTTTTGCTTGGTTTCAAAACACCCGCATGTCCTTGATTCTGAAAGCGCCGCCTGTCATCCATGTACAGTATGTCCACATGTGGGCTGTACAGTAAAAACTGATTTACTGTCAGCCAAACTGCACCTCGACTGATGCGTGTAGTGTACCATACAGTAAGATATGGAACGGGAAGGTGACGCTATACCATAAAATGAGTGATCAGGTGATGCCAATCACCAGAAATTAAATTACAATACTCTTCAAATATACCGGTATGTATAAAAAAAATGGCTGTTGGATCTATTTTCTTTGTTGAGTCTATCCACCAGGCATCCACAAAAAAAAAAACATACCAAACAAACAGCCTCAGCATAAAATCTGTCACTCAGAGTGTTTTTTTTTTTTGTGTTTTTAATATAGATGTGGCACTTTCCTATTTCAGTTTTCCTTCATTTACGTCTTTTCTTACTTCCTGCTAAATTTCCATCTGCTCCGTGTGTTCTTACACATCAAACTATATATAAGAGACTAAAATCAAGACAATCCCGGTGCTTGTCCTGTCTATTCCACCTTACTGTAGTATCTACCCAACTCCCACACACCCCATCCATCTGTCTTTCTTTAAAAAAAAAAAGAAAAAAGAAAAAAAATATCTTTTGCAGTTGCTTTGCTCTGGACTAGATGCTTCCTCCTCTTTCCTCTCGCTGACCCCGGTAGTTGTGGGTCTGACCCCCTCAGCCTTGCCTGACGCGCGATCGCAGAGATGCTTTATTACCAGCCGTTCCCTGTGCTCTTATCGGGTGCTGCCAATGCTCATTTCCTTCCTCAGATTGAAATGCAAATGTGAAATTTAATGATAAATGCATTATCTGATGGAGGGTGATAACACAGATTCACTGTCAGAGTAAAATACACACCCCAAAGGGGCTTCCCGGGGACCAACTTGCCGAAAGCCACTTTTTTTCCCCTCCCTCTCCCTCTCTCTCTCATAACTGTATGTACCTGCAATAAATTCTGGAGGTCATATGCATTAAAAGGCGAATCATATTTGGTGCGACCAGCGCCGTGACGCCACTGGCGAGCAATAATTGCTGCTGTTGCTATCTTGTTCGATGCATTATCCATCACTTTGATGAAGTGACTTTTAAGAAGATAGAGGAGGGGGGGAAAAAACAAGATAGAACTATTTTTTCTTCGTCTTCTTCAAACCCTCTGAGAAAGCGAGGGGGAGGGAGGGAGGGAGGGAGGGGAGGGGATCTGCATGGTAAAATGAGATTCCTCGAGAAGAAACGAGAAATATGTTTTTGTGTGTGCGTAAGCTTTCGGTTCGGGCAGCACAGCCCATGTGAAAGCACACACATGCAATAAAGCTTTGGAGCAAAGCCATTTAATCCGTTCCATTCAACCCTGCTAACTTCCCTTATAATTCATTGGCGATAATAAGTTAATTTAAGTCCATCATTCCAATGGTCTATACAAGGTTCTCTCAAAATGCAATTTAGTCCAATTTAGGACGCTTGTTGGATCACTGGAGCATTTAGTGTCAGGATTTCTACAGACCTCGCTCTCCGTTTAGCCACCTGGGCTCACAAAACCAGTCATTTTACTAAAGGCTGTTCACACAACCGAAATTCTGTGCAGTAGTTTTCAAGATTAGTTTCTAGCCTTGTAAAGCTTAAAACCTTTAAATAATCATGTACAGGACAAATATGGACAAATTAAATGAATAAAAAAGGTCTTGGTGGACATTTATTTATTTATTTATTTATTTCGCTCACATGGCTTTGTGTGTCCTCCATTAGGGTGACTGCAAATCGATTCCAAAAATACTTTTGAATGATCCTGTGATGCAATATCCTGATGGGCGGGGCTTTATTCTGGGATGGACCCCTGCTCCCCCCTCCCCCCCCCTCCTCCTCTCCTACAGGGCACATGACTCTCTGAATGATTGAAGAATGATCGAAAACATATGCTGTTGATCGTCTATGAAAGATTGTGATGTGCCTTCGCTCTCCGTCTCTATCGTCCACACACTTGGGATTGTTTCAGCTTCATTACTGAATAATGGTTTCGGTCTTGATGGTCCATCACTTCGTATTGGTTTCTTACGATTCTGTCAATTCGTGAGCCTTAATGCAGCCATATCAAAATTATTTTGAATCGGCACAATCAGTAGGCAGCGTGGTGCCGTAGTGGTTAGTATGTTCGCCTCACAGCAAGCAGGACCTGGGTTCGATTCCCGGGCTCGGTGGTTTCTGTGTGGAGTTTGTATGTTCTCCTCGTGCTTAGGCGGGTTTCGTCTCTGTAAGTCCGGTTTCCTCCCACAGTTGAAAAACATGCACAGGAGGCTGATTGGCGGTTGCAAATCGCCCCTAGGTGTGAGAATGAATGTGAATGGTTGTACGTGTTAGCCATGAAATGGTCTGGCGAGCTGCTCAGGGTGTACCCCGTCCTCTAGCAGAGTCGGCTGAGACGGACGCCAGCCTCCTCGTCATCCTAATTAAGATTCAGCAGCTGAGAAAATGAACGAGTGAATAAATGAGCAAAGTCAGTGTTCTATTTTGGCGGTTTGAAGGATTCGGTGCCTCAAAGTCCTTTTCCATATACGGAAAGGGCATGAGTTCAGGTGGGTGGGGTGGGTTATATAGGGCACCATGCATGTGCAATGCTGTGATTTCGGTACTTCGGTCTGGACTGTGTGTGTGTGCAGGGGTCGACTAAGGTTAAGAAGACTGATTTCCTTTCATTTTTCTCAAAGGTGTAACAATAGGAGGGCTTATATAAGTTTTATGAGTACGGCGGATGATGGCTAATTTTAGCGCTCATTAACAGCTTCCGCCAAAGAGTTTTACCTTGTCAAGGATATCTTTAGATGCCCTGCTATTGAATGGCTTAAATCCCCTGATACCAGATGGATTCATTTAAACTGTGTCATAATGGGCTGCTTACAAGTGATTACTAGCCGTTAGCTAATGGGCTAAATGCTTGAAGGAAGGCCAGGGACAATCTGATGTCATCCAAACCTTGCCAGATAAGCTAGAGGGAAATGATCCGAGACCTTCAAGTCTTAATGCTTTGGGTTTGTTTACTTGTTTTGATAAAGTCTGAGTCGATGCTGCGACGTTAAGGTTAAAAAAAAAAAAAAGTGTGTGTTCATTGACGCTGGCATCGCTACCGCAGTACAAAATAAACGAAAAATAAATTAATAAATAAATAAAGTTAGCTATAGCTTTTAGATGTTCTATCAAGTTCTATCTAGTTTCAGCACTGGGAAGTAAACTAATCCGAGTAGTGGATAGATTAAAATGTTAAACTTTAGCAAAATTCCCATCCTATCTGTTCAGGACACTTACTTGGACCGTCCCACTCTTCAGTTTCCAGAGGGGGAGGTCTAGCCTTGTCATTTTGTCCCTCCATGTCCGTGTCTCCTGGCTCTCTGTTACTGGCCTCTTCACCTAGAATATGAAAAGAGACAACACACAGCATGTAAATCCCTTTAATGAAACTATTAAACCTTTCCTGAGGACAATTATTTTAAATAAATGGATCCCATATTCGGTGGCTCGGTGGTTCATGCTGCTCCCTCACAGGGAGTAAGTTCAGGGTACAAATCAAGCGCCTTTTTGTGTATGTGTGTGTGGGTTTCCTCTGGATGATCTGGTTTCGTCGCACATTCTGAAGACGTGCACATTACAGCTAAATGCGATGTAAGTGGCTGGCGATCTGTTCAGGGTGAACCATGTGCAAAGATAAAGACCGGGTCTAGTTCAGCCACAACATTGATGGATTAGCAGAATAGATATGAGACGGACGGATGATAGAATCTTGGATTTACTGGAACCATTCCCACCCAATCATATCAATGTTGTGCCTCATAATACACTCTGAACCACTAGCGAGGGGCTTTATGTGTCTCTCCGTTTATAATCTCCTTCACCTTCTTCTTTTTATTTTCCCCCCAGACGGTCCACTCTGACTTCCCTATTACTTGCTTTTACAAAACAAACTAAATAAATAAACAAACATCACTGGTAATCAAATGCACTTTTACTAAAACCACATCCAAAGCTTTTACGGCATAATACGATAGAACCTGTTCTGAAACAATGAAGAGAACAAAACATCTCAACTGCCGTCCATCCCGAAGATGTACACCGTGAAATCCAGGTTCATGTCCTCGGTATATTACACCCGAACCCAGAAGGTCATAACGACCGAGAGAATGACACTACCATCATAACGTAAAACGTTTCTGAAATACCAACCACATACGATTACGACTAATTAAAAATAGCAGCAAATTAAAAACACAACGCTTCTACCTTACTGTGATTGGTTGGTCCAGAACACCAATAAGATGAAGCCTAATAATAAAAGGGATGGATTTTTTAAAAAATGTATTATTATTTTTTAATAAAATAGGCATATACTCTACTGGCATGGAGAGAAGTACCGTGGATGTATTCTACTTATATGTGACGCGCGCCACCGAAAGTAGGCGCTTGTCGCAAGTGACGGATGGCGCTTGTGAGACATCGCACGGCTTATCCGGACTTCTGATATTTCAAGTGAGCAAGTGATGGTTGAACACTGAAGAAGTATTCTTGCTGACTTGCTCACTTGAAATATCGGAAGTTCGGATAAGCCACGCTATGTCTCACAGGCGCCATGCATCACTTGCGACAAGCGTCTACTTTCGGTGGAGCGCGTCACATTAGATTTATAAGAAAGAGCCTTCAGTGTGGCAGTGGTAGCCTGGTGGTAAAGGTGCTGGATCACTGATCCCAAGGTTGGGGGTTGGGTCCAAGCTCCACTCTTAATGAGTTGCCACTGCCCCCCACTCCACCCCCACACCCCCCAGTGCAGCTAACTGGGTTATCAAAGGCCAGCCATGTCTCTCACTGTCCATGCTGTGAGGTTCATGTAAAAGAACCATTGCTGACTTTCGACCAGAGGAGCTGCATAGCCGCCAGCGTCTTTCCGCCCTGCGATGGTCTGGCGAGCCGTCCAGGGTGTACTCTGCACTCACCCAGAGTTGGCGGTCATGGGCGGCAGCCTCCCCGTGACCCTAATTAGGATTAAGCGGTTCAGAAAATGAATGATTCTCCAGTGTCAGTATGATTTCCACTACAAGTTCACAGGATTGAAGACTTGCCAAGCATGACATCACTACTAAGAAGAAAGAAAACGCCAGTGGGAGGACAATGAGGGAATGTTTACAGCTTCTGTATGATGATCGTATTCTGCAAGTGTTGCACCACATTGTATATTTAGAAAATCAACAATTTTAGGATTGTGACACATACCCCAAGTGTTCCTTTCATAATACCCCTCACGTAAATAATGAACTCGGTTGACTCTGTCACTGCAGACTGAAGCATAACAAAATCTCTGTATTCCATCTTAAAATAGTCCATTGTTCTCACAGAAGTGCTCTGGACTGGATCTCCAGTGACTCGGTGAACATGTTTTGGGTCACTATGTGACTGTATGAAGATCCCAAGAGACAACAGCAGAAAGGAAACCCCACTGGTACAGGAGGATGTGGGGAGGTGTGGGGAATGATGTCACTATTTATTACTGTTTGATTCATGTGTATGTGTGTTGTACTAGGACTGCCACTTAGATGCATTGTTAAAATGTTCACTATAGGGTGAAGAGAGCCAGCTGTGAATACACATAATTTCCTGAATTGTAAGTAAGTAAGTAAATAAATAAATAAATGTATTTTTGTTGATGGCTCATGAAGGCAAAAACCGTCTAAATAGTTTTATTTTCATCATTCATCGAAACCTCATGCTTCTTGTTTTCAGTTCATACTTGTCTGTTGTCTATTCTCGTCGTCCCGGAGCTGAAATCCGATTGGTCAGAATAAGATCTACACACAATCTACAGCTAACAATAAATAGATTAAACAAAAAAAAACAACAAAAAAGAAAAACATGCAAGAAGATGTTTATTAGTTATATTCCTGGGTTGGACTTCCGGACTGCGCTTCCCATCAGCTCTCACACGTCACATCATATCGTTTATGTTTACAAACCCCCTTTAGTCACATTTCCTTTTGTATAACATCTGTTCACATCTGTTAAATTTTGTCCATGCAACATTTACGTATTTCATTTTACCTCCAGCAGGGGTTGGGGTGGTGCTGGGGTGTGTGTGTGTGTGTGTGTGTGTGTGTGTGTGTGTGATTGGTCGTATACAGTGATCCCTCACTGCTTTGTAAAAAAAATAAGGAAATTAAGGAAAAATGTGGGAAAAGTTAATGGAATTTCCGCAAAAACAAGGCCAATTATGCAGACAAACCCAAACAAACAAAAACAAAAAACAACCAAAAACCCCCAAACAAAACTACGTACATGTATACCTCGGCTTAAGTCGTTTCGAGTTAAGTCGTTCTCAATTATACGTCGGTTTTGAAAAAGTATAGAACAATAAAAGTAAATAAAAACAGAGTTTAATAAATAAAGTTCAATAAAATAGATCTTATTTGTTATGGTCTGTGCTGGCTGGAGGCATTAACTCGTTCTTCATTCATTGCAAGCGCCAGCAAGGGGCGTGGCTGCTACCTGCAGGCGAGGTTCAGAGAGCGCACCTGTTTCCATTCAGCAATCAGCGAGCTATAAATAGGAGCGGCGCGCTTCCCTCCGACATCAGAAGATTGTCCTTCCCAGTGATTCCGTTTCCCTGCTATCTCTCTGACTCCTGGTATCCTGCTTCGTGCTCAACCAGTTTCCATCGATTATTTCCAGTGATTTAGATTTTCCAAAGTGCAAAATAAAATCGTTGAATCTTCTTACATGGTCTCCTGCATCTTTTTGGTCTGACGCATCTGCTCCAGGCGCAACATTATTAACCATATTGAAAATTGTATTCATGAATAAAGTACAGAACTAGGAATGGTTATTTTCTGTTTAGTCTAGACAAGTAAATTTGGCGTAGCCTAGCCTAGGCTAGCATAGAGACAAGCTAATTCGATTTAAGTCGTTTTCAACTTAAGTCGTCTCTCCTGGAACCAATTAACGACGTTGGGTGAGGTATACCTGTACTTACATTTTTATGCGAGGTTGAATGTTGAATTGTTATTATAAGCATTTATAGTGTTGAATATGTATTTATTGATATTATATACACATATACATGTACGTATACGTCAGTCAGGGGGGGGTCGATCCTACTTCGCAGAAATCGGTGGTCGCGGGGGGGGGGGTATCTCGGTCCGAATGAACAACGGAAAGTGAGGGATCCCTGTAGTTTTCTATATGTTAGCAGTCATACACTCACTCACTTATTTTCTGAACCTTTTAAACTTATTATTAAGGTCATGGGGAGGTTGGCCTTAACAGGAAAGTTAGCCTGATGTGCATGTCAAGACTGTGGAAGAAAACCGGAGAACCCTTTGGAAACCCATGCAGGCTCAGGGAGGAGATGCAAACTCCACAGAGAAACCCTGTAGTCCGAAAATACAAGCTCAGGGTACCTTTGTGCTGTGAAGCGGACACGCTAACCACTGTGCTAACCACGATGCCACCATGCCGCCCGTCTTTTATCTCAATAATCAAAAACTTAATGAATTATTTTTTTAATTCTCCTTAAAGAAATTTTAACCTAAAGTTGGTTTTGTGCCAACGAAGAACCGACTACATTTTGGCTGTCTTTTGGAATTGGACCTTGAAGGATTTGTTAAAATTGCATTAAAAAGTAAAATTACTTTACACTATAACTAATAATAGAGCGACATGGTGACGCAGCTGTTAGCACATTCACCACCCAGAAAGAAGGTCTTGGGTTTGATTCCCAGGCTCAGGGTGTTTCTATGTGGTGTTTGCATGTGGTCTCCCTGTGGTCCTGTGGGGTTCCTACAGGTACTCCAGTTTCCTCTCACAGTCCAAAAGCATGCACAGTAGGCTGATTAGTGGTTCCAAATTGCCCCAGGTGTGAGAGGCAGAGTGAACAGTTGTACAAGTGTCGGTCCTGCAGTGCTATGTTGAGCTATTCAGGGTGTCCTCTGCCTTTCCCCAGTCAGCCTCCCAGCAGCCCTAATTTTGAATAAGTGGCTTAGAAAAAGACTGAATGAATGTATAAGTAATAATAGAACAGACTTTTTTTTTTTACACTATAACATAAAAAAAAAAAAAAAAACAGAACAAATTGATGAAAATAAAGTCTGGATTTAAATGCTTTGTGTCGACGACCTTGGTGGAGGTCTGCACTCTCTGACTGCATTTCTAGTTATATTGTTATTAAAAATAATCCTGCACTTGTATCCATCATCATCTTGTTCACAAAATTTTTCACTTTGGTGCAACAAGTGCTTTGTTAATATTTGTCATTATTCCACGGAATGAATGCGTACGAATCCGATTATTCAACAGATAAGAAAAAAATTGATTTATTGTTCCTCCTTAGCAACTTTTCATCTCTCTTCTCTTCTCTATAAAAAGGGACATGAACTGATGAGTAAAGACGAGATTAAATAAAATTTATGTGTGGCTGACACCCCCCCCACCCCCCCCCCCCCCACCACCACCACCACACACACACACACACACACACACACACATACCGTAGATAAAACCAGAACCACCCCACATGACTCTTCTGGATACGGTCCCATTCAAAGTCAAGCTCTTGCTCTATCCTTCATATCTTTAAAGTGACTCTTCACCAGCCAACCTCAGGCCACTGATTAAAAGAATCTTTCCGGTACTTAGTTATCCGTTATTTACAGTGCTGAGGAAAACTACAGATGAAAAAGCATCAGAGGAAAAGCAGTGCAATGTATACAACTGTTCACCATCAGATTCGGTCAAAACTGCAGTTTATAGATAAATAATAACTTAGATTAAAAAAAAAAAAAAAAGTTGACATAAGAAATATTTCCCAATTGATTAATTCCCAGGGCAGTGGTGCCTTGGTGGTAAAGGTGCTGGCTGGATCACTAATCCCGAGGTTGGGGGTTCACGTCCCACTCTCAATGGGTGGCCACTGTCCCCCCCAGTGCATTAACTGACCCATCAAAGGCCGGCCATGTCTCTCACTCTCTATGGTGTGAGGTTCGTGTAAAAGAACCATTGCTGACTTTCAACAAGAGTATCTGCATAATCGCCAGCGAGTTTTCGCCCTGTGATGGCCTGGCGAGCCGTCCAGGTTGCACGCTGCCCTCGCCTGGAGTCGGCTGGGATGGGTGCCAGCCTCCCCGCAACCCTAATTAGGATTAAGGTAGGTAAAGGTAAAGTCCTTTGGGCTTTTTACACCCGAATCATAGTGGCTCATCAGGGCGGTGCGTATCCCCGGTTTCTGTAGCGTGAAGCAAACCGAAGTTCAACTCCTCCTGGATGGACGCTAGTCCATCGCAGGTTACCTTCCCAGTATATTTTTATTGGTATCCATTTATACTGCTGGGTGAACAGAGGCACACTTGTGGTTAAGACCTTGCCCAGGGGTCTTAGCACAGTGAGGGTCTAACTGGGATTTGAACACCCAACCTCCCGATCATGAACGCACCACCTTAACCACTATGCCACCAGCCCAACCTTAATTAGGATTAAGTGGGTTATTAATTCAAAATCATTCTGAATCAAATTCTAACTCAGACATGGGAAATAAGAGTCAGGATTATATTTCAGCCTCAAAGTTTTTATTAAAAAATTGACCTGCAATGTAGATTTTATGAAGAAATTATTTTTTAACCCCCCCCCCTCCCCATTTTCTCTCCAATTACTCGTATCCAGTTCCCACCCATCACATATCGCCTTCCCTATCACAGGTCCACCACTGACCATTGAGGGGCAAAAGCATAAACACACCCCCTCTGTAGCATGCAACACCCGCCACGCACCTCTTCATGAACTTTGGTGCATGCATATTTTGGTGGCGGTCTAGTACACTTGAAGGGAAAGTGCTATCCTCCCCTCTTGTAAGAACGAGCCCACAGATGCCCATAATTGGGTGGCGATCGCTTTGAGTGAGTGTATGTCGTCTGTGCCAGGGCCACATTGAGGGGGTGGGGGTGGGGATAAATCAGAACTGCAGACGTATGGAGAGGAAATCCAGACATCAGTTTGCCATGTGCATGAAAATTAAATAATGTGAAGTATCTTGTAAAGTTTTACTCGAACACAGAATTAAAAAAATAATGAAAAAAAAGAGAGAAAAAATTGGGTGGGACTGTCCACGTCACAGCAAGAAGGTTCTGCGATTCAAAACACTGGGCATGACAAGACTGTAGGTTCTCCCTGTGCTGGCATGGGTTTCCTCCGGGTTATCTGGTTTCCTCCTATAGGCCAAAGACATGCACGTTAGGCTACGTATCTGTTTCAGTTTGCCTCTAGGTGTGAGTATGTACGGTTGTGAGTGCTTGCCCTGCGCTAGATTGGTGAACTGTTCAGGGTGTACTCCACCTTTGCCCAGCATGACCCTAGTCGGATTAAACAAATTTAAAAAAGAATCACTCGTCCTCGTACCTGCTCTGTTGGATATATTTTCTTCTCTCATTAAATTGTGACTTCATTCTCATAGCGTTACAACTTTATTATTATGATGTCATAACTTTATTCTCAAGTTCGCCCGTTTTCTTTCTATTCTCACTCTAGCCCTAATACTCCATCATAGTTTTTGTATCTTTACAAGAATAAGAAAAAGAAACAAAAAACCCTGCATGATTATGTGATCATCTCTGGACAAAAACTCCCACTGGAAGCAGATGCGTCTCCAGTTGAGATTTTCTGTATAACAACAAATGATAAGATTTACAGCAGAAGGAAAGCAGATCGACTGTCAGTGCCGATAAGAAAACCTGCTCATCTCCTGTAACGGCGCAGTTTCGTAATGAAGATCTCTTTCACTCTCGCCCCTCACGCTTCCTCTCTCGTGCTGGGGAGCAGTGGAATGGCACAGGATGTGGAAGTGACCTCTCTAACACTCTGGAACGGCCTTGGTGGTGCTCGGCGGTAAAATATGAGGCCGTATGGAAGGGGGTTAATCTACAGATCGAAGTCGCTCGCCATGCTGGCCGTAAGCCAGTTAAGACACAGCTCACTTCAAAGGCGCCGAGTAAATACGGCCGAGAAGGATCGCGTCTTCTTGGCTGGCACTGGACTGCCAGGCACGAGTAGTGCACAGTGATGTCCTAGTTACTGAACACGAGGTCAATGTGACCTAGATTTCTCTTATGCAAGTTTCTTCTTCAGCCAAAGCTTTACCTTTTTTTTTTTTCCGCCTTCATTCCTTTCCTATTACTTTCCAGACTATTTGTACTGTCAGGTCCAGAATACATCCTTCGCATACTCCTCACGTATAATGATGAGGATAACAAGGCCAACTATGAACAGTTCGTCTACTGAGTAGCAAGGGGTGTGTGTGTGTGTGTGTGTGTGTGTGTGTGTGTGGGGGGGGGGGGGTCGGGGAGATAACATTAAAAGCACTACCTTGATCTGGCGCGAACGTGTAAGCCCTGTAACGAAACATACTGCGACTGTTTAATTACCACTCAGGAAATGAAGCTACAAGATGATTACAGACGCTCCCCGACTTGCATTCATCCGTTTTACGTTTTTTCGCTTTTTTTTTTCAAAAAAAAAAAAAAAAGTCAAATTTTGAGTTTAGACGTACCTACGTAGTACACTGACGTAATGACGAAATGACATAATGTAATGTAATGTGATTCAGCTCAGCTTCATGTCATATGACCATCCGTCGACCTTCCGAACCATTTACAAGCAGAAAGAGAATTTACATCGCATCATAGAGAATGTTAAAGGTTACATTTGATATTTGATGAGTGAATTTGTTAAAATGTATTAATTTTAAATTATTTTGTTTGAATTTAATTTATTTGAAATTAATGTTGATATTATTTTACAATGTTATGTTTATAATAATTGATTTAATGGTGTTTTATGATATATACGGTAATTGTATTTATGGATGTGTAGTACAGTATGAGCGTCATACGTCACACGTCATACGTCACTGTAACAACTTGCGTTCACTTTTAACTTGTGTTCGGCCGTCCGGAACCAATTAAAAACGTAAGTCGGGGAGTGTCTGTATTTAATTCAGCGGAGGTTTCCTGCGTTCTATCTAGCGCTGTTTGTGATGCATTTTAAATGCAATCGCCGATCGGCAACCTCCGGGAGAACGGTGTTGCCATGCTTGATGAGGGTTTCCTAGAACACAATAAGAGTTGGCAGAGGAAGACGGTGCACGGTGTACTAATATAATATGAAAACGCGGCTAAACACGCAATACGTCGGAGTATCTTCAACTCTGTCGGCATAAAGGCAGCTATTTAAATATCGAAATGCCAAGCAGAGCTTTAAGCAGAAGCGGTATTACTCAGTGCCTCATCGACAGAAGCACTAATTTCCTGAAAAGACCATTTGCCGAAATGATGAGCACTGTTTGCCTCCAGTGGAACAGCGTGAAGAAAAGAGGCCAAACAATAGAAGGCAGGGAATGTCATGATTGTGTCTGCTTGTCCATGCGAATCGGACATTCTCCCCAGCAGAATGTTACACAGGTCAATAACCTTACAGGCGATTTACACAAACGCCTCCTCCAGCAAGGTAGAAACAAAGTCATATTGGCTCCCCCTCTCCCACCAACCCTCCGTCCACCAACACCACTGTCTCCCACCGCCTAGCTTCTTCTTAGCACTGGCTCCAAAAACGCAGCCCTCAAAACTGTCAATCCGCAAATTATAATAAGATCTGAACCTCCTCCTAATCAGGAACAGTAAGGGCGGAGTCACATCTTAACGATAGAGGCGATTAAATTCTGACCCGCACATACGCGATCTTGTCCGAAAGTACAAGTAAAGTTTATTTCAAAGAGAAGTGAATAAATTCGAAGTGGAATTCGCATCCCCCCGATCCATATTCTCGGTCGTAGTGAAAATTTTGGACCTACAGAAAATTTTGTACGGAATTAGCATTAATAGATATTAGAAGATCCATTCATTCATTTTCTGAACTGCTTAATCCTAAACAGGATCGCAGGGAGGCTGGGAGCCCATCTCATCCGACTCTGAGTGAGGGCAGAGTACACCCCGGATGACTTGCCAGGCCATCGCAGGGCAGAAACATGCAATGCAGCTACTCTAGTCGAAAGTCAGCAATGGTTCTTTTACATGAACCTCCCACCACAGACCGTGAGAGATACGGCAGGCCTTTGATAACCCAGTTAGCTGCGCTTAGGAGAGAGGGGGGGGCAGTGACAACCCGTTGACGGTGGGGCTTGAACCCCCCCCAACCTTAGGATTGGTAATCAAGCACCTTACTAATGGGGCACCACTGCCCTTCCCGATATTATAAGATATCCAACAATATTTGGAGTCTTTCGAAGAGACGGCCTTTGAGCATAACAGCGGTATTTCTGGCAGAAACCAACTGAAAACAAAGTCCCACTGTCTTGCAGCTATATCGCTTACATGTGAGTCAGGTCTCCTTATGGACAGTTTCTCCTAAGATCTCGATTACCACTGGGTCAGTACATGAGGCTTGATCATGCATCCCAAGTCCAAAAATCCCATTTCTACATAAGCAAATTTCATCAAATGCCATCAACAGGAGAATAAAATGTAATTGGGGCACGGAACCCCTGCGAAATCATAAAGTAACCTGATGGCGATGTGAAATGATCCTCTGAAAGCTACACAGTCACTATAATGAAAGACTCTGCTGGTTCCATTGGGCTTTGCTTGGCTTGCTTATTCCTTATGATGTAGTCTGAAACTCAGAGGTCCGACCCCTTTCAACAAACACTCCTGATTCATTTTGTCCTAAAAGCAGAACTGAGTTTTGTGTGTGTGTGTGTGTGTGTGTGTGTGTGTTTTGCACAAATTTCCAACCACCATGTAGTCAGATGTCCACTCGTCTGCTCTTTGTTAACATGTGTTATTGGGGAAGAAGGTTCTGAAGCAGGTTGTCTGGTCAACATGGCTCTAATTACTGTGGTTTGGGAGTAGCCAATGAATAAATCTTCGTTTTAACTTTTCTTTGTTTCCTGGTCAGTAAAAACGACAAAGGTTGGAGAGGTTCTGGCTGTGTGAGAACGGACTAATACAAGTATCGGTTCTGGTAGCATCAACAGGTTCGAGGGTCTTTTATACACAGCGTGTTTTGTGTAAAACTGAATATCGTTCTAGATTAAAGTATTTTATCATCTCAGTATGGCGGCACGGTGGCGGAGTGATTGGCACGACCACCTCACAGCAAAAAGGTTCGAATCCCAGCTCGGATGTTTCTGTGTGGAGTTTGCATGTTCTCCCCGTGCTTGTGTGGGTTCCTCCGGGTACTCCGGTTTCCTCCCGCAGTCAAAAAAAATGCACAGAAGGTTAATTGTCTGTTCCAAATCTTCCTTAAGTGTGAGTATGAGTGGTTGTGTGAGTGTTGGATCTGCAATGGCCTGGCGTGCTGTCAGGATGTACCCCGCCCTCGCCCAGAGCTGACAAGAGATGGGCGCCAGCCTCCCCACGACCCTAATTAGGATTAAGCGGTTCAGAAAATGAATGAATGAATGAATCCTCTTAGGATCTTGGATCATTCATAGTTTCTCTACATTTATTCAATTTACCAGATGACCCCACCCACAGGAACTTACAGTGGTATGAAAAAGTATCTGAACCTTTTGGAATTTCTCACATTTCTGCATAAAATCACCATCAAATGTGATCTGATCTTTGTCAAAATCACACAGATGAAAAAACAGTGTCTGCTTTAACTAAAACCACCCAAAAATTTATAGGTTTTATTATTTTAATGAGGATAGCATGCAAACAATGACAGAAGGGGGAATAATAAGTAACTGAACCCTCTGCCTAAGGAGACTTAAAGAGCAATTGAAACCAATTTTTACCAAACAATTTAAGTCAGGTGTGTGCCCAATCACTGATGAGTGGCTTAAAGCTGCCCTGCCCACTATAAAACACACACATGGTAAGAATTGTTTTGATGAGAAGCATTGTCTGATGTGCACCATGGCTCGCTCAAAAGAGCTGTCTGAAGACCTGCGATCAAGAATTGTTGATTTGTATAAAGCTGGGAAAGGATACAAAACCATCTCTAAAAGTCTGGAAGTTCATCAATCGACAGTCAGAGAAGTTGTCTACAAATGGAGAGAGTTTGGCACTGTTGCTTTTCTCCCAAGGAGTGGCCGTCCACCAAAGATGACGCCAAGAGTTCAGCGCAGAATACTCAGAGAGGTAAAAAAAACCCTAGCATGTCTGCTAAAGACTTACAGAAATCACTGGCACAGTCCAATATCTCTGTGCACACATCAACTATATGTAAAACAATGGCCAAGAATGGTGTTCATGGGAGGACTCCAAGGAGGAAGCCGCTGCGGTCTAAAAAAAACATTGTTGCTCGTTTAATGTTCGCAAAAAGGCACTTGGACACTCCACAGAAGTTTTGGCAAAATATTTTGTGGACTGATGAAACCAAAGTTTACTTGTTTGAGAGGAACACACAACGTCATGTGTGGAGGAAAAATGGAACAGCTCACCAACATCAACACCTCATCCCCACCGTGAAGCATGGTGGAGGGTGCATCATAGCTTGGGCTGTTTTGCTGCCTCGGGGCCTGGACAACTTGCAATCATTAATGGAAAAATGAATTCAAAAGTTTATCAGGATGTTTTGCAGGAAAACCTGAGGCCGTCTGTCAGACAGTTGAAGCTAAAAAGAGGATGGATGCTGCAACAAGACAATGATCCAAAACACAGAAGTAAATCAACTTTAGAATGGTTTCAGAAGAACAAAATACACATTCTGGAGTGGCCAAGTCAAAGTCCAAACTTGAACCCCATTGAGATGCTGCGGCAGGACTTCAAGACAGCGATTCATGCCAGACATCCCAGGAATCTGACTGAACTACAGCAGTTTTGTAAAGAAGAATGGGCCAAGATTAGTCCTGATCGATGTGCCAGACTGATCTGCAGCTACAGGAAGCATCTGGTTGAAGTTATTGATGCCAAAGGGGGGGGGCCACAAAGTATTAAATGTGATGGTTCAGTTACTTATTCCTCCCCCTTCTGTCATTGTTTGCATGCTATGCTCATTAAAATAAGAAAACCTATAAATGTTTGGGTGATTTTAGTTAAAGCAGACACTGTTTTTTCATCTGTGTGATTTTGACAAAGATCAGATCACATTTGATGGTGATTTTATGCAGAAATGTGAGAAATTCCAAAAGGTTCAGATACTTTTTCATACCACTGTATATTCTTCTCTCATTCATAAAACCAAGAACAGCCTTGCTTAAGGGCCCAACAGTGGCGCATTGCTGGTACCGGGGCTTCACCTCCATCTTTTGACCAGTAACCACTGATCCACCACTGCCCACCATCCACTGCTTTATTTATTCCATTTATCCATCAGAGGCAGAGGGGACATGAACACAATCCCAACTTACTTCGGGCAAAAAGACGGGTACATTCCGGTTGGTTGGTCAATGTTTCACCGGGACAAAACAGAGCCGGACAACCATTCATAGCCATGAATGGCCGGTTGACCCAACTGAACTATGGGCGTCGAACAATAACAGCAATATTATCGTCTAGTGTGGGTTTCTTCCTGGTACTCTGGTTTCCTCCTACAGTCCAAAAACATGGTCAGTAGGCTAACTGTCTGATCCAAGTTGCCCCTAGGTGTGAATGTGAATGTTTGTAAGTGTGTTGCCCTGGCGAGCTTTCCAGGCTGTACCCTGCCCTCGTCCAGAGTCAGCTGAGATGGGCGGCTCAGAAAGTGATGAATGACTGTATGAATAAATAAATATCATCTATTTTTATAGAGGATGGAAGGTCCTGTGTTCAAATCCCAGGCTCATGCATTTCTATGTGGAGATTACATGGTCTTCCGGTGCTGGAGTGGTTTCTCCTCTATTTATTCAGGTTTTCTCCCAAAGATCAAAGACATGCACATTACTCAAATTTGTTATTCCAAAATAACCCTAGAGGTGAGTGTAGATGTGAATGGTTGTCTTTGTGTTGCTCCGTCGAGATGGTCAGGGAGTACCAAGCCCAGTGTTGGCTGAGATAGGTGCCAGCCTCCCTGCAACCCACTTACATTAAAGTAGTTCTGCAAATGAGTGAGTGAAAATGGGATTATGATTTTCATCATCAACACCCCCGCCCCTTCAAAATAAACATACAATTCTCAAAATCACTGGGATTCCTGGACTCCACCCTGACCAAGGTTTTGCATGCGATTCGATGTGACCCCTCAACTCCTCTGCACATTCAATGACTACAGTCACGTAACTAAAACAACTTATGAGGCCCAGTCTTCTTGAGCGCCAGATCTGCCGTCAAACATGCCACCAAAAAGTTTTTACTTGAAGAAATTTCGATCTAATGCAGCCGAACTCGGTCAAGCCAAGACGTAATTCTGTTTAAAGCGTTCAATTATTGGGCGCACTTTTCCTTTTAAGGCTACTCGGTGAAACTGACAGATCAGGAATTTGTCTGACTTTGGCGTTTTTCTCCTGAAAAGGTGAAATTTCACTGTTGCTATAAAAGAGATCATCCAGGAAATAAAACACCATCTCAAAAATTATAGAGAAGGATTTGACAACCGAGGTGTAAATTCCGACGCCCGACTCGCTGCCTTATTGCACCTTTCACCGTCCATAAACACGGAATCAAGTCGACCATGCCCAGGCAGGTCCTGATTTAAAAAGAGCTTCGTTAATCATCAAAGAAAAGGCAAGGTCATGTCTATAGAGCATTGGGGTCCCTTTTTCCCCATTTTTCCTCCCTTTCTGGTTGGTTGGTTGGTGTGTGTGTGTGTGTGTGTGTGTGTGTGTGTGTGTGTGTGTGTGTGTGTGCGTGTGTGTATGGCTGCCTCGATAGGTCCCTGCTCTCCATCTCATGTTTATTCACATCCCTTTGCTCAGCTCAATCTATTCAGTGCCACAGACTTCATTTCACACCAAACTATGCTGTTTCAATACCATTACGTGTGAAGCCATTGACTGGAGCCTCTCGACCATTTCATGGTACATGACTACGCGGTGGCTCCACTGGAGCCGAAACGCTCTCCAGATAGTTTAAAGTGGTCACTCGGAAAGAAGCTCTCCACAGTCTCTCTCTCTCGCTCTCGTCTTTGCACAAATGCTGCTCGGAAGTAGAGATGACCGATGTGCAGGCTTTACTCCTGTGAGATGGATTTACACTCATTATTGTGACATTTTGAGGGCAGTGTTAAAAATGCCAAGAGTCACTGTCGTCTGCAGGCTCTTAAAGTCTAAGGTCGAGAAACCAAAAGAACATTATGGTTCTTATCAAACATATTATTCATTCATTCATTCGTTTTCTCTAACCGCTCAATCCTAATTAAGGTCGCGGGGAGGCTGGTGCCCATCCCAACGGACTCCGGGTGAGGGCAGAGTACACCCTGGATGGCTCGCCAGGCCATCGCATAGCAGAAACATGCTGATGGCTATGCAGCTACTCTTTAGGAAAGTCAGCACTGTTTACTTTACATGATCCTCACACCATAGGCAGTGCGAGACATAGCCGGCCTTTGATAACCCAGTTATCGCCATTGGAGGGACGGTGACAACCTGTTGAGAGTGGGCCTTGAACTCCCAACGTTAGGATCAGTGATGAGACATGGCCGGTCTTTGATGACCCAGTTAGCTGCACGGGAAGTGTGTGTGTGTGTGTGTGTGGGGGGGGGGGAAGCAGTGATAACCCATTGAGAGTAGGCCTTGAACCCCCAACCTTAGGATCAGTGATACAGCACCTTTACCACCAGGCCACCACTGCCCCAAATATATTATCATACACACAACCTTTTCTGGAACAGTTGATGCAGTGTTTATCATGTCCACGTTACAGGAAGAAGGTTCTGGGTTCCATTCCAAGGCTCAGGTGCTTCTGCAAGGAGTTTGCATGCTCTCCCCGTGTTTGCGTGGGTTTCCGCCGGGTACATTTTTCCTAATGTTCCCTTTCATTTTCTTTTTTACTGCATATTGAAGAGTCTTTTGCAACCCTACGTTGTGCAAAACAGAGGAGCCCTTTAACTTTATTTAAAATGAATAGATTTGAAAAAAAATCTTCTGATCTCAAGAATAGAGATACAGTAATCCCCCACCACTTTGCATTTCCTACTTCGTGTCAAAGCAATATCGTGGGATTTCCCATCGGGAAATTAAAAAATTAAAGATTGTTCAAAATTCACGAGCCGTACAGCACTACATGTACATTCAACTACGCTACCCAACATGCTCTGTTCTCCTGCTTTACTTGAGTGTTCTCTGATTGGCTGTGAATCCAGCAAGTTGATTGGTGAGATTATATTTCCCAGCATCCAACACACCTTTCCTCCCTCATGAAAATATGACTTTTATTGAGCTCAGGGGAAGCACTGGGGTGCAGGAAAAATCATGTTCACCGTAGTAATGAGGGAAAAACAAAAACCAAAATCACTGGGAGTATCAACATGAAAACTGGTCGAGCACGGAGCTCTTTATGGCGCACTGATGGCTGAGTGAATTCAGGTGCGCTCTCTGGATTTCACCTGTGGGTAACAGCCACCCCCCTCACCAGCACATGCAGTGTATAAGGAGAGAGAGAAAAAGAGTTAAACATCTGTGAATTTGGACACTAACATGATATGGACTAAAGCAAAGGCTCTGGAGGCGCCGATGAGCCCCAACCAAGCACCAGTGCCGCCAGTGATTCTCCTTCTCAACGTGGCCATGGATTTGTTATTTATAAGGTTTGATATACAGTATTTATATATATTTATTGTCATTATAAGGTGTATCATTTATTTATATATTAATACATGTTGCCTGTATGACATTAACATGCAGAGAACACTTTAAAATTAACTTCTATATAAATTTTATATAATATATAGGTGTGTTGGTGTCATTAAGAAGTGGCAGAAGTCATGTCACGGTTTTTCTCATTTCGCGCGGGCGGGGGGTCCCCATTAACCGCGAAATAAGGGGGATTACTGTATATCAATCATTTTTTACAGTATACTAATATATATATATATATATATATATATATATATATATATATACATACATATATATATATATATATATATATATATATATATACATATATCTCGTCAGTATTAACATCTAGCCTGGGTTTCCCTGTGATGGCCTGGTGGGCTGTCCAGGATGTACCCTGCCCTCATCCACCATCGGCTGAGATGGGTGCCAGCCTCCCTGCGACGCTAATAAGGATTCAGAAAATGAATGCATGAATGAATGAATGAATGAATGAATATCATCTATGGTTAATCAGGTTGGAAGGTCATGTGTTCAAATCTCAGGCTCATGCATTTCTATGTGAAGATTACATGGTCTTCTGGTGCTGGAGTGGTTTTCTTCCATGTACTCAAGTTTCCTCCAATAATCACAGTCTAATAATCACAGCAATATTATCGTCTTGCATGGGTTTCCACCAGGTACTCTGGTTTCCTCCTACAGTCCAAAAGCATGCACTGGTTTAGTGTGTGCACGTGTGCGTGTGTGTGTGTGTGTGGACCGGCGAGCTGTTCAGGCTGTACCTAGCCCTCGCCAAGAGTCAGATGAGATGGGCAACAGCCTCCCTGTGACCCAAGTAGGATGAAGTGGCATTGACATTTATTGAATAATGAATATTTTCATTCAATTATTCATTCATTTTCTGGAACACTTAATACTAATTTGGGTCGCAAGGAGGCTAGCGCCCATCTCAGCCAACTTTGAATGACTGTAGGGTACACCCTAGACAGCTCACCAGGCCACCACAGGGCTAATGAATATTTTCTTAGATATAATTGAGATAGACATGCCTTTTTCATAAGGGTCACAAAAAACAAATAACATAATATATATATATATATATATATTTTTTTTTTTTTTGTTCACAATTTTTGTTGAAGCTCCGCCCACTCAGCGAACTCGTATCATGCCATACATTCCTGAGAGCTTGTTTTCTGAGTTTTCTGTTTACACTTCTCGATGACTTGCATGTCTGAAATTTTACCTGCACAGACTTTACCCAAACATATAAAAGTATCAGGCCACTTAATCCTAATTAGGTCATGGAGAGCCTATCTCAGTCACCCTGAAAAGTCAATACTCACACAACCATTCACAAACACTTACCCAAAGACTACATGAAGGAGCCAGTTGGCTTAAATGTGCATGTCTTTAAACCGGGGGAGGAAACCCGAGTATCCGAAGGAAACCCATACGATGTTGGGGACAACATGCAAACTACACACAGAAACGCTCTTGGCGAGTCCAGGACTAGAGCGGAGGACCTTCTTGGCCATGCAAACCACTACTCCACCCTGCCATCATATACAAAATACCTCATTTACGAAAAAATGAATATATTTTAAAACTACAAACAAGAACAACAAAGGAAACTTCCAACAGCTGAATCCTTTAATTCTAACATTATCAATTCTGTATTATTAATCCGTTTATATTTTAATAATAGAATAACACCATCATTACAGAGACGACAAGTAGTTATGGTATCTACAGTTTAAAATTATTACTGATTTATCTGCTGTCTCTTCCCTTAAAATGCATATCGTATATTAGTGTTCCAAAGGAAATTCTGGGTAATGCCGCCTTTTACGATACAAACAGCACCCTGACGGCCGACCCGTCTTGATGCCTTAGATGTCTGTGCGCTGATTCACCGTCGCTGGTTTAGATCTTCAGCTCCATATCGACTTTTGCAGGCGTTTCCTGTCTCTTTTGCCTTCTTCCTCTTTGCTTGTTCGATTTTGGATTAACTTTTTTTTCGTAGACTCAGAAGGATTTATAATTATTTATAATATTTAAAACTGCTGGTTTTGGGCCTTGCAAGCTTTTGTAACCAAATTCCAAGTAGTACGGTCATAGTTATGAGCCTGACAAGAATAAAGCATGTAATAATTAACCATTGTAAAGTGAAAGCAGGGTGGATGTTGTTGTTGGGTAATCCTTGTTTGAATGAAAGTCAACAAGACTATTACAAATTATTATTAATATAACAAATTACTGTTTTTATTTTGTTCTAGTACAGTGTGTGTGTGTGTGTATGTGTGTGTGTATATATATATATATATATATATATATATATATATATATATATATATATATATATATATACACACACACACAGACTATAAACATCTTAAGTCTACATTTTCTTCTATTTTTACACATGTACCTAACAGCAGTGTAGCGTAAAATATATTACAGAGAACTATAAGGCAGCCTCACTCTGTAACAGTGCTTTTAGTTGTTTAAAGTTTTGTATACACCACACAGAAACTTAAGAAAATTAAACTAAAACAAGATTTTTATGGATCATTTTTCTATTTATTTGTTTTATTATAAACCACCCCCTTATTCCCCATTTTAATCGTATGCAATTCCCACAGAACAACCATTACCTTCACGATCACACACTCGCCCCACCCATCAGGGACACGGATAGTCGTGCACCTTGTCGACGCACCACCTGGGAGCCTTTTGTGTGACGACGACAACACTTCCTGGTACCAGCAAGAGTGACAATCCATGAGTGCCTACCATTTTGATAAAGTATTATCCACTCTGGATATATATATATATATATATATATATATATATATATATATATATATATATATATATATATATATATATTAAATAAAAATATACATATATATTTAAGTTCCAAGATAATGGACCAATCAGATTGCATTGCTCCTGTAATATACTCTAATTACTTAAAATAATGTTAGCGATATACTGTACATAATGGCATATCTGTATAATTTCGAGAGAATATGACAATTGTTTCTGTGACTTGAGGTACGGGTCGTAGAAAATAAGGCACTGCAGACTAGGAAGAACATCACAGATCCCTTCAGGTGCGACTGTTTTCCTGAAGTCTACCCCGTTCCACCTTAGGCGTGAATGAATCTCTGGAGCTATTCAGTTTCTTGACCTTTCAGAACTATAAGCGGCTTTGCGACGCTACAGCTCTAATAAGAGCGTTGCTATGCTAATGAACACGACAGCTCGGTTCTTTGGACTTCGAGCTTTTAAGAGCTATTATGAGCTGAAACTTTTGATGGAGGGTTTAGGTTTCCCTGTGACAAGCCCATTTGAGGGCTCCACAGATTCTCAGTTACTCTGTTCGGAGCTCGACGGAAGCCTGCACGCCGGAGACCTTATTCTGCTCTACAGTAACTGCGACTGATAAAGGCCCAGGGAAGAGTGGCTCCTATTGAAAGGAGACGCTCAATTCAGCACTAATTACAACAGGCCGTCACTTTGGAGAGGGCTCACTTAATCAAGAGGGCTCTTCTTCTGTCTTCATATAAGGGTGGACTAACACGCGTAAAGCGTTTAATGCTGGGATTGCGTCCGCTTTTTAATTCAGGCTGCTCTGGCATAAGTGGGGTATATTTAAGCTATTTGGACTCGGGGCTAAATGACTTTTAAAGAGATCTAATAGGGAAGAGGATCAAGAAGGGGGGGAAAAATGGCTACACCTGATGAGCGTGCATTTCTGGCTAAATAAGGAGGGAACTTTTCGAGAATTACAAAACTGCGATAAAAAAAGGGGACGGCTTATAGAATTAGAGAAGATAGAGGAAAAGAACTGGGAAATCTGACATACGTGGTCAGACTATGACAAGGCCGAGATTACTTAAGTATCTGTAAATGGAAGAGTTAGGACTTTGGCCAGTGTTGGTCTTAGTTTGCACTCAGGCATTTAAAAGTTAAAGATTTTTGCTAAACCTTTAGCGAGAGAAAGGAGCGATCAAAAAGTACCCGCTCTTAAATCCGAAAAAAAAAAAAAAAAAAGCGAGAAGGACGATGTGAGTCTTTACTACTCACAGTCAAAGCGTGAATAATGAACTACACTGCACTTGCTTTCCTCTGGGGCACAGTGGCGTGCTGGTTGGCACTTCCACCTCCTCACAGTTAACAGGTCCAGGGTTCGAGTTTCGGGCTAGGTGAGGGGGGTTTCTTTCTTTCTTTCTTTTTTGAATTCCCCCCATTTTCTTTCAAATTTTCACCAACCAGGTATTTACTTCCCTATAACATGACCACCACCAACAAGTGAGGGGCGTAAGTATGCACACACACACACACACACACACACACACACGCACACACGCACACGCACACCCCGCCATGACATGCAACGTTAGCCACCCAGCTCTTTTCAAACTGCTGCACATGGGGGGGGGGGCATCGTACAAATTAACTCACGGACACCATGATCAGCCGGTGATCGCTGCGAGTGACAAGGAGGTGAGCGCACCTATCCCTCCGTTAGGTGACAGCTCAGACTGTCCCTTACGTGGACGCCCAGCCACCTGAGTGCAGCGAACTGGGTTATCAAAGGAAAGGCCGGCCGTGTCTCTCACTGTCTATGGCAAGAAGTTCGGATAAAAGAACCATTGCTGACTTTCGACAAGAGGAGCTGCATAGCCATCAGCGTGTTTCTGGGCTGCGAATGTCAGGCGAGCTGTCCAGGGTGTACTCTTCCGAGCGCAGAGTTGCCTGAGATAGCCGCCAGCCTCCCTGCGACCATAATTAGGATTAAACGGTTCAGAAAATGAATGAATGAATAGACTCCCAGCCACGGATAGCTGTCTGCATTAACTCGGATTCAAACTTGTCTTCTCTGGGTTAATCAACGCACCTTCTCGATGCACCAATTAGGAGCAACGAGGGCGGTAACAAGTAGAGATTGCATGTTCTCATGGACTTCCGCGGGTTTCCCTCCAGGTACTCCGGTTTCCTCTGACAGTCCAAACTCATACACATTAGGCTAATTGGGTATTCCCAATAGTGCGAATATTTATGTGTTGCCCTGCAAGGGTCTGGAGAGCTTGTTCCAGGTATAATCAGCCTTCGCTCAGAGTCAGCCGAGTTAGACGCCGGCCTCCCCGTGACCCTAACAGGACTAAGTGGATTGGCAAATGAGTGAGTGAGTGAAAGATCATTCCGATTACCCCCAGATAGCAAACCAGTTCAGCTCATGATGTGGTATTGGGGTGTTTTCTATTTATTTATTAATTAGACTTGTTTTATACGTACAAGCCCTACGATGGCCTGGAAAGCTGTCCACGGTGTACCCCGCCCTCACTTCGAATCGGCCGAGATGGGCGCCAGCCTCCCTGCGACCCTAATTAGGATTAATTGGTTCAGAAAATAAATGAATTGAATGAATTATACGTAGAATGCATCGTTATTTTTGAATTTAACAATAAAATAAAAATAACATAAACGTTGCCGAATCTTCAGTGTGTTTTTACTTTAAATTCCAGGCACAAATTTTATTTAACCTTGAAATTCAACAGCGCCGGTGTCATCACTATTAACATTCCCCCACTTACCTCTTCTGTTTCCTTTCTCTTTAACAACAAAAGGAAAACGATTATTAGTGTGCATGGCTAACGCAAAACATAAAAGGATAATGATTTTCAAAGACATACCTCATGTAAAACTCCCACGAGGCACAACTTTTTTTTTTTTTTTAACTAGCGTGACAGAAGTGTAATTCAAACACACACACACACACACACACACACGCGCACACACACACACACACACACACACACACACACACACACACACACACATCTTTTGAATGCCAGGGCCGATTCAAAGCACACGCGTCTGATTAAAAAGTCAAATTCCTGATGATGAGTGATGAGTGAAGTTGGGTACACCTGGGGTGGAGAGTAGGTGTATGAACGCGCACGTGTGTGTGCGCGCGTGTGCGTGTGTGTGTGTGTGTGTGTGTGTGGAGGGGACTGTCTACTTGACAGCTCTGTAACCTCAAGCAAGCTCCAAAACAAAGTGAAAAGAACAGAGACCGAAATGAAACAAAGTTCAAAGTACAAATGAACTAGCTGGTAAGCTTTGTTTATGTATGTGTGTGTGTGTGTGTGTGTGTGTGTGTGTGTGTGTGTGTGTGTGTGTGTGTGTGTGTGACCACGGTGCATTTAATAGAAGCTTAGCAATATTCCCTAAAACACTTAGGCTCATAGCAGAAGCTGGCAATGATGAGATGGAAGGGTGAGCCAGCTCTCTGACTGTCGCCTTTAATACACGGATCAAATATCAAATGCTGCGGCTACACACTTGGCCGCGGAGGTGCTTTCGGAAGTGTTTATCGCCAACTTTTGCTCCAAAAATCCACACAAGCCAACCAAAAGAAAATGATTCAACCCTAAAGAGTGGTGGCCTTGAGCTGTGTCCTTTACTTCCATCCAGTATAATCAGTAACGGATGTGATCACCGCCTTATTACTATAGATCATCACCACACTGAAGACCGGCTTTGTTTTCCTTCGAGGAATTCCACTCGCCGCTAATGCACTACCTACCAATCCGGGACGGTGAGGGTCGCGGAGTGCTTTCTTATGTGACGACAAAAAAAAAAAAAAAAGTAGTGGTCTCGGCCGTCTTCCACATACACGAGCTCACAGACACCCATATTTGGCTAGGGCTGTTGTGATTGGCTGTAGAGATAAAGGACGTAATCCTTCCCACTATGATTCTGTGAGAACAACCTCCAATTTATGGAAAATAATGCTAACGCTATTGTGTGGTGCCTCTCAGAGATGCATGGGTCTGCTTATTTGTGAGGCGCTCCAAGTTGTTGCAAGTGACGTATGGTGCTTGTGAGTCAAAGCGCGGCTTATTCAGACTTCCGATCTTTCCGAAGGTTGAGTACTAAACAACTATTTAACGCGCACTTGCTCACTTGAAAGATCGGGAGTCCGAATAAGCACCATACGTCACTTGCGACAAGCGCCTACATTCGGTGGAGCGCTTCACATTTGTGAATATGTACAGTCCCTTCACAGATGATGATGATGATGATATCAGTGAAAGAATGGTCACGATAACTATTATATTAATAGATTTCATCATTTCTGACCTGATACCCACTTCGCTGTGATGGGTCACGTTTGTGGATCCGCCCTGTTTCTCTGATTGGTCACAGAAGATACTGGGTGAAGGGCTCTTGCGAGGAGCATCGACAAGATGGGCAACTATTACCCCGGAGATCGCAAGCTCATGCCTGGTTTAGTTCTGCCGGGAGTCCGTGGGAGCTAAATGGTCGAGCTGTCATTGAAGGGAGGAGTAGCATATGCTCACTTCCCTGTCACTCACAGTGATCGCAAACCAATCATTTGCGTCTGGACGACGCTTTCCCTCCGAGTGTGTCAGACCGTCCACAAATACACATGCGCCGCAGTTTTAAAAGAGGCGGGTAGCTGGCAATGCATGTCACGGTGGGGGTGTGTGCATGTTTGTGCACCTCCCTGGTTAATGTTGGTTGTGTGAAAGGGAAGGTTGGATATGACTACATTAGGGAGAAAATGGTGGAACATATCCCCCCCAAAAAAACAAACAAACAAACAAAAAAAAACTAATAAATAAATAAAATACTGGGTTCATCCTCAGCCCAAGCCACACACTTCCACCAATTTTCATGGAAATTGTAGGCTATGTGCCAAGAGACAACGATTCAGACAAACTGCACCAAAAAAAAAAAAAATAATAATAATAAAAAATAAAATCTTAACTCGCCAACATGTGGACACAACAGGACCGATACTGGCTCGCTAAACTTCGAACCACTTTCATTATTCATTTTCTGAACTGCTTCATCCTAATTAGGGTCACGTGGAAGCTGGCGCCCATCTCAGCTGAATCTGGCAGAAGGTAGAGTACACCCTGGACAGCTCGCCAGGGCAGAAACACACTGAAGGCTATGCAGCTCCTCTTGACAAGAGTCAGCAATGGTTCTTTTACATGAGGCACCACAGGGCACCACAGACACGAGACAGTGAGAGACACGACCGGCCTTTGATAACCCAGTTCGCTGTTCTGCGGGGACAGCGGTGAGAACCCGGTGATAGTGAGGCTTGAACCTTAAACCTTGGGATCAGTAATCCAGCACCATACCACTGGACCACCACTGGCCCTATCGACATTTTAACTAACTTATCCACTTTCCCTCGGACAGTCATCCTCTCAAAAAAAAAAAAAAAAAAAAAAAAAATATCCCGAATTCTTCCGTGTGGCATTTCAAAAAAACGACAAAACCCAACTTCAACTCCTCTCTGTTCTCCTCTCTGACCTTTTGCGCAGAAGTACTCCATGTCCTCGCAGCCGAGGTTCTCTGTCTCAAAGTCCGTCGGGAAGTTCTCCTCAGTGGAGAACTCCTCTTTAGCGGTCAGCTCGTTTCCCTCGGATACGCATTCCTCCTCTTCCTCTTCCAGACCATCGTCGAGGGGACCTAACCACACACACACACACACACACACACACACACAAACACAAACACACAGAAAGAGAGAACAGTTCTCGCTCTGGTAAAACAGAACATTTTTTATTCAGATATCCCACTGAAGGATGAGGATGTTTTAAATATTTATGATCGGAACGGTGCAGACGTGAAACTAATGCTGATGCTGAAACTACCGAAATTAAAAAAAAAACTCCAACAGTACAACACTGAGGTCGAGTAACAACCGCAGCGGAGCCTCGTCACACCATGATTTCATCGTGTTTGCAACTGATCACACACACACACACACACACACACACACACACACGCGCGCACACACATATACATGCATACATATACACACGCATACATATACACACACACACGCACACACACGCATGCATATACATGCATACATATACACGCATACATATACACACGCATACATATACACACGCATACACACTCACACCTAGATGTGGCCCATAAGCCGAAGGTGCCTATCTTTGGACTGTAGGAAGAAACCAGAATAATAATGATGAAGCCCATATAAACATGGTGATAACCTGCAAACTCCACACAAAAACATCGTCAGCAAAGCCTGGGACTTAAGCCAAAGACCTTCTTGCTGTGAGGTGCACTACTCGACCACGCCCGCCCGTGGTTAATATTGACAAAACTAACAGTATTATTTAAATATTGATAGCGCAGTGGTGACCTGGTGGTAAAGTGCGCTGGATCGCTGATCCTAAGGTTGGGGGTTCGAGTCCCACTCTCCACAAGGTTGTCACTGTCCCCCCAGTGCAGCTGACTGGGTTATCAAAGGCCGACCATGTATCTCACTGTCTATGGTGAGAGATTCATGTAAAAGAACCATTGCTGACTTCGTCAAGAGTAGCTGCATAGCCATCAGCGTGTTTCCGCCCCTTGCTAAAGGGTTGTTTACGAGGTAAAAACCTATGCCAAATGAAATATGGCGACCCCTGGAAAAGGGAAAAAGCCGAAAGGAAAAGAAGAAGATTATTTAAATATTGATGTTTTATGGGAGGGATAGTGCCACCTAGCGGCTAAAATCATCCTGATCCATTCACAGTTCCGATACTGATGTAATTTGAGTAATACTTTACTGCATCATGTGTGTGTGTGTGTGTGTGTGTGTGTGTGTGTGTATATATATATATATATATATATATATATATATATATATATATATATATATATATATATATATATATATATATATAAAACGGTGGGGTAGTGGTCGTCCAACAGTAGGGTGTTGGATAACCGATCCAAAGGTCGGGGGTTCAAGCCCCACTATCACCATCACTGCCGACACCTCTCCCTGTGCGCAGTTAACTGGGTTACACACAATTTATATACTTACACAGTGTCCTCCAGGATCAATAAACTATTCTGATAGTCATCCTGACCGCCAAAACCGGCCGTGTCTCTCACTGTCTGTGGTGAGAACTTCACATAAAAGAACCATTGCTGAGTCTCGTCAAGAGGAGCTGCATAGCCGTCAGCACGGTGGTGCTGTGCCTCGCACGTCTGTCACAGCAAGAAGTCCTGGGTTCGATTCACGTTTCTCGCGGTGTTTCAGTGTGGAGTTTGTATGCATGTTCTCTCTGTGCTTGCAGGGGTTTCTTCCTGGTACTGTAGTTTCCTCCAGCAGTCCACAATCATGCACATTAGGCTAAAGTGCTGTTTCAAAATAGCCCGAGGCATGCGAGTGAGTGTGATTGGCTGTATATGTGTTGGCCTTGCAATGGTCTGGCAAGATGTTCAGGGTGTGCCACACCCTCGCCCAGAGTCGGCTGTTGATGGGCACCAGCCTTCCAGCGACTATAATTATGATTAAGTGGCTTAGAAAATGAAACTTCACACACACACACACACACACACACACACGCACGCACGCACGCACGCACGCACACGCCTAAAATACATGATTCAGATGTGTGTTTGCAGTTCATACACATAAACAGCTTTGAAGCTGCCGGTGCCGATACTCTGAGCGCCGGAACAATGTGTCTGAGGGGAAGTTTCTCGCTCGCCGCCTCCTGACTGTTCACACCAACATTAGCACAGCAACAGGGAAGAAAATACTTTTATTAATTTGTTCACCTTATCACAGGGTACAATGTTGATTTTTCCATTTACATTCGGTGCCTTTGGGTAACACAGTGCTGCAATCTGAAAGGAGCCACTTTTCTGTGTGATTAATTCCCCTCCCCCCACACGCAATATTATTTTTCTAAATCTAAATGATTTAGAGTTTCGCTTGTAGCTGTACATTTCTGTATTTGCATATTACTGCCGGGGAGCAATCCGGTTCTGATGGAATTACGCTTACCTGAGTTGCATTATGGCGATGGTGGGGGTGGAGTTTGAATGTATAATTCCTCAACAAAAAAAATGTGCACACACGTGTGTGTGTGTGTGTGTGTAAAAAAAAAAAAAAACATGAAGACCACATTTTCACTGAAAGAGTGAAAGTTAACATGAGACTCAGAAGTACAGAAGCCACAAACTATTTTTTGGAATTCAATAAGAGGCCACACCCTCTTTATTAAAACTGACAAATTCACAGACTACGCCTCCTTGGCTAGGATTGGTCTGTTCCAAGGTTTCATTTGGTTTAAAATGCCACACCTCCTTCACTTGACAAAAGCACTGAGACCACACCTCTTTTATTTGACTAAAGCACTGAGACCACACCTCCTTCACTTGACTCAAGCACCGAGGCCACCCCTCCTTCACTTGACTGAAGCTCTGAGGCCACACCTGCTTCACTTAACTGAAGCTCTGAGGCCACACCTCCTTCAATTGACTCAAGCACTGAGACTGTACCTCCTTGACTTAACTGAAGCACCGAGGACACACCTCTTTGACTTGACTGAAGCACCGAGGCCACACCTCCTTCACACTGACTAAAGCACTGAGACTGCACCTCCTTCCACCTGACAAAAACACGGAGACCGGACCTCCTTCAACCTCACAAAAGCACGGAAACCGCACCTCTTTCACCATGACTAAAGTACAGAAGCCACACCACCTGCACCCTGAATACAGCACAACAGCCACACCTGCTTTACCATGACTAAAACCACGCCTCTTTCACACTAAAGAAGAGAGGCCACACCCGCTTCATCATGATGAAAGCAGAGAGCACACCTGCTTCACTGCAACCAATACACCAAGGCCACACCTCCTTCACGATCAAAGCATAAAGGCCACGCCTACCTCATCATGACGAGGGCAGAGAAGTCACACGCCCCTCACTTTGTCTAAATCAGAGAAACCACATCTCTTAGATTCTGACTAATCACAGAAGCCACGCCTTCTCTTTTCATTTTCTTTTTATATTTATTACTCCTTTCTGCATCTGAACAGTTTTTCCTCACAAATCAAATGAGATCAAAGTTCTCTCGTACCACACGCGTCCCCGGAGTTCTCTCCTGATTGTTCTACACCACATGTTCCACTTAATCTAGTAATTATTGCGGTCAAACCGCGCCGAGAGTGCACACTTTCTTTATGAACGAGAAAGGCACTGTGAAGCGGGGGAAAAAAAAAAAAAAAAAAAAAAAAAAAAATGCAGCCTGCTTTCTTCATTAATGATCCCTTTGTAGTGCGCAGGAACTGGGCTCACATGAAAAGAATTAGTTTGACGATCTGTAGCAGACGTGCTGAGCGGCGCCGGAGCCTCTTTAAATTAGGATGCGGGCTCGCGATGCTAGGTGAGGATGAAGAGAGGGGGCTTGCTACGTCTCAATATGCTAAAGCTGGTGATAAGCATCAGGAATTGTATCGAAGGCGGAGGTCACTGAGGCTCAACCTGACTGTCAGGGTGGAGAGAGAAACACACACACACACACACACACACACACACACACACACACACAGAGAGTGAGTGGAATGGAGTGGGTTTGTGAAGCTGAGCGAGGTGCAGATGTCAAGCCTAGTAAAATTCACTCCGGCAATACTGCAACTGCTGATAATCAATTTGAAGATATGAAACAGATTTACCAGCACATTAAATGTCCTCGTGACACACTCTTAGGTGCTGATAAGTTCATATTCCAGAGCTTTCCGTCACAGTATGGACACACCTGCAGTAATTTCACGCCTTCTACACCTAGATCTTTTCAGAACGTCACACTCAGCAAGTAAAGATTTTTTTTTAAGGACACAATACACAATACTCACAGCGCGACTGCCTGCTGATCTCCCGAACACCTTGAGATCTCAATTGAGTTTAGTCTGGATGGCCTACCTGCCCGTCTACGTACCCGCCGGCCTACCTGCACATCCTGCTCCGTTCACTACATAGAAAACACAATAGCACACAATTGATAAGCTAGCGAGCTAGCCGCCGGCTCTAATTGAGGGAGGCCCAGCCACGTAGTGGTTAGCGTGTCCGCCTGACAGCAAAAAGGTTGTTGGTTTGAGTCACGGGCTCGGCAAGGGTGTCTGTCTCGATGTAGAGTTTACAAGTTCTTGCCATGCGGGTGTGGGTTTCCTCCGTCAGTCCAAAGATGTGTACCTTCAATAATTGGCTGCTCCTAGGTGTGTGTGTGTGTGTGTGTGTGTGTGTGTGTGTGTGTGTGTTGACTGTGCTAATGGTCTGCCGAGCTGTTTCGGTTGTACCCCGCCTTCACTCGGTGTTGGCTATGAGAGGCTCCACCTCCAACCATGGTTCTTCAGGGTTTTTTGCCCACATTCTTTCCCCTAATTTTGTCCAATTCCCACCTGTCAAGTATCGCCTTCCCTGTCACACGACCACCACCAAGCAGGGAGTGGTGTAAACATGCACACGCCCCCTCCGTGACATCCGATTCTGCCGCCCACCTATTTACAAACTACCACACATGCGTATTTGAAGGCACCCGAACACACCCTGACTGAAATCGCAGTCCGCCCCCTCGTATGCACGGTGATCGCTGTGAGTGACCAGGAAGTGAGTGTGAGCCAACCCTCCCTCCCGTGAGAGCACAGCCAATTATCTCCCATGGACACCCGGTCGCGGATGGCCGCAACCTGAATTCGAACCGGTGCTCTTCCTTTCGCCATTCGGTGAATGAGTGAGTGACGGTAGAACTGGACTTCCATGATGTAATTGGCTGATTTTGGGTTGCAGTGAGTTGAGCTGCTTTTGATGGGTGGTGTGAGCAAGTTGCCCCTGCAGCAAGAGAGAAACTGGCAAGCACGTAGGCGCAGGCGATGATGTAAAGTAGTGACATCATTTCCAGTTCCCTTTCCGAACCGCAAAGAACCATACCGGATAGAATTTGCTTTTCGGGAAACCGTCGGTATCGGACTTCACTCAGTCTCTTCCCTGATAACTTCTGTGGCAGACCACACACTGTTGCAGTGATATCACGTTAAAAATGGAGCGGAATGTATGATGCAGGTGTGCGTACGTGTGTGCGTGTGTGTGTGTGTGTGTGTGTGTGTGTTGGGGGGGTGTTTGATGGCGATAGTGCACTTTATCAGCAGGAGGCACAGTGGTGTCGTCGTCTCAAACCAGGACTCGGGTACGTTCCCCCAATTAGGGCGGAAATAATTGAATCGGACGGAACAAAGCGAACGATCTCGACGAGCGGAAAAAATCATTTCGCTCCCACCTACGCTGCTTTTTATATGATTATTTATTTATTTATTTATTTACTTTTTTTTTTTTTTTGCGGTGTTATTGAAATCAGGAGCGAGACTGGCCAGAGGGGAGTGAAACACATGCCCAGCACCTGAGACCCAACATGAATGCGAAATGATATTCACATGCCTATAGGGACGTCCGACCTGGCATCGGTCATGCCAGGATCCTTTTGTGCCAAGGTAGAGACTGGCATGGGGTAAGAAGGTCCAGGTTGGCAAACACACACACAGACACACACACACACACACACACACACACACACAGACACAGACACACACATTTCAATTTCTTCTACTTTCCCTACTTCCTTTAGGTACCATCTTTTTTTAATGTCCTGAATATATTTACATATTTACACCCCCACCCCAGTGTACCCCCCACACACACCCACACCCACCCAACAATATAGGATTTTTTTTTCTCGTTCACAGCCCTGCAACAAAAACAAAAGCATGAAGGCTGGTGTAAATGCTACTATTGAAGACTGGCATGAAACCAAAGTACCAAAAAAAAAAAAAAAAAAAAAAAGAATAAAAAAATGTTTTAAAGAGTTTTAAAACTCCTTTCGGTGTGTTTCTCCTTTTCAGAAACACGACACGATGATGTACAACCTTTAGTGTCTGAATCTGTTCCTCCAGAAATGTTAAACATTC
>CM045739.1:9720000-9740000 GCA_024760905.1 Plotosus lineatus
CACCGGAATTAGAAAAAATTGACACTTGGTTACTAGCACCCCACATTGTTAATAAATTTCTCTGTTTTGAGCAATGTTTTTTCGCTTTGGACGCTATTTTATGTTTCTATAACAAACATCAGGGGCTGGGTTCGTTTTCACGGATCGCGAGCAAGGGTAGTGTGGGTAAGCACCGGGGCATGCGCATTATATACATGTGTATTCATTTGGAGCAAAGCGAACGCTGTAAAAGTGGATTCTACACTCGTGTGCCCAAAACGAATGAAGTGCATTGCATCATGTTTGCGAAGGAATAGCAGTTTTGTCAGCTCAGGAGCCACTGGCCAATCACGTGCTATCTTTCATATTACCATTGCTAAGTGTGTCAAATGGGTGTTGTGATGCGCAAAGTGTGCTAGTTGTGGTCGTAGTAGTAGTGCTTGTCACCTCTCGCTTTCAACTAACACCGCTGGCTAGCAGCTTGCCTGTGAAAAGGGGAGCCGAGTGAGTAAGTCTCTCCCTGCCAGTACATAGCCTCTCCACCATCAAGCCCCATGTAGTGCCTCCTCGTGGCGACACATGGTAACTGAGTACCTTGCGGACTCAGGCTGAACTACAGGGGATTCGGAGGAGGTTTGGCCCCCAGACATGCGGCATGCAGGCCCACCGGCGTGTGGACACGCCCTGATGCCCATGACCCAAATCCCCAACTATGGGTTAAATAGTCCCACTGCCTTGTGGATTCCCTTGGTTGGGAGAAGGCTAAGGAGTAAACCCTACAGAAATCCGGAGTGGAGCCCCTAAGGCAGTTGGTCTGAGGATTCCCCTACCTTCTGGCAACTCCTGAAGCTGCGCTGGTACCAAATTGTACTGTATCTTCCTTTCCTTTGGATGCTATCAGCGAGGCCGAGGGGGGGGGCTTGACGTCTGGGCAGCACAAGTTCTCCATAGTTCCCGCCCAGGCTCGTAGCGCACTGGAGAGGACACTCCAACATTGATGCAAGACTTCGGCTCAACACGGGAATTAGCAGTTACCGGTTAAAAGCTCATTCTGATTGGCGTAGGATACGGGCACCTGGGGCTACTTTCGACAGTGGGAGAGACCATCGTGTCTCACTGGACAGCTACCGCCCGCTCCAAGCTGGGCAGCCCCCCAGCCAGTAAGGTGCTGTCCTGCCACAGCTCGCCTGCCTTGCTGGGTGCGTAGGGCTTAGGGACTAACCATCTCGACAAGCAAGCTGTAAATTCTGCACCAGGCAGACAAAAACGGATAGATACGAAGACTCCAGCTCTTCGAATAGCAAGCTGGAACGTACGGACTATGTGTCCTGGACTGACAAGTGATCTTCAGCAAATTGACGATGCCCGCAAGACTGCAGTCATCGACCATGAACTGACACGTCTGAATATCGACATTGCTTGTCTACAGGAAACCCGCCTGGCTGACAGTGGTACCATCAAAGAGGCCAACTACACCTTCTACTGGCAGGGCCTGCCACAAGACAACCCGAGACTGCATGGTGTAGGGTTCGCTGTGAAGAACTCGTTGACGACGGCGATTGAACCTCCTACCAGTGGATCAGAGAGAATCCTCACTTTACGCCTCTCTACAACTGCAGGTTTTGTAAATCTCCTCAGCATCTATGCACCAACACTCAGTTCCACCCCAGAGGCCAAGAACCAGTTTTACGAGGCTCTGGATGATACAATTTCCAGGATCCCCAGCACTGAAGGACTTTACCTACTACGAGACTTCAATGCTAGAGTGGGTGCCGACTGTGACACCTGGCCTTCCTGCCTTGGTCACCACGGCATAGGCAGGATGAATGAGAATGGACAGAGGTTGTTGGAGCTGTGCTGCCATCATGGCCTGTGTGTAACAAATACATACTTCAAGTGCAAAGACCACCACAAAGTTTCCTGGAGACACCCCAGATCTTGCCACTGGCACCAGCTAGACCTTATCCTCACCAGGCGCACGGATCTGAGCAGCGTTCTCCACACTAGAAGTTTCCATAGCGCAGACTGCGACACAGACCACACCCTCGTTGGAAGCAGGATACGGCTGACAAGAAAGAGGATCCATCACTCTAAAACTAAAGGCCTCCCACGCATCAACACCTGCTCCTCAAGGGATCCCCAGCGAATCCAACTGTTTCATGACACAGTCAAGGAGAAGTTGGCTTTGCAGACTCCTGGCAAAGACATCAACAGCAAGTGGAGCTTCCTAAGAGATACTATCTACACAACAGCCCTCACTGCTTTTGGGAAAAAGGAGCGTCGCAACGCAATGCAATGGCCATGTACAATGGCATCAAGACAGCTACTGGCCCAATCACAATTAAGACTGCACCCCTCAAGACCAAGACCGGGGAGGTGATCACGGACCAAGGCAAGCAGCTTGAACTCTGGGTGGAACATTACCTGGAGCTGTACGCAACTAAGAATGTGGTGACCGATGCAGCATTAAATGCCCTACCAAACTTACCTGTCATGGAGGATCTGGATTAGCTGCCTTCAGTGGACGAACTGGGCAAAGCCATTGATTGTCTGGCCTGTGGAAAAGCCCCTGGAAAGGATGGCATCCCCCCTGAAGTCTTGAAGAGTGGCAAGCCAGCACTCCTGCAGCACCTCCATGAGCTGCTGTGCTTATGCTGGAAGGAAGGGTTCATCCCCCAGGATATGCGCGATGCAAACATTGTAACCCTCTACAAAAACAAGGGTGACCGCAGTGACTGTAACAGCTACCGTGGCATCTCCCTCCTTAGCATCATAGGGAAAGTCTTTGCTCGTGTTGTCCTTACTCGCCTTCAGATTCTTGCTTCCAGGATGTACCCAGAATCGCAGTGTGGTTTCAGAGCAGGCCGATCCACAGTCGATATGATCTTCTCACTTCGTCAACTGCAAGAGAAGTGTCGGGAGCAGCAGAAGCCCCTGTACATTGCTTTAATAGACCTGACTAAAGCATTCGACCTGGTCAGCAGAAGTGGACTCTTCAGCCTCCTGCAGAAGATTGGATGTCCTCAAAGGTTACTTCAAATCGTGACCTCCTTTCACGAGGACATGCACAGCACAGTCTGCTTCAATGGTGGGACTTCTGCAGCTTTCCCAGTGAGCAGTGGTGTGAAGCAAGGCCGCGTCCTAGCTCCGACACTCTTTGGGATATTCTTCTCGATGCTTCTTCAGTATGCCTTCTCTGACAGTGAGGAAGGGATCCATATCCACACCAGGTCAGATGGAAAATTGTTTAACATATCTCGACTGCGCGCAAAGACGAAGGTGAGGCAGGTCCTCATCCGCGAGATGCTGTTCGCGGATGACGCTGCACTGACGTCCCCCACTGAGGCTGGTCTTCAAGAGCTAGTCAATCGCCTGTTCCATGCCTGTAATGAATTCGGACTGACCATCAGCCTGAAGAAGACAAACATCCTGGCCCAGGGCACAAACACAGTCCCAAACATCAACATAAATAACACGCAGCTTGAGGTCGTGGACTCCTTCACCTACCTGGGATCCACTATCACCAACACTCTCTCTCTTGACATAGCGATCTCATGCAGAATCGGGAAAGCCACCGCAGTGATGTCCAAACTGAACAAGCGTGTATGGAGTAATACCCAGCTAACAGAGAACACCAAGCTACGTGTCTATCAGGCCTGTGTACTCAGCACACTCCTTTATGGCAGTGAGGCCTGGTCCACGTACGCTCGTCAGGAAAAGCGGCTCAACAGCTTCCACCTTCGCTGTCTCAGGCGTCTGCTCCATATAAAATGGCAAGACGAGTAACCAACACCGAGGTACTACAGCGTGCTGGCATGCCAAGTCTGCTCGCACTGCTGAGCCAGAGACGACTTAGGTGGTTGGGTCACGTACGGCAAATGGACGAGGGGCGCATCCCTAAAGACATGTTGTATGGAGAGCTGAGTGAGGGCTCCCGCCGCACAGGAAGACCACAGCTTCGGTACAAGGACGTGTGCAAGCGGGACATGAAATTATCTGGCATCGACATAAACACCTGGGAAGGCACTGCTGAAACACGCCAGCTCTGGAAGACCACTGTCAACGAGGGTATCAACAAAGCTGAAACCAACAGAATAAACAAGCTAGCTGAGAAAAGAGCAAAGAGGAAAGAAAGGGTAGCCCCCATGGCTCCTCAAAGCCCTTTCATATGCAATAATTGTTTAAGAAACTGTCACTCTAGGGTGGGCCTTTACAGTCACTATCGCAAATGCCTACCATAGCGCTACACCATCGTCTCTCGAGACGTACGGCTGCCGACGACGACCATTGCTAAGTGCAAATGTCCTCACCAGCATGATTTATTTAGCATTTCTTTGAATGATATTAACTTTTATAATGAAACAGTATTTCAATTTAATTGCGATTATAAGCGTTGGATATGTTCATTCAGTTCATTTCTGTAACTACTTCATCCTAATTAGGGTCGCGGGGAGGCTGGTGCCCATCCCAGCCAACTCAGGGCGAGGGCAGAGTACACCCTGGACAGCTCACCAGGCCATCGCAGGGCGGAAACACGACTACTCTTGTTGAAAGTCAGCAATGGTTCTTATAGTTCTGGTAAGCTGTCCAAGGTGTACCCTGCCCTCGGACAGAGTCGGCTAAGATGTGCACCAGCCTCCCCGCGACCCTAATTAAGATAAAGTGGCTTAGAAAATAAATTAATAAACCTGAAGAGGTGAAACGTTGTCACAACTCTAAAGTTCTACAGGCGAGCAACTGATATATTGGGAGGTGGCAAAACATCCCATGTGATTCAAAATGTCTCCAACTCCGGTTTCTCAATCTATAACAATGTTTTTCTTTTTATAAAATATTTACACAGAATTTATAAACCAAATTGGCATCACCTGGATGTATTGGGATGATAATTTTGGTCTCTGATGATTCCCATCATTACTATATTATATTTACAAGGAAGCATCTGCAGATGCATCAGTACCGACGCTCAAGAAATAAGAGAAAGTGATATCAGAACATCTCTAGATTAAAGATTAAGGGATTAGGGATTAAATAGTTTACACCATTTTCATAGAGAGTTGAGAGCGATGCGGATCGGTGATAAGAACTATAACAGGAACTGCTCAGTGAAGACATAAGAAGCCTCTGAAAAGCGCTGGGAACTGGGAACTTCGCCAGAACAGATTTCAAGTACAAACCTGTAGCAATCATAAATGAAATAAATACTCACTTTATACATAAATAAAGTGGAATAAAATGAGTGTAAAAGGATAGATGACAGAAGCAGATGATTAGACGACACTGGTTGCAGCCTGCGAGAAATTCCGCTTTATTACGCGCACTCTGAGACGTAGAACCTGATTGCGCAAAACAACCGTTATTATAGGAGTTTTATGCTGCAGGTTTAGAGAAGAATATAACCATCCCTCTCTCATTTAAGTGTGTGTGTGTGTGTGTGTGTGTGTGTGTGTGTGTGTGTGTGTGTGTGCAAAACAGTAAGAGAGACCGAGATGGAGCGCTGACCTTTCGACAGAGCAGAAGGGACAAGGCCTCTGTCAAAAGAGTCCTTTAGAGATGACAATCCTGGTTCTACCTTAACCTGACAGCACACACGAACACGGACACGAACACGGACACGGAGACACACACACACACACACACACACACACACACACACACAGTCACTCCACGAACATACACACACAGGCACACTGACACACACACACACACACACACACACAACACACTCAGACACATATACAGACATCACGAACACATACACACACACACACAGATACAGACACTCACACACACACACACACACATAAAGACACACACAGACACACACACACACACACACACACACACACACACAGATACAGACACTCACAAACACACACACACGAACACAAACGGACACACATGCAGGCACACTGACACCCATACACGCTCATGAAGACACAACACACTCAGACACACGAGAACACACAAATGAACTTATAATGCAACTACTTTTTTCTCAACAGCTTTTGCTGTATTTCAGTGCAAGAAAGATTAGAAACTGATCCACTTCACCGCTGTGATCGTTCTGAGTCAGCTTTTTATTTTTTTATTTATTTTTTTATAGGGTGTTTACTACAATAATTTTTCTCCTATTGATAATAAGTATAAGGCATGAATCCAATAAAGTTTGACAATTTCATTCCTTTGGGTTTTTATATTTCTGTATAAGGTATTGTATTGTACATTGTGTATAATATAATAATATAATAATATAATGTTGGCTATTAGAAAGGTGGCGGCCTGCTGAATAAAAGGGTGAAAACCGCATGGACACTGCATGCCTGGATCCAAAAATATTGTGATTTATACACCAAGAAATTACTTTTTTTCGAAAAGGGCGGATGCTGCATTCAGGAAGAAAATACACTGGTCTGCAGCGTTAAGTGAAACTTTTATGTTAGCAAAATGCTAAACTGAACTTATTTTGTTTTGTTATTATTTATTTATTTTTTTTACATTCGTCATATAATATAAATGACGGGTTTTGGAAATATTTGTAAGTAGAAAAAAAAGTAAAATAATTTAAAATCTTTCTTTTCCCCTGATCACAGAACACGGTTGTTTATGCCCAATCACCCTCTTCTGATTATTTTTAAAGACGCTTAAATGGAACTTTATCTGGCCAATAAAAAACTTTGTTTGATTTTAAGACATGAAATTTACGAGTGCCAGATAAAGGAAAAATATATATATCGTTTTATATTGCCGCCCAATCAGAATGTTCCCTGTAGTTTATTAATCTGAAATTAATCTCGTTAAATTCGCCTCATTTCAGCTACTTAACAAAACAAAGATAGTCAAACTTTAAACAGTCCGAGTACAGGTCAGTCAAAAGCACCGCCCCGAACAATAAACATTATTCTCTTGGTTGTATCACATTAATAAAACTGTTCTACATAACAGAAAAAAAGTTTAATTTCCAGCAGTTATTTTATAAATGAACCCCCCCCAACAGTGTTGTGTGAGTTGTTGTCCTGGTTTTCCACTGAAATTTATCTTTGAATGCATATAAAACAATAAACATCAGGTCTCGTGAGTACGTGAAATATTAGACAACATACCTATATTTACCATATTAATGCTATATATATATATATATATATATATAGTGTAGTGAAAGATTTGTGGGCAGTGGTGGGCTAATGGTATAGGGTGCTGGATCGTTGATCCTAAGGTTGGGGGTTCGAGTCCCACTCTACACAAGGTTGTCACTGATCCCCATGTGACATTTTTATAATTTATCCTATAATAATAATAATAACAACAACAAACTGATTTAATTTAATCAAAAATCTAAATAGAAATGCAGATTATAAGCATTTATTATTATTATTATTATTATATCTATTGATCATAATAATAAAAACATTTACATCATAATTATAAGTTTAGTTGCTCTTTATATGAATTACATGGGTTCTCTATTATTATTATTATGATTATTATTTTTATTATTAATTCCTATGACATCACTATTACTCAAGTTGCCCCTGTTGCATTTACATGCTGCACAGTAAGCCTTGCTATATTTGTTACAGCACACAGCTCCGGGACAAAAGCGTCCATTACAATCGTATCGCGCAGTCCCACTGAGAATACTTCAACCTAAATATCACACCCTCCCTTTTACAAAACACCTCCGTATTACAAGCAAATTACTAGCGCGGTTCGAGCAAACCGGGCACGAACAAAGACGGGCAGCCATAATTATATCTCTCCGTGTGCGGCATGCCAATGGGCATCCACCTCCGGCAGGGGGCATTCCCAAGAGACGCCCCAGGCATCAAAATGATGGCCAAATTATTTTTTGAGCCCCGATTATTGTATTTACTGCGGGTGCGTTATGACAACAGCACTGTTTTATACCCTTCTCGACGACAAGGTGACAGGTTTGTACTCTTTAATTTCACAAACGTATGGTCTGCATAGGAGTTGTTTGGCAGGGATTTTAAATTAGATCAAAGCTGGAATACATCACCAGCAAAGCCATATGTGCATCATACCGTTTCTGAAACACACCCCACACAAACTGTCTCGGAAAGACGAAGAACCCCCGGACGACTGCAGGAGCATGATATGTGCAAATCACATTTGCAGATGAGCTCCTGCCTTCCCTTTAATATTCACGTATCAGACAGCTAAGACTTGATCCAGGAAAAGGCGAATAAAAGACACGGAGATGAGATTCCTTCAATTACAGAGGGGCGATTAACTGGTTTGTGATTTGATGTCATTTCTTCGTCCTGAATGTACAGGAAAAAAATGTTCCGGGAAGAAAAAAAAAAAAATCAGCACCAACATTTGTCTTTTGGGTTTCTCACCATAGCCTCATTTGCCATACATTTCGGAGAGGGTTTTTTTTTTTTTCTCCTTTGGTGAAAGTCACGTGTTCCCAGTGCAGCCGATGAAAGGTACTGTTGCCATGAGACACAAGAAACGTGTGCCAGTTCATGCTGCCAGTCAGGCATCAAATGTAGTCACAGCGGGAGGCTACTTCTGGGCACCAACAACAGCACAGTGTTACACACTGCGCCCAGCCTGTGCTTAGCCTGTTAGCCACCATGAACCGCGACATGGCACTGCACTTACCTTCAAAATGACTCTCATCCCAAAGAAATCCCAGAGGTTCACTTATCAAGATTAACCAAGGTAAACCATTTGGTCATACTGAGGAGTTTCACAGCAAAGATGGGGTACAAAGCTGTGTGTTTTCACAAGCATCTACTACCAATAGGTATACCTCAGGGGTGTCCATTATGCTGTAAGCTTCCTTTATGTAATGATATCCTGTACTCTGTATGGTTTTACACCAGGCGCCATTAAATACCAAAAATTCCTGCATTTAACTATTCAACTATTTCTGCATTTAAATTACCACTGAAGTCGGAATTCCAACCTTGAAAATATTTCCTATGGCGAACGACTAATTGTGCTAAACAAAATAACGAACACCTCGAAATTACCAACTGCCAAGTCCATGTTACTGATTTAATAACAAGTATATCTGTAAGGTGTTTACTATGCCAGTGAACAGCCATGCTGATTTGAGGAAATTCATTGAACTCTGGGTCATTCCCTGAGTTCTCGACTGGGAAATACGGTATCTTTCTTTCGTTTCACGAAGGTATTGAAGGAATTCAAAAATTTTTGTTGGGAGCATTTTAAAAGGAATCAGTTACTGAAAACAAGGCCCAGATCAGCTCTGTTTTGTGGTTCATCCAATCACACGCTTCTCATGCGGCCAGAGACGCGCTACTAGGCTAAAAACATTAGCTTTAGACTTTCATGCTTTGTTTGATAGTCTAATTATCAGTCGACACTGCCTGCTTAAAGAAGCGACAGAAGAAGAAAACGAAAAGTTCAGTTTTAATGGAAAGTGCAAATCACATCAAGCAATAAGTGGTGTTGCTTTTCGCTAATATTAGTTGCTAATCTGAGTCAAAATAACTCACCAAATTTTTGCTGACTAGCCCTGAGCACCCCCTCAAACTTCATTCCTCTCTAATTGGCTGACAGCGCTGTTGCTATTCTCGATGGTGCAACCCTTCCTCCTCCGTCTAAGCCTCGCCATCATATTTGTCTCCTGCTTGTTAGCCCCTACGTCAAATATGTCTCCGTGCCATTTTAATTACAGCCTCGGCAAATCTCTCGCGTGGCATTCTGGGACAACACCGATCTGCAAAAAAGGTGATAAGTAGGAGACGCCACCCGGCTTTGGTATCAGTCATAAACAGACACTTAATTGAATCATTTGACCTCGAAGGCTGATCCTGCCTGCAACAGCATGCGGCACCAGGGAAAATGGTTTCGGAATATTAAGGCAGGTCGGTGTGCGCTACATAAACCAGTCGTCGTTTGGCTGCGAGCCTACTCTGCTGCAATGTGGGCCATACTATAGGACAGATAAGTCTTTTTGTGTTCGTCTACATATGCGTGTGTGTCTCGAGGTCCCGTGTTCCTTTTTCGTAGTCGCTTCCTGTTTGGGGATCGCTGTTGGGGAAGAAAAAAAAAATGGCACCGATTCAACAGTGCTGCAGGTTTGGTTTCAAGGCCACACACACACACACACACACACACACACACACACACAGTTCCACACCGATTGGACACCCCCAACCCCCAGATGTGGTAGAGTTATCAAGCCAAACAGACACGCAATCCGGGTCCAATGTCACTTCTCCTCATTATGTTAATGGTTAATACATGCAAATGAAAACATTCCAGCAATTTGATTTCTTTGAAGATAGTTTGCATATTGTCTTAGCCATTATGACGGTGCACTTGCTGTCGATTTATGCCAGGCTAGTTGGTTCACATTTATCAGTGCTAGGTGTTCATTTCTAGCACTACTGAAATTATCATTTAAAAAAAAAAAAAAAAAAAAAAAAAAAAATTCTGCCCTCAACTCTTCTCTTTCCTGATTTAACTAATTAGGATTCAGGTACCATAAGCAGACTTTTCACGCTATTGGTGTTTTTGTTAATTAAGAAACAAATGAATTCTCCCCAGCAAAATAGATGGAACAACGGGATAGCGTGCCAGAGGCCAGATGCTGCTGCTCTTAATTAGAAGTCACTCCATTGTCTGAGGCTTTCAAATGAAGCTCCAATCTAAATGGATATCAAAAGAGCTGCTGAAGTAAAGGTGAGAGAGAGAAAGACGGAGGAAGGGCGAGAAATCCAAGCGTTTCGTATAATCCGGAGGTGAAAAAAAAATAAAATAAAGATAATGGAAGACAAAAGATATGTCCTGGCAGAAGGAGACTTCTACCTGTGGGTGAGAAAGGAGACCGAGCTCTCCAGCCTCGTGAGAGAGTTGAAAGACTAGCCCGGTGCCCTCTGTCTTTTCCTACAGCGACAAAAACAGTTCGGATGAGAAACGTCTTTTAAGTTCTGCTTGGTGTTAGAAAAAAAAAAAACATAACTTGTAGACTTCGGTTTGGAGTAATGATGCTTGTAGCCTTGAGAAAGAAAAAAAAAAAAAATCACAATTCTTAAAACTTTACTATGCAAAAATACAGAAGAACAAATGGACAGGGGTGGTGGGGCTGATGCAAGGCTGAGGGGATGGTGGCGGGAGGGTGGTGCGAGGCTGAGGGGATGGTGGTGGTGGTGGTGGTGGGGTGCGAGGGTGAGGGTCGGATGGTGGGGATGGTGCGAGGGTGAAAGGCGCTTTTCAAAGTTATTTGGTTAGAAGTGTAGACATTTAGATGGAGGAAGCTGGGCTGTGTTTAGTCCCGTGTGCCCACATGTGTTGCCAAGCCCATAGGTCCTTCTTCGGATGGCATGGCTTCGGCACTCCCAGCAGATGGGCCGTGGCCCAGGAATGTTCAGACCCGCGGGCTGTGCAGCCGCCGTCGCCCGCCATACGTGCCAGGGCTGGACCGTTTCAAAGCGCCAGCCTTTGGAGGTTCGGGTATGTGGTGATATCATTTTTCCCCTTGTAATGCATCCAGTCAAAGGCGACTTTCAAGTCACATGATTCCTCTGCTTTCATTTCGGCCACAGCTTCGTAATTGATTTTCCCAGTTTCCAGAAAAAATTGGACGATGAACCAGGTTTAGGGAAATGGTCATCCATTCACGTGCACGCACGTGTGTGTGTGTGTGTGTGTGTGTGTGTGTGTCTTTGAGAATCTGAAATGCCAAAAATGTATTTTTTGCTCTCCCAAAACATGTCAGAATATTAATAAGATTCTGAAATAACAATTTCAAGCAAAGGCGTGTACTCCCTAGGCGTCTGTCTTCCTTATTAAAACAGGCATGTTTTAAACACCTCTACTTATCCTACCAAATTACCATAATCCTCCCTCTGTTCAGCTCGTGCACTTTTTTTTTTCCCGGGCGCTCTCGTTTGTTTATTTCTATCAGCTCAGGAGATTAGGCGGGCAGATTACCCAGCGTCAAAACACGAGACGCCATCAAAGACGGCAAGGATAATGTCACACACACCCCCCCCCCCCTTCTCTCTTCACCGAGCTTTGGAACAATGGCGGAGTATGACAACAGGACGAGATGATCCAGAGGGACGGGCTGTGTGTAAACGCTGGGGCTGTACATGGAGTTCAGGGAATTACTCCAGTTCAACGGCTGGAGGTGTTTATGAAACCGATATGATTGGGGGGAGGGGGCGGGGGGAGTGGGTGTGTCCTTGCCTTGTCAAACACGCCATGTGACCAAACATGTATTTCAATTAGGTGTAATTAGAAAGAATATTATTTGCACAAAGGCACAGATCTAAAGGTTGAAATGTGATATATATTAAAAATAAATGTTGGAAAGGTGTAAAGGAAAAATTCCATGTTTACGTATCAGCGCTCTGTTAAAGAGGAGACCACCACCACCACCACCACTACTACCACCACACAGCCTGGATAATGAAGCATAAAGACTCTGGAAACCATATGCAAGCATAAAGAGAATCTGCAAAATTCACACAGAAACGCCAGAGTCCGGGTCTTGAACCCAGAACCCTCTTGCTGTGAGGTCGACATGCTGGTCACGATATCAAACCATTGCCCGATCAATCGAAATCAAAGCTGAAGGTTTACGCTCATAAGTGTCAACATACAAAAAGACACAACATTTATGTTACCATGGTAATTCGTTCTGTAAACATTAGCCTCCTTTGCTCATCATAGCACTATATTCATATCCAATAATTACTAAATTAAATATTTATCCGGGCAACTGAGAGTCAACAGCGTTGCTCAAGGGCGCAATGATGGTCGCTTGGTGGTCCTGGGACTTGAACCACCAACCTTCTGATCAGTAACCCAGAGCCTTGACTACTGAGCTGCCACTGCCCATGATTCACCTACTGTTACCTTTCTCAGAGAAAGAAACTGATTACGCCGAGGTCTCAGATAGCCGATTGATACTTGAGCGCCATGGCTGGAACCACCGTGGCCACGACTTTGGGGTGTTCTCTAGCAAATACGGGTGGGGGGAGGGGGGTATAGTCATTGGTTGAAAAAAGAACAGTATGGTTACATTGATTTGGTGTTGACTTCCAATAAACTTCAACACAAACAAACAAACTTTCTGGGAATGGAAGCCACGCCCTCTTATTTCTTAAGGTAGAGCCCTGGCTCTCAAGTATTCCAACAGAAGTGATCTGGAATATTCATTCATTCATTTGTCTTCTAAGCCAATTAATCCTAATTAGGGTCACTGCGAGGCTCCTGCACATCTCGGACGACTCTGGGTGAGGGTGGGGTACGCCCTGAACAGCTCGTTGGGCCATCGCAGGGCCAACACACACATAGCCATTCACACTCACTGTCAAACCTCGGCGTGATATGGAACAGCCAGAATGGCCTACTGTGCATGGGTTTTATTGTGGACGGTGGGAGGAAACCGGAGTACCCGGAGGAAATCCCACAAGCACGGGGAGAACATGCAACCTCCACACAGAACAACACAGGCTGGGATTCAAACCCAGGATCTTCTTGCTAGGAGGCGAGCATGCCAACCCCCACGCTACGGTGCCGCCGTGTAATTTGGAACACTTATTACATATAAGTATATAATAGAAGTATACTATATTACAGAAGGCCGGTTGACGCCCAGAAGTCAACTGTGCACGGGGTCTACCGTGAAACCAGCGAGATAAGACTCTTGTTAGCATTTAGCTAGTTTTACGAACATGACACTGAAGTAACCCTGACTCACACCGGGACTTTTTTCTCGGAGGTGGACGTACTGTCTGTCTTCCTTTCGGCTTTTTCCCTTTTACTCGGGAGTCGCCACAGCGAATCATCTGATTCGCACGTTTGATTTGGCAGAGGTTTTTACGTCGGATGCCCTTCCTGTCACAACCCTTTTTAGCAAGGGACAGAAACACGCTGACGACTTTGCGGCTACTTTCTTTACGAAAGTCAGCAATGGTTCTTTTACATGCCTCTCACCATAGACAGTGAGAGACATGGCCCGCCTTTGATAACCCAGTTAGCTGCACTGGGGGGGACAGTGACAACCTTGTGGAGGGTGGGACCCGAACCCCCAACCTTTGGATCAGCGATCCAGTGCCTTATACCACTAGACCACCACTGCCCACGACGTACTATCCACCGTATTATTACCGACTGCAGCCCCCATGCTGCCATCTGAGGTAATACACTTTTAAGTAAATCTGACGTTCAGAAGCAAAAAAAGTATTTTTGTCGTGGACTTAAAGCTTGACAAGACAACGTAACTTAAAATAGATTTCAGGGTGTATTATAGTTTCGTTCTCCTCTCTCTTGTTCGGTGGTGACATGACGCATTAATAGAAACTCTTACTGGAACATCTGCCAGTAAAAAAAAAAAAAAAAAAGACAAGGCGGTACGAGCCGCTTGAATTTAATAGCATTAGAAATATAGTATTGCACCAAGTCACCAAGAGCATCACAAAATCCCAGTGTTCCTCACATCATCTCAAAAGAACGTCCACCGGAGGAACACGTATCCACAGCATCAGCAAGAAACCTAAACATTCCTTTCTTGTCATGTTCGTCTTGGTCCGGTGGACTCGAAAACACGTGTCTCATTTACGCTGATGCTCATTAAATAAACCGCGCAGGAGCTTTTCTTGATTTTGTGAGATAAGCCAGATGTCTGGTAGCAAGAACTTAACCGAAAATGCTAGTCAAGCAAACACTGCCGCGCATGATGAGGCGCGGTGTCGCTAAAATCTTCACACAGATTGAGACGGAGTGTGGAGGAAAGAGATAGAAAGCCTCAGGGACCGCTGTGAAAAGCGCTCCAGTCGCGCTGGCCTGCACAGCCTGAGCGCGTACAGTAGGACACGTTCCTGAACAAACAACAAAAAAAAAAAATCCCACAAAACTACTGAAAGTTACTGAAAAGACGTTGCTCTGGTCTAGGAAAACAAAACACAAAATTGAAATACACACAAGAAAATAAAATACTACTGCTCTTACTATATCTGCTACTTCGACTGCTACGAATAATTATAATCAGAGGGGCAATCAGAGAACACAAGGAACGTCCTCCCTGCAGCCTGAGTTATGAAGTAAATAGGCCCTGCACAGGTCTCGTTTTAATTAGCCATGAGCTCACCTAACCATATCCGTCCTACAGCAAGAGGTAACTGTCATTTCAAGTTTTTATAAGATGGCTTATATGCTGTTCCGTAGTAACAACAAGTCTATCGGCGCCCGGTGTCAACGTTATATGCTCTCGATTCCTCGAAAACCTCACTGGGTTACTCTGAGCTTCAACTTTAACCCAGACATTCCAAAATCACATCATCACTGGGCCCCAGGTAGGGTGGTGCTCTCATCATGTTCATTTCTTTTATGTTTATACGAGAGAGAGAGAGAGAGAGAGAGAGAGAGGCCTAGTGGTAAACTTACTGGATCACAGATCCTAAGGTTGTGGGTTCAAGCCCCACCCTTGTCAGGTTGTCACCTGTTGATATCCCCGCCTTTGATGTCCCAGTTAGCTGCAGTATCGAAGGCCGGCCGTGTCTCTCCCTGTCTATGGTGGGAGATTCATGCAAAAGAACTATTGCTGACTTTCCACAGAGGAGCGGCATAGCTGCCTGTGTGTTTTAGCCCTGCGATGACCTGGCAAGTTGTTCAGGGTGTACTCTGTCCTTGCCCAGAGTCGGCTGAGATGGGCGCCAGCCTCCCTGTGGCCCTAATTAGGGTTAAGCAGTTCAGAAAATGAATGAATGTAGGAGAGAGAGAAAAGACAGAAAAAAATAAAGATCAGAAAGAACAAAGGAAAGAAAGAAAGAAAGAGGTTAGAAAAAGAAATAAGTAAAAAGACAGAAAGAAAAGGTTAAGAAAAAGAAATAAAGAAAGAAAAAGAAAAAGAACAAAAAGAAAGAAGGAAGAAAGAAGGAAAGTAAGAAGAAAAGAAAGAAAGAAAAGGTTAAGAAAAGAAATAAATAAAGAAGAAAGAAAAATGTCAAAGGAAGAAAGAGAAAAAATAAAGAACAAGAAAGAAAGAAGGAAGAAAGATAAAGAAAGAAGGAAAGTAGGAAGAAAAGAAAGAAAGAAAAAGGTTAGAAAAAGAAAAAGAAGAAATAAAAGAGAGAAGAAAGGAAGAGAAAGCAAAAAGAAAGGAAGGAAGAAGGAAAGTAGGAAGTAAAGAAAAAGAAAAAGAGAGAAAGAGAAAAATAAAGCACAAGAAAGAAGAAAGAGAAAGGAAAGAAAAGAAAGGAAGAAGGAAAGTAGGAAGAAAAAGAAAAAAGAGGAAAGGAACAGAAAGAAAGAAGGGAGGAAAAAAAAACCCTCCGACATCACATAAGAACAAAAATACAAAATCCAATCTCGACTTTCTGTTCTCTTTCTTTTTCCTTTTCTTTCGATAATCTTTGTGCCGTCCAAACAGTTTCGGGTGTGCGGCTCATACAGTAAACACTCACAAATCAAAGAGCACAGAGAAAAAGAAAAAAAAAGAAAAAAAAATGAGATACAATTCCAAACCGATTATCTACAAACCAAAGAAAAAACCCGAGATGTTGGTGAGAAGTCGCTGGAACATTCTGAGGGCGATAATACACTTCCGCAAGATATTACTTCTGGTTCAGGTTAATCCTGTAGAGTGTGTGAGGCTCGTGTCAACTGATCAGAACTAAACAACACACACACGCACAAACACACACGCACAAACACACACGCACAAACACACACGCACACACACACACACACACGCACACGCACAAGCACACATGCACACGCACACATGTACACGCACACATGCACACGCACGCACACACTATACTTTAAAGCTCTCCAGCCCTGTGCGCTGTTATTGATAAGAAAAAAAGATGCTGGTCAATATACATCATCTAGCCAGAAGGATTACATTCTTATCTGAAATGATATTCAGTAAAGTACGACCGCAGGAGGGCCGCTGGAAGCCATTTCAAGACTTGAGATAGCACTATTACAAACAACAAACAAACAAACAAACAAACACATTTTATTGGAATTAAGATTAATGTCAAGATTAGTTGAAGAAAGAGTGCAACCCTCTGTTTTTCCCCATCCAGATGTGGCTGCTTATAGATATTTTTGATCCAGATGTTTCTAAATTATACAAGAGGTTACACAAACATACTTCATGCACTATATTATTATTATTATTATTATTATTATTACCCATGATGCACCGGGCCACGGCTGTGGTCGCTTTTATACTGTAGGTCTTTGCAGAACCTTTTCCCTGCGACAAACATCTATTCACCCGCTCGCGCTCATCTTGGCGCAATTAGGAACAGCTAATTAGCCTGCTGTGCATGGTTTTGGACTCCAGGAGAAAACCGGAGCACCCAGAGGAAGCCCACGCAAGCACAGGGAAAACATGGAAACTCCAGACATGAACGCCCTCGTCAGACATGGGGCGCAAACTCAAGACCTTCTTACAGCGCGGAGTTTCCATTTTATTCTCGTGCTTGCGGGGATTTCTCTCAATAATTCTGGTTTCCTCCAGCAAGAAAAAAATTGTTCTTGGTGGAAGTGCGAACTACTACGCCACCGTGAGCCCAGTGCACGATATAGATTACTGCATACTTAATAATAATAATAATAATAATAATAATAATAATAATAATAATAATGTTTGAGTTCAGAGTAATGAATGGCTCTATAGAATCTGTAAATGTAAAAGTAAATAAATAAAACTTTATTTGCTGTTCAGGGTGAAGTTCACTCAGTGCATCACTGGAAAAATATCACTGTTAAATGGCAGAGAGAGCATTGTATTACACTGGGTCTCTCTGTCTCTCTCAGTGTTTGTCTCTCTGTCGGTGTCTCACTCTGTCGGTGTCTCACTCTGTCAGTGTCTCACTCTGTCAGTGTCTCACTCTGTCGGTGTCTCACTCTCTCTCTCTTTCTCCACCCATCTCTCTCTCGCTCTCTCACCATGTGTCTCTTTCTACCTCTCTTTCCCTGTCTCTCTCTGTCTCTGTCTTTCTGGGTCTCTCTCCCTGTCTCTCTCTCGCTCTCCCTGTCTCTCTCCATCTCTCTCTTTCTCTCTCCCTGTGTCTCTTTCCCTCTTTCTCTCTTTCGTGTCTCTGCCAGTGTCTTTCTCTCTCTCTCTCTCTCTCTCTCTCTCTCTCTCTCTCTCTCCCCCTACATCTTTCTGTCTCTCTCTCCCTATGTCGCTCTCTTCTTGTGACTCTTTCTGTCTCTCTCTCCCTGTGTGTTTGTCCTTCTCTGTCTGTCCCTCCATTCCTGTGTCTTTCTCTGTCCCGCTGTACCTCTGTGTCTGTCTGCCCCTCTCTCTCTGTCCCGCTGTACCTCTGTGTCTGTCTTTCCCTCTCTCTGTGTATGTCTGTCCCTCTGTCAAGTTCTTTTTAAACTTGAAGTGTCTTTGAAAAACTAATAATTGATTCAGGCGGTTAAAACAAGATTAAGACAAGAACATCAACCCTAATTTTTTTATATTATTTAAAAATATGCATCTAACGATTCACTTTCTGGAACTACAGCAGTGCAGCGGTCAGCACGTCCGCCTTACAATAAGAATGTCCTGGGTTTGATTCCCAGGCTCAGGGTGAATGTGTGTGGAGTTTGCATGTCTCCCCGTGCTTGTACGGGTTTCCTCCGGTTTCCTCTTGCACAGCTGGATGATTAATTGTTCCAAATTGCTCCTAGATGCGAGCGTGAACAGTGCTATGTGTGTTGGCAATACAATAGACGAGCGAGGGCATACCCCGCCCTCGCCCAGAGTTGGCTGAGATGGGCGCCAGCCTCTCCACGACCCTTATTATTAACCATGATTGATTTCGAATTAAGATAACGGGTTCACCGTGTAATTTTTCCACCCCGATGTTTTGCGAATGTCGTGGGAATGTGCACGTTTGTGACGGCAGGTCTACGCTAAACCATCCCATAATTCAACATCAAGTATTTTTTTTGAAAAGTAGAATTTCCTGGCACTGAACAGAAGCAATTTTTAAAAAAAAAAGGAAAAGCCAGCATTCAAACAAACTCACCAAACAGGGCAGCCCAGGACTAAACAACGAAGCAGAACATCTTCATCCGACCAGAAACCCGAACCTGTTACACTCAGGACTCAGCGGGTTCGGAGATGTTTTTCTGTCGCTCACGGTTGTAACGAGTGCTGATTTAAACCCGTTTCACTCTTCAGAACTTCTCTGCACTTTTTCTTCCACCTCACTCAGTCATTTGGTGACGCAGTTCGTCCAACTAGGATTATAGAAAGTAGATAATGCCTATCCCGGCCGGCACATCGAACAGCTCACCAGACCATCACAAAACAGCACATGCACAACACTCACACCTAGGGGCAATTTGAAACATTCAATTATCCTTATGTGCATATCTAGGGACTGTAGGAGGAAACCGAAGAGTCCACCAAGGAAACCCAGACAAGCGCTCTGTACTTCGAATGCTCTCGGAACTGTTCAGAACTGGCGTGACTGGATCTCCGTCATTTTCCGGCCATTTGATGTAAATTCCTGGGAGTTGGACAGAAATGTAGATGTAGGATAGATTTACGTCCCTGACGAGCAGGCCAGGCACACCGGCGGCACGAGGAAGTAAAATGATGATGCTAATCATCCTCGTCCTGCACTGCGAGCCTAATCCATGTTTACGTTTCTTTAGAGATTCTCCCACTGAACACAAACACAAAAGAACGCAGTTTCTAACAGAATGATTTACACTGTACAGAATACTGTACACCACATCCATACCCGTTTGGTATTTTTACATTACAGGTGAGAGAGCCAATTACATCGCTGGCTGCAGGATGGACGTCACGTGTGCATGCAACACACACACACACACACACACACACACACACACACACACACACACACACACACACACACACACAGTCAGGCTGCTCTTAATCAGTGCTGTGCACGCACACGCGAAGTCCATCCTGCAGCCGGCAATGTAATTGGTTAATGTATGCAGGAGCGAGTCCATGCTGGAGGGGTATCAAAAAGCAATCAACGCTCCATCGCTGATGAGGGACGCAACCATGGAGATGA
>CM045739.1:9745000-9757500 GCA_024760905.1 Plotosus lineatus
ATTCACACGGATGAGCAATTCTGTGCACCCGGTTGACCTGATGAGGATGTCGATGGACTGTAGGAGGAAACTGGATGCACCCAGATAAAATCCAGAGGCGGCGGGAGAAGTACTAACAGGGGTGAACCTGACGGGATGGACTTAGCCAATCACAAACCATATTTGAGGGTTGCAAGTCAATTTCCGGGACAGTACAGCGGTCTTGCACTGAACACGTCCACTTCACAGCAAGAAGGCCCTGGCTAGGGTTCAAATCCTGTGTGGAGTTTACATGCTCTCCCTAAGTTTGTACGGGTTTCTTCTGGGTACTCCGGTTTCTTCCTACAGTCCAAAAACATTCACATTAAGAGAACTGTTCCAAAGTGCCCCAGGTGTGTGTGTGTGTGTGTGTGTGTGTGTGTGTGTTGCCCTGAAATGGTCTGATGAGCTGTTCAGGGTGGGCCCGACCTTTGCCCAGTGTTGCCTGAGATAGGTGCAAGCCTCCCTGCAAGCCTAGGGGGATTATACAATTCAAGTAAACAAGTGTATGAGAGAGAGGGAGAGAGAGAAAGGGAAAGAGAGAGGGAGGGAGAGAGAGAGAAAGAGAGAGAGGGAGGGGGAGAGGTAGCGAGGGGGTAGAGAGTAAGGGAGAGAGAGAGGGTGAGCAAAAGGGGGAGAGACACACAAAGAGGGAGGGAGAGAGAGAGCGAGGGAGAGGGAGAGAGAGAGAGAGAGAGAGAGAGAGCATGACAGAAAGAGAGAGAAAGAGAGGAAAAGAGTGAGAGAGAGGTAGAGAGCATGGAGCGCATGCGCGCGCGTGAGAGAGAGAGAGAGAGAGAGAGAGAGAGAGAGCATGTGAGAGAGGTAGAGAGCATGTGAGCGAGAGTGAGAGAGAGAGAGAGAGAGGTAGAGAGCATGTTAGAGAGAGAGGGAGAGAGAGAGAATTAACTATGCTGCTAAATGCTGCTAAAAAGTATTATATTTTTATTTGGTGATGGTATCCGCTAATATTGGGTGTGGCGGCGGCGGTGCCCCCCCACGCCCCCCCATCGAGACAGTAGCTCTAACTTACTGCATTACAATGTTTAATTTGATGCCAACATGTTGAGGGAGTCAATAATCCTGTGTTTTTATTTATTTATTTATTATATTCATTCATTCATTTTGTAAGCTGGCCATGGTAATGCTAAACGGAGACGGTTGACGGTACAATCTCGCTGATTTGCGCTTCTTTCAAATGCGTTCTGGTTAATATTCATCGTTCCCTTGGATCCCAAACTTCGAACATGACGATGACCAAAAATCACATTTTTTGTCATTTTTATTTCATTAAAAATTAACCAATTTCAGTCATCGATTTTAGTGAATTACCAATCACGTGTGCTTTTCCATCCAACGTTACAAATTTGGGCTCCAAGGGTTTTGTGGCTATTTGCTAGTCACCTGTTGTCCAGTTTTAAGTGTTTTTCTTCAATCGTGAGTCTTCATACATTGTAAGGATCACATGACCATACTTTACGGTTTAGAGAACAAGAACTTAAATGCGGTCTCACTTAACATATTAACGAGACTCTACTATACAGGTCATGTGACCGTATGAGCAGGACGACTCTTTTCTTTGGGCATAAATTTAAACCAACATTCTACCGACATCAATACCGCATCGCAGTGCACTACCGTCGTCAGCACCGTTTATCTCTTAGAAGTGTCTCATGGTAGTTTTGTTTTCATTTTCGTGGAACTTTCTGGCCTCATAACTATCAGTATATCAAAAAAATCATTAAAAACAAGAAAAAATAATAAAAATCCATAAAGAAACGCGGAGAACTTCACTTCTTATAGACCGTGAAAGAACAAAGGGCGATTCTCTCAGTCACACCACGTCTCGTACATGAACTGAAGAGGCTTTGAACTTTAATTCCTAGACGTAATCTCACAGACAGAAAACGAAAGCGAAGGAATATGGGCGAAATTCAACAACAACAAAAAAACTCGACAGAAAAAAAAGAAAAAGCGGAAAGAGTCTGATAAGCTCGCAGCGAAAGCCGCGGAGATGAAACGGCACTTTAAACAAACACATATGCGTTCGTATCCGAACGGAGATATAATCACATGAGGAACGTTCGGGCGGATGATCCACGGGAAGAGAAGAAGTACACCGCAGTGCCGAGTCGCTAATTTCTGCTCCATTCACTACGTCGCTTTTATGAGCGGAAGTCGTCGTTGACCTCGGCGGCCATAACGACGGACACCTTAAAAGCTCCTCCGATTCTGAACGTTTCTCTATCAAACTTTCTTTGATTGACTAACTCCATAAAGAAATCCACCCCCCGCCCTCCCCCAAAAGTCCAATTCAAGTCTGAGAGAACGACGCTGGATACGGTCTCTCTCGGAGATAATGGCGTCTTTTGAATAGATTTTGATTCCAAGGTGCTGAAAACCAGATGATGCGGCCATTTAATGTTCTCCACTTAGAGAAAAGAGAGAGACTTCTGAGCTGCTGCCTTGTGATAATTTGCTTCTTTTATTCTATCTCTTAAGCTGACAACTAAAGGCGAAGGATAAGAACAAAGTTCTGCATGTCGATTAAGTTTTTTCTGGCACTGTACATTCATTTCGTTTCCCGTGTGGAACTCAGCGATTGGGGGGGGGGGGCATTTTCAGGGAAATGTCAGTCTTAAAACACTTCGAGAATTGTAAAATACTTTAGAATACTGTCACATTCACGCCTAGGGGCAATCTGGCACAATCAGCTCTCCCAATGCACATGTCTTGGACAGTGGAAGGAACCTGGAGAACCTGGGGGGAAAAACAAAAAACCCACCAAGAACACTCACCGAGCCTGGGACTTGAACCCAAGACCTTGCCGTGAGGCGGGTGTGCTAACCGCTACATCACCGTACCGAGCATACACTCACTCACTCGCTCACTCACTCGTTTGCTGAACCGCTTACTCGTATTATTGGGTAGAAAGGAGTCTATTTCAGCCAACACTTAGCAAAGGCATGCTACACCCTGCACAGCTCACTTGACCATTGCAAGACCAACACACGCACGCACGCACACACTGTTGGGGCAATTTACAGCAGCCAGTTATACTAGTGTCTGTAAACTGTTGCAGGAAACCCGTACTTAGAAGAAACCATCACAAGCTCAGAGAGAACATACAGACTCCACCCTGAGGGTCCTCACTGAAACCAGGACTCGAACCCTGGAGCTTGGACATGCTAACCTCTGAGCCGCCCTGCCATGCACACATCGGTTCAATAAATAACTTTAATTTTATATTAGCCTTTGCCAATATAGCGGCTTCAGATTTTCCAGCTTCAGGTAGAACTAATTTAAATATCGAATACTTGATTGGTGCAATCTCTTAATTTATTCATTATTATTATTATTATAATAGTCATTATTGTTCTTTGTACTATTATTATTGTACTATTGTACTCTGGTTTCCCACCGCATCTGACTGTTTCAAATTGCCCCAAGGTGTCAGTGTAGGTGTGATCTGTTCAGGGTGTATCCTTTCTTTCCCCCCAGTGTCGGCTGAGACAAGTTCCAGCGTGAATGACGATATCTCCGAGGCTGATTCTAAAGGCACGTGATTGTTCCAGTTTGTAAACTTATCAGGAAGTAAACTGAGAAGCACCCACAAAAGAACTGTAAACAACACTTATACAACCGACCTCCCGACACGTTCGACGAGCACCAAAGATATATGGGCGACGGCGTGAAACATCTGCTGGCACTGTAACCACAGTCTGGTTCCTGAGTGACGGCGAGAGAAAACTCCAGGCAGGAAGATAGACGTCTGTGACCTTCGTGTCCTCCTTATTTGCTTCGTTTCCACTCGGCTTCAATCTGAGCATCATCAGATCCTGAAAGAACTGTCAACCACGCGAACGTGCAACGGTGCATGTGTGTGTGTGTGTGTGTGTGTGTGTGTGTTGGAACTGAGCATCAATCAGTCAGGCCTTAGTGTTTTTTATCGCCAGGCTTTAGCAGCTCTCCTTCCTTATCACCTGACCCAGTTGTTCTGCTCTTCCCGTGGCTTAAGGAGGAACTTCTTAGAAAGAGGGTTAAAAAAAAAAAAAAAAAAAAAAAAACTTCACACAAGTTCTGCGAGCACTTCGCATGATTCATAAATCATTCTGACTGCCCTCATTATTCTTTGTAATTTACAATGTGATGCATTGTAAGCAGTTTTCACACTGAAGTGCCTGATGATGCATAAAAAACATAACAAAACGTCACGACTCAGCACGGCGCACTCGCAAAAAAAGCTTCAGGATGAAATAAACACATTCCTTCAAGAAAAAAAAAATATCAGAGATGAACGGTTTCTATGAAAAGATTTCATTATGATACCGTCCGATTAAATATGCTGTGAGGTGAATAATCTATAATGATCTACAGATAGAAAGCAAAAGCATTCAGAACAGAAATGTACAACTAATATTGGGCCGAATAGAACATCTCTCCGTCTCGGGGACTCCTTGCGCCATTCAGCGAGCCCGAGGCAAATAACTAATGTAGTACATACTACACAAGCATAGAAAAATAAAGCAAGGATGTTCTGGTTTGTATTAACATCTTGCGCAGAGCGTCATAGCCATGGAACACGGCCTAGATGACTGTCCTGTGTTCGGGTCCGGAGTCTGCACATGACCACCGCAGGACAGCCAACAAGGCTGTTGTGTCACAGAATTGATGCCGATTTGCATTACAACACACAATGGAACCCGGGGGTTCCCGAGTTGTTGTGTCACCATGGAGATCACAAGTTTGGATCCAGGTTGATGCCACACTGATCCATGGGCACCTGCGAGCACATCCGTATGAAAGGTGCATTCACTTGCCTCCAAATGTGCATGCGCATGCACAGCAGTTCGTAAAGAGGCAGGTGGCAGCATCACATGTCACAAATGTTATGGCCCTCACTGGTTGGTGGTGGTGGTTGTATGTGACAGGGAGGTTTCACTTCATAGATGGGAATTAGCTACAATGCATCAGCAGCAGCAGCATCTTGTGCTTACTGTGCATGCGCATGCACAGCAGTTCGTAAAGAAGCAGGAGGGAGCATCACATGTCACGAATGTTATGGCCCTCACTGGTTGGTGGTGGTGGTTGTATGTGACAAGGGAGGTTTCACTTCATAGATGGGAATTGGATAACAATACATCATCATCATCATCATCATCTTGGGCTTACTGTGCATGTTTTTTGGACTGTGGGAATAAACCAGAGTACCTGAAGGAAACCCATGCAAGCAGAGGGGGGAACATGCAAACTCCACAAACAAACACCCGCCCCGGAATCGAACACAGGCCTTCTTGCTGTGAGGTGGACATGCTAACCACTATGCCACCGTGCCGCCGGAAAACGTATTCATTTGTGTTAAATAAAACTAAACTACTGGAAATTCTTGGTTGCCGTGATCTGGGCAAATGGTATGAGATTTAAAAAAAAAAAAAAAAAAAAAAAAAAACTTAAAAGATGCATCTCCGTGTACATCCTTGTCCTATGAGCCATTTGTTTATCCAAAAGTTTGACAAATTATCTTGAAAAAAAAGTTCCTAAATCCTCGTTCTGAAGTGTCTTCAGCTCTGTGAACTTTCCTGACGTGAGACGTTGCTTGATTTACTTGCTTTGTCTGATGGAATTTTCCAGCCTGGTGTTACGATGTGGTCTTCAGTTCAAATCAAGCTCAAAACATTCGAGTTTAATCCTCCTGCAGCACCTATGTTTGTTTGGCTTCCTTTTTCTTATTATTATTAATTTTGATAGAGATGCGTTTCATACTTTGTCACAAGTCATCATCCGCGTGATCCCTCCAATGTCTTGGATTTGTTTAGAATTCTGCAAAGTGCAAAAAACTTGACATTTTCTGGCAGACGTGGAGTCAGTCTGCATTTCATGTATTTTTTTTTGAACAGGATAGAAAAATAAAAAAGCTGAACATGTTTTGGAGGTTCACGGGTTCAAGCCCTCACAGTGCAGCTACCTGGTTATCAAAGGCCGGCCATGTGTCTCACTGTCTGTGGCGGGAGGTTCACGTAAACAACCAGTGCTAACTTTCATCTAGAGGAGCTGCTTAGAGGTCAGTGTGTTTCTGCCCTGCGGTGGTCTGGCGCGCTTTCCAGGGTGTACTCTGCCCTCGCCGAGTTGGCATAGATGAGCGCAAACCTCCCCTAATTATTATTAAGTGGTTCAGACAATGAATGAATGAATATTTTGGACGATATTTTTAGATACTATAAATTACGATATCATTTCAATGTAAAGAAATTTTGACATTTTTCTTGACATTGTTGCTGCAATTTAGCCTTAAAATCCCACGTTCAGTTTTTGGTTACAAAAAAATTATGTTGGGGAAACACACCCTAAGAATCTGCTGTTTTTAAAAACTTCCCAGACCACAAACGGACAAAATATAAAATAACAGACATGATCCATGTTACACTTTTTACATAGCTTCGTCAAATATGTACTTCATTCTGATTGGTCAATTAATGCATTGTTGGTTCTGATATTTTCGTATAAACAAACCTTTGCAATAAATTCCACCCTTCATTTTTACATAAAGATTTATTGGTTAATCTTGTAATCAAGACTCATTTACCGCCGGGGTCTAGCATCAGCCTGTCCGAGTTTATTTTACAAATAGTCATCCCGTATTTCAAAATATATTTATATTTACTGTCAGCTTGTGTTGTCGCATGCTAGTAATTTTTTGAAAATTATTTTTTAAATTATTTTACATAACTTGGGTAATTATTAAGTTTTAATTCATGCTTTTATTACTTTTTAAATTAAGAAGAAAAAAGTATTTAAATTATTTTAAAAAGAAATCAAATTCTTATAATGCCAAAGTGCAATTATTATTATTATTATTATTATTATTATTATTATTATTATTATTATTATTGGTTTACCAAGTCCCCAGAGTATTGATTTCTTGATTTGTTTCACTATACCAGAGTTGCATGTTCTGTATTTCATGCAGGCAACTGATTGGCTCCTTCATATTATGATGCCATAACTCCGACAGGTATATTGTATGAAAATGAAATACATTTCCTAAAGATTTCAGGTTCTTTCCATCCCTTAAAAGAATGTATGGAAAAACCCCTTAATTATTCCACTGAGATTTGTAAAAATGTTAATAAATTAAATTATTAAATGTAAACATGTTAACATAGAAAGACTAATAACTTTAATTGAAATGTAATAATGTAAAGTTCAATTAGTATCGACTCAGCACTTTTATCCTTTGTCACTGTGGAGGCAACTGTGTGTGTGTGTGTGTGTGTGTGTGTGTGTGTGTGTGTGTGTGTGTGTGTGTGGGCAGGTTGAACTGTATATTCTATAGTCATTACATCTATATTCATTCCAGTTGATGATAAAAAAAAAAAAAAAAAAAAAACCAGCCGATAAACACACACACACACACACACACACACACACACACACACACACACACACCCTGTGTGTGACTGCAAGAATTGTAGGCTAACCAAACACGCTTAATAGAGTCGTATCTGCACAGTCTGGGCAAGGTGAAAGGGTATATGCAAGTGTAATGATTGAATTGGTTTGGTGTGTGTGTCTGTGTGTGTGTGTGTGTGTGTGTGTGTGTGTGTGTGTGTGTGTGTGTGTGTGTGTGTATGTTTTTGCACTGGCCCCCTTTCATCCGCTCTCCATTCGGCTGGGGCCAAACTTGCAATGTTAAACGAGGCGAGTGTGTCCCCGAGGCAGAAAAGCAGCAGGAGGGGGAAAAATATGTTCATCTCTTACACTCCGAGGATGACACAGAGCACAAAGATGCCGGAGACGGACAGCAAGAAAAAAAATTATACACCACAAGGTGTGTTTTCATGCATTAGTTGACAATACAATGGTTTTCATTCCTTTACTTACTTATTAAGGTTTTAACTCCTCCTGACAAACAACAATAAAAAAAATTCAGTTGTTACATCATCAAGAACTTTGCCTTTTAAATCTACCAACAGCGAGCATGAATGCTAACGATTTGAACTTGAATGCACAAATCTACCATAAATACACTGCTGGGGAATATCACATGCAAAAAAAAAAAAAAAAAAAGGTGTAAAAATGAACTTTAAATGATATAAAACACTCACATTACATGAATTTATTATGTAACTGCGTGGGCTGTATGGTGATGTAGTGGTTAGCACATCCACCTCACAGCAAAAAGGTCCTGGGTTTGAGTCCTGGGCTCAGTGAGGGTGTTTCTACGTGTATTTTCAGCTTATTTCGCATCTCTTTATCTCCGTGTACTTCAGTTTCCTCCCACAATCCAAAGACGTGCACATTTGGCTAGTGCTGTTCGAAAATGCTCCCAAATGTACGAGTGGAAATGGTTGCGTATGGGTTGGCAGTAAGATATAATGGTGATCTGTTCAGGGTGTACCCCACCTTTGCACAGAGGCGGCTGAGATGAGAGGCTATTAAGAGTAACTGGATGAACAAAAGAGCGAATGAATGTAACTTCATAAACCATGCGGTCTTACACCAAATCAATCACAATTCTGTCAAACAATTTTTTCAACATTTATGCTTTTAATGAAGATTAGCGCCGCTAACTACCAGCTAAGCAGTTAGCGAACGAAAAAACAGTTTAGAAGAATATTGACTGGAGGAGCGAAAACACGCGTTCACCAACCTTTCATGTGGCACCAACTGGTGGATATGATGTCAGATCCTTGTTGGTGTATAATAGTGCCTACCATCCGGATACGTTATGTTACCTGAATGACGTGTAACGCTAATACTACAAGCAACATTATTACTCCCATAAGGTTAATTACTTTGTCATTTGTGGTGGAATTTGAATGTAAAAACATACCACTTCTGAGTCTTTGGACACACACGTGCTCTGTCAAACTAGAAGATGAAGTTAAACTTCTAATTATCTAAACAGATCCCGGTGTAAGTACTATTGGAACGTTCCTGTTTATGTATTGTAATGACTATTGCAATTTCTTTAGTTTGGTATAATCTCCATTAGCTGTCAAATGTCTAGTAATAACAACATGAACAAAATCTTGCTTACGACAAAGATAACCTACTAATACCGAGCGTGCACTCGTGGACTGGGCAGACAGCCTCACATCCACTATTTCCTGCGGAACGAAAAGCGGAGTGTCGCAGTACCTTCTACATCACCCACATGAATTGAAAAACATAGATCGGGCAATTCAGATATACAGCATTTTTCCATTGACCTCGGATGCCTCCATGTTTACCTTATCGGTAATTTAGCTACATATAGATATACATAAAGACATTTATTAAACCCTGAGATGCGTATTCAGTGCAAAAGATTTCGCAAACGGATAGATATATAGGTTTGGATATAGAAGTGATTCTACCTGAGGAGTTTATTGTTCATGTTGTCAGCAGCCATGTTGATTTGATGTCAACTGTTGAACTTACGAGTTGAAGACACCGTTTCCCAGTTGGAATTCAAAGTTGAGGCAACGGTGGTAGGGTAAACCAGGTCATGAGAAAAGTAAGTCCCACCCTTTTCCCACACTGTACGTCGTATCATTTCGTACAAATTAAGGTCAAGGTGAATAATATCATTAATCGTGAGTATGGAACAGTTAAAGTTTATGATTAAAGGAAACGTTAGCTTCATTCAATCCATTTTATGCTGCTCAGGGACATGGTGATGATCATAAAATGTGGCGGTATGACAGGAACATTCCATGGGTTGGAGGCCAGACCATCACGGAATACCTTGAATTATTAATTTACACACATTTATTCACACCTTGCATTGCTAATCCATCCATATAAACCACAGCAGAACTCATAGCAGACGTCCATGCTGACCACCCCATCCATATCTGCTTCTTCTCCAAACAGTTGCTATAAAATCGGAAGAACAGTCTTGTATGGAATTTTTCCGATGCCATAGCACAGGAGCTTTGCCATGTTGGGACATGTTTGGGCCTCGTTCCAGTGACGGTAAAGTGTCCCAAAGATGTCCCAACATGACAATGCTCCTGTGCACAAAGACATGGTTTCCCAAAAGTGGTGTGAAATAACTGGAGTAACCTACACAGAGCCTTGAACTCAACTCAAATTACCACCTTTCATAGGACGTGGTGGCCTGATGGTAAAGGGCGCTGGATCGCTGATCCTAAGGTTGGGGGTTCGAGTCCAACGCTCCACAAGGTTGTCACCCAGTGAAGTTAACTTGGTTATCAAAGGCTATGACTATGGTGAGAGGCATGTAAAAGAACCATTGCTGACTTTCGTAAAGAGTAGCTGCATAGCCGTCAGCGTGTTTCTGTCCCTCGCTAAAGGGTTGTGCCAGGAAGGGCATCCCACGTAAAAGCCTACGCCAAATCAAACAGGCTAATCAGATGATTCGCTGTGGCGACCCCTGGAAAAAGGGAAAGGCTGAAAGGAAAAGAAGAAGTAGTAAGGAACTGGTACACTGACTGCACCCCAGACCTCCTCCTCCTCAACAAAATCCTCCTGTCGCTGGATGAACACAGATCCCAACGGCCACACCCCAAAATCTAGTAGAAATCCCTTGTAGAAGACAGAAGCCTAAAATAACATCAAAAAAGAGACCACATAGTCAGGAGCTTGATGGATTCTGGACTAATAGTAAAACCTTTGTTGTTTTACTTGGATGCAAACTGACCCCGGTTCACCCAATTGTTCTTCTTCAATAACATTCATCGTTAATATGCATCGTTTAAATGTTCCATAAATTAACACAGCTGAGAACCTTCCTGGAGACAATGATCTGAGCTTTGTTCTGGTTTTTAAAGGACGTACTTGAGCCAGAGCGCCACTGCAGGGCTCTTCTGTAACGTCGATATTCAAATCTCACTGAGATCTTTGCCATGATCCCTTCTGCCCCCCCCCCCCCCCCACACCTCATAAAAACAACGGCGGGGTGATGAGAGCGTAACAAAAACTGCAATCAATGATCTCGGCGTGTAAGCTAGAGCTAAGCAGTTTACTGCGAGATACGATAAACTTACTTTGACCTGAGAGATGAAGTTGCCATGGCGATCGTATAAGTCCACTCTACTTATTGATATTTCGCTGATGTTACAAGGCACCGGACCAGATCGCGAGGTCTGATAGCGCTGATTAATTAATACCAATATTGATCAGACGGCGCGCGCGAGACGAGGCTGTTAACCGGGAGGCTGAAAGTCAATTGGTGCCGGCGGCCGTGGTGCGGATCGTTGATATCACACACTTAAATGTGGATTCTTAAACGTGGTTGCCCCGTTTGATGTTGAGAAACACGTGCTTCTGCTTTGGGAGTGAGAAATGAGGAAAAAGAGACGGCTGAGAAACGCTCCGTTCAAATCCGCTCTAAAGTGATTTACGGCACACACCTACCCGCTGCTGGTGCTCCCAACATAAAAATGTAGTAGTTTCCCTTTGTTCCACGTCAAAGTCACAGCCAAACAAAACATCAAAGTCAAGAACAAAACAAGAATGTCCGCCAAGTCTAGAGCCGAGGAAATGACTACGGCATCTCACACGGGCCTGTAAACACTCCGTTGGTACTCTGCTGGAACTCTGAGTCTCTAAGCCCGAGAGCATTCCAGTGTATTCTGGAAACAAACACCCGATACAGTGTATGTAATGATCCTGAATCTGATTAAATCTCTTCCTATGGTGCGCACAACAACATTCATATCAGAATCACAAACCCTAGTGGACATCCAAGAGTTCTAGGTGGACCCCAAGTAACAGGAAGACAACAATAAGGTTAGAGCGTAAACGAATGAAAACAAAGACCCAAAGAGATTATATATTTACACCCAATGCAGCCGTAGAACCGCTGGTCCTCTGCATTGGGTCGAGCCAGTTGAAGTGGGCCAGGCATCCGATTAGAATGCCTCCCGAACGCCTCCCTACTGTCATGTGTCCAACCGTGAAGGGGCCTTGGGGTTGCCCAGAAGACGCTGAAAGGACTACATCTCTCAGCTGGTCTGGGAACGCCTCAGTGTCCCCCTTGGAAAAGCTGGAGAAAGTGGCTGGGGAGAGAGGGATGCCTGGACCTCACTGCTTTAGCAGGCCCCCCCAACTGACCCGACCGTGGACCAAGAGAAAGAAGATGACTGACTGTAGCTTTAGATTCCAGTTCTTGCCTGGAAGGAACTGTTGTTGTATTCTATTCGCCGCATGGTTCTGTGTGTTTGACGTTGTTTTTCTGTTTCGACATGGATGTAAATCCTGAACTATTCATTCATCGTCTCACAGGGAAGCGAGAGTCTCTCTCGGCTGACTCTGGGTCGACTCCCTGAGCAGCTCGCCAGTCCACCACAGGAGCAATGCATACTCACAAGTATTTACACTCACATTCACACCTAGGGGCAATCTGGAATAATTTGTTTAAATGTGCATGTTTGTGGACCATAGTAGGAAACCAGAGCACCTGGAGGAAACCCACACAAGCACATGAGGAACATGCAACATCTAAAAAGAAACGCCTTCGCAACTCGAGTCCA
>CM045739.1:9772500-9782500 GCA_024760905.1 Plotosus lineatus
AGAGAAGAGACAGAGAGAGAGAGAGAGGGAGAATGAGAGAGAGAGAGAGACAGAGAAACAGAGTGGGGGGGCAGAGAGACAGACAGAGAGAGAGAGAGAGAGAGGGGGAGAGAGAGAGAGAGAGAGAGAGAGAGAGAGAGAGAGAGAGAGAGAGAGAGAGAGAGAGCAACCCTAAGACCAGCAGCATGTAGAAATTTATGATAAATAAAGTTCAAATTGTCTATCCTGGTACATCCCTTCTTTCTTTCCTTTTCTTTTCTTTCTTGTTCATTCATTCATTCTTCCTTCCAGTTTCTCTTTCTTTCTTTCTTTCTTTCTTTCTTTCTTTCTTTCTTTCTTTCTTTCTATTTCCCGTGCTCCAGCCATAACATGAAAAACATGAATAAATGCTGACAGACGAAATGAATCTCATTAATCACTATATACTATTCAAGAATGGTGCGATCTGATTGGTTCTCTACCTCAGCGATATTATCCGGTGGATGATATGTGAATCGGCCCAGATAACCATTTTCTACAGTTACTTGGAGCTGGTGTCATCATCACTATTCCACTTTAAAATGAAAAAAAAAAAAATCATAAAAATATAATTTTAATTTCTTTTACGGGTTTTCCATGTGCTTATACAACAGAACACAATCTTGCCTACTAGCATCACTTCCAATTTTCTCGTATCACTTTTGAAGACCTCCTCCCAGTTCATCGGGGTCGGGGGTCGCCGAGAGCTGGAAGCTTGTTTTGTGTAGCAGTCACAAGCGACATCCACCTCACCTTCGGCATATAATTATTTCATTGCATAATAAATAGAATAATTGGCCACCATGTTGGTTAAGGTGCTGGATCACTGATCCCAAGGTCAGGGGTTCAAGCCCCACTCTCAACAGGTTGTCACTGTCGCCCCGATGCACTAACTGGGTTATCAAAGGCCGGCGGCCATGTCATAATATATTTATGTCTATGGTGTGAGGTTCATGTAAAAGAACCATTGCTGACTTTCGTAAAGAGTAGCTGCATAGCCATCAGCGAGTTTCTGCCCGGTGATGGCCTGCTGAGCCATCCAGGGTGTACTCTGCCCTTCCCCTTAGTCAGCTGAGATGGGTACCAGCCTCCCCGCGACCCTAATTAGAATTAAGTGGTTACAGAAAATGAATGATTGAATCAATGGCATAATTATTTCAGTAACGTTGCAGAACATACAATGCATTGCAGATTGCTTTGTATTGAGCTGTCTAGGTACAGACCAGTCAGATGGTGTTAATATTATGGCTGATCGATATACTGGCTTTCATCAGACAGTTGGCAAAGTGTACTGAATAACTTAGTTCCACCCAGAAAGTCTGTATCATGATGCAAAACCAGTCTTCAAACTTGCATCACCAAATGCCAAACTTTTTGCAAGAATTTGGCCAAAAAAAAAAAAAAGAAAAAAAAAAGTCAATTTTGTTTTTTCTACACAAACCCTAAGCCTGAAGACTTTTTTCTTCCTTCATGTTTGGCCTCATATATACTCGAAGAAATCCAGCAACATCCACGTCATGTCAAATCCCTTTTATCGTCATTACTCAGATTTTAAGTATCATTCCTTAAACAGTGGCAGGACCTGGAAATCGCCTCCTTCAATTAGCCAGTTGAACTGCCAAGTAAGACGAGCAAGTCGCCTGTGAAATTATCTTGTAACCCAATTCCGGGACTTTGGAAAGGAGTGGGGAAACGACGGCATAATTTCGAAGGGTTAAAACTAGTCAACAGTGCTGCACCTTGAGGAAGGCTTTTATCTGCCTCGCGCCAGTCTGCTTCAGCCTCCCCTACCCATAACAAGCTGGCATGAGGAAAAGTCTTTCAGCCTCTCTTTCTCTCGGCCTCTCTCTTTTGATCTCTCTCTCTCTCTCTCTCTCTCTCTCTCTCTCTCTCTCTCCCTCTCTCTCCCCCTCTGTAGCTATAGGATCTAAACATAACGACTAATAGATTGTATTTTCTGTCTTTGCATTCGAGTTGTTTTTTTTTGATGGTTTGCCCAATTCAAATCAAACGTCTATCATTGCCTTGAGTTTGATGTTGGGAACCCCAAAACAGTTGATTTCCAAGTATCACCCCTATTAAGTGGATAATCTCAGCTGGATACTGTGGATTTTGTACCTAAAAACTGCTGATGTAATCATAAAAACTGCCTGGTGTTCATCCCAAGATTCATTCACAATGTCCACACACTCTAGTCTGACTTGCTTTATTCTTCAACCCATAAATTTCAATGTCACAGTCATCCAGAGTCACCCTGAAGGTTGCTATCTCTTAAAGCAGAATGAAGGAGAAACCCTTACAAAGTCTTCTGTTACACTAAAATATGTGTATTTTCATTATCAGATGATTTTATTTTAACAAAACTTTTTGAAGTTACAGTCTACTAAAATGCATTTGATACTTTGCATTAGCCTGAGATCAAAAATCACTCGAATAGGATGTTGACACCTGTCATTTTTAATAAAGTAAGATAACGGTAAAAATAACAGTATGCAGATATTAAACTGACAAACTAGCTATAAACCATTCATTGATTGGTTCATAAATGCTTTTTTTTGTTTGTTTTAAAGCTGTTTAATATTAATTAGAGTCGTGGGGAGGATGGCGCCCATCTTGGGCGAGACTGTGGTACACCCTGGACAGTGGACAGTGTAAACTGGTGAATTTTTACATAAAATAAAGTTAGACATATCGGTATATAACACAACATTAAATTTAGATAAATAAGACAGGCATCTGTTTAAGTACACGGACGAATGAATTTAATGCACAAAACTCATGTAAACCTCTAAATCTTCTACAGCTGTCATGTTCCACTTTTGGCAGTACAATGGCCCCTTCAATGTAAGGATATGACAATTTTTTTTTTTTTTTTATCACAAAGAACAGTTTTATTTAGCATAGGGTGTTTAGATGCTGTAAAGTTGTGTAGATATCAACTAATATTCCAAGCTTTTATTAAGTTTGAGTTTAATTCCCCTTTAAGAGTTTTTCATCATGTCATCTCGGGGAGTTTTTTCCCTTGCTGTCACATCTGGCTTGTTTATTAGGGATTTGAATTAGCATCTGGAGTTCTGTAAAGCTACGATGGCTCAAACAAAATTGCATCAAATGGATAATTTTAAAGACAAAAAATAAAGAGAAAGTAACATGAACAGAAAGATTGCTGCAACTTTTAGTAGAAAGTCAGAGCTAAAAGGTTATTAAAGCTTTCGAGCAAAAATATGATACTAACACTTTCAATTCTTAATTATTTTCTATGTAGAAAACTGACAAAGATAAAGGTCAGTTCCAGCCATATTCAACACAACAAGTTCAGAATAATATATACAGTATATATATATATATATATATATACATTAAAACCTCCGCTGACGAACGCTTAAGCTCACGAACTTTTCGCCTCAAGAGCATTAAATTTGCGAGCATATTGTCTCTGCTGACGAACTAGTTTTCGGCGGACGAATCAAACCACGCGGTCGAACAGCGCCACGGTGGCGGCCACGAGAAGCTGACGCACGCTCACGGCGTCACAGTTCGTCACCCCCTTTCTTTGAATGCGGAAGTGGTTTGTGTTTGCTAGACATTTTGGACCATATTGAGTGTACTTTTGCTATTATGGGACCAAAAAAGCCCCCACCACAGGCGGAGATCATTGAAAAACACGAACGAGGTGTGCGTTTGTGTGACTCAGCGTCCCAGTACCAGTACGCTAAGTCTACCATTGCTACCATCCTTAAGAACAAGGAAGCTATTAAGGGTGCAGTAGGCGTTTCCAAACACTCCTTCCAAACAGTAAGTCCCTCCCTCCCTCCCTCCTCCTCCTCCCACTCCCCCTCCTCCTCCCACTCCATTCCATCAAGCCATCCACTACCATCACAAAGGTAAATAAAACCACTTTATTATACAGTACAGTTTATTTCTTTAATTACAATACAATAGCACATTTATTATACATAAAATAAGGTATATTTGTGTGTAGTTTTAAGGCTTATTTAGTAGAAAATTATGTTTTATGGGGACCTGGGAACGGATTATTCTCATTTTAATGGTTTCTTATGGGAAATAAATGTTCGGAAGACGAACTTTTCGCCTCACACACACTTTCTGGGAACCAATTATGTTCGTGAGCAGAGGTATCACTGTACATGTATATATATATATATATATATATATATATATATATATATATATATATATATATATATATATATATATATATATATATATATATATATATATACACATAGACATATACATTTACATACTGTGATGCCTTGCTACTTCGTGCTTCAGTTTCTGCAGCTTCAGTGCATCGTGGGTTTTCAAAAATATTCATAGAAAAATAAAAAATAATGAAATTAAGGAAAAATAAGAAAAAAAGTTAAGGAAAATTCTGCAAAACAAGACCAATTATGCCAAAAAAACAAAACAAACACAAACAAAAAACCAATCCAAACCCCAACAAAGCTACTTAAATTTTTTAATGTGAGGTGCACATCTGTATGTGTGCGTGCATTTATAATTTATTTACATTATCTTATGCATTATTTTTGAATGTGTAATTGTTATTATAGCATGAAATATGTATTTATTGATATTATATAAACATATACATGTACGTATACGTTAGTCAGGGGGTCAATCCTACTTCGTGGAAATCGGTGGTCTCATGGGGGTCTCAGTCCCCATTAACTGTGGAAAGTGAGGGATCCCTGTACCTCACCTTACGAAATTAATCCGTTCCAGAGCCTTTTTTGTAACCTGGACTTTTCGTAAGTTGAACCGCATTTTACATGTAAAACGCATGATTTGTTCCAAAGCCCCCAATATTACCCTTTAAAAATTATAAAAGCATACCTTTTAAGGTACTTACTTCATGTTGACCATGTCTTCTTAGCAGAGTGATAATCTTACAAATGTTTATGCAAGGTGAAAAGCCTGAGCCAAAAAATAAAGTTGCAAAGAGGACACTAGAAAAACTCATGAAACAAGCTGCTGCTCAAGGCAGCTGCATCATTCCTCCTCGCCAATAGGAGGCCAGTGGGGCGGGATGCTGGGAGATAGCCAATAGGAGGAAGCTGTGTCATCCCTCCGAGCCAATGGGAGGCCAGCGGGGCAGGATGTTGGGAGACAGCCAATGGGAGAGCAACTTGTGCGTTGTTTGAATGGTGCGTTTTAATGTTTGAATGTTTGAATGGTGCATTTGGCACATTTCGTAAGGAGAACTTGTTTCGTATCTTCTTTCTTCTTTTCCTTTCGACTATTCCCTTCAGGGGTCACCACAGCAAATCATCTGCCTCCATCTCACCCTGCATCTTCTTCTCTTACGCCAATGACCTTCATGTCTTCCTTCATCACATCCATAAATCTCTTCTTTGGTGTTCCTCTAGGCCTTCAGCCTGGCAGTTCCAACCTCAGCATCCTACTACCAATATATTCACTATCCCTCCTCTGTACATGTCCAAACCATCTCAATCTAGCCTTTCTGACTTTGTCCCCAAAACATCTTACATGGGCTGTCCCTCTGATGTACTCATTCCTGATCCTATCCATCCTCGTTACTCCCAGAGAGAACCTCAACATGTTCATCTCTGCTACCTCCAGCTCTGCCTCCTGTCTTTTCCTCAGCGCCACTGTTTTTAAACCATACAACATCGCTGTCCTCATCACCATCTTGTACACTTTCCCTTTCATTCTTGCTGATACTCTCCTGTCACACATCACACCGGACACTTTTCTCCAACCATTCCAACCTGCCTGCACACGCTTCTTCACCTCTTTTCCACACTCTCCATTGCTCTGGATTGTTGAGCCGAAGTACTTAAAATCCTCTACCTTCCTGATCTCTGCTCCCTGTAACCTCACCGTTCCTCTTGGGTCCTTCTCATTCACACACATGTATTCTGACTTACTGAGACTAACCTTCATTCCTCTCCTTTCCAGGGCATACCTCCACCTCTCTAGATTTTCCTCCACTTGTTCTCTGCTCTCACTACAGATCACAATGTCATCTGCAAACATCATAGTTCATGGAGATTCTTGTCTTACCTCGTCTGTCAGCTTGTCCATCAGCATCGCAAACAAGAAGGGGCTCAGAGCTGATCCTTGATGCAGTCCCACCTCCACCTTGAATTCTTCGGTCACGCTGATAGCACACCTCACCACTGTCTTACATCTCTCATACATGTTCTGCACCACTCTAACATACTTCTCTGCCACTCCAGACTTCCTCATACAATACCACAGTTCTCTTGGCACCCTGTCATATGCTTTCTCCCGATCCACAAAGGCACAATGCAGCTCCCTCTGACCTTCTCTGTACTTCTCTATTAACATCCTCAAAGCAAACACTGCATCTGTGGTGCTCTTTCTTGGCATGAAACCAAACTGTTGTTCACAAATGCTGACCTCTGCCGTTAGTCTAGCTTCCACTATTCTTTCCCATAACTCCACCGTATGGCTCATCAACTTTATCCCTCTGTAGTTGCCACAACTCTGCACGTCTCCCTTGTTCTTTAAAATGGGCACCAGCACACTTCTCCTCCATTCCTCAGCATCTGCTCACTCTCTAAGACCTTGTTGAATGTTCTTATCAGAAAATCTACTGCTACCTCGCCTAGACACTTCCATACCTCCACAGGTATATCATCAGGACCAACTGCCTTTCCACTCTTCATCCTCTTCAATGCCCTCCTCACTTCTCCCTTACTAATCTTTGCTACTTCCTGCTCCTCAACAGTCACCTCTTCTACTCTTTTTTTCGCTCTCATTTTCCTCATTCATCAGCTCTTCAAAGTACTCTTTCCATCTTCGCTGCACACTTCTGTCATCAGTCAATACATTTCCCTCTCTGTCCTTTATCACTCTAACTTGCTGCACATTCTTCCCATCTCCATCTCTCTGCTGTGCCAACCTGTATAAATAATTTTCTCCCTCCTTACTGTCCAACCTATCATACAAGTCATCATACGCCCTCTGTTTGGCCTTTGACACTGCTACTTTCACCTTACACTGTGTCTCCCTGTACTCCCGTTTACTCTCTTCGATCATCTCAATGTCCCACTTCTTCTTAGATAACCTCTTCCTTTGTACACACTCCTGCCTTTCCTCATTCCACCACCAAGTCTCCTTATCTACTTTCCTTCCAGAGGACACACCAAGTACTCTCCTACATGTCTCCCTGATCACATTTGCTGTGGTTTCCCAGTCAAGTACTTCTTGACCACCCAAAGCCATTTTCAACTCCTCCTTGAAGACAACACAACACTCTTCCTTTTTCAGCTTCCATCACTTTGTCTTCTGCTCTGCCTTTGCCTTCTTCACCTTCCTCACCATCAGCATCATCCTGCACACCACCATCCTATGCTGTTTGGCAACACTCTCACCCACTACTACTTTGCAGTTACTGACTTCCCTTCAAACTGCATTGTCTGCACAAGATGTAGTCTACCTGTGTGCTCCTACCTCCACTTTTATAAGTCACCCTATGCTCCTGCCTCTTCTGGAAGAAAGTATTCACCACAGCCATTTCCATCCTTTTTGCAAAATCAATTAACATATGTCCTTCTGTGTTCCTGTCCTGGATACCAAACCTGCCCATCACTTTCTCGTCCCCTCTGTCGCCTGCACCAACATGTCCATTGAAGTCTGCACCAACGACCACTCTTTCACCTCTGGGGGTACTCTGCATCATTTCATCTAACTCACTCCAGAATCTCTCCTTCTCTTCTAGCTCACATCCTGCCTGTGGGGTATAAGCACTAACAACATTGACCATCACTCCTTCACTTTCCAACTTTAGACTTATCACTCTGTCTGACACTCTTTTCACTTCTAGAACATTCCTGACAAACCCCTCCTTCAAGATGACTCCGACTCCATTTCTCTTCCCATCCACACCATGAAAAAACAGCTCAAACCCTGCTCCTAAGCTTCTAGCTTTGCTAGCTTTCCACCTGGTCTCCTGAACACACAGTATGTCCACCTTCCTCCTCTGCATCATGTCAGCCAACTCTCTATCGTTTCCTTTCATAGTTCCAACATTCAAAGTCCCTACTCTCAGTCCGAGACTCATGCTTTTCCTCTTCTCTCTCTGCCTATGGACACGCCTTCCGCCTCTTCTTCGACCAACAGTAGTCCAATTTCCACCAGCACCCTGTTGGTTAACAGCAATGATGGCGGTCGTTGTTCACCCGGGCCTCGACCGATCTGGTATTGAGGTAATATTTGTGATTTGCATGATAAAGTTCGGCATTGGTTTTACATCGGATGCCCTTTCTGACACAACCCTCTGCATTTATCCAGGCTTGGGACCAGCGTGAGCTAGAGACATGCAGCTCTTGATCAATAAGAATGTGGCTCTAATAGCAAATAATAAATAATATTTTAAAATAATTTTGACAGGTTGGGTTTTTTTATGCCGCGTCTGACACATAAGTGACTGCCAATCATCTGAGTGGATGACGTCTAATGCTGGGAAATGAAGTAAACATTTTCTTTGCATGCAGGCTTACCCTCTTTGTTAAAATCGCAAAATGCAAAGCTAAACGAAAATATGAAGATGAACACAGGACATTTCTAGGAGAATGGAAAGATGCTTACATTTTTATTGAACGGAATGGCAAACCGCTCTGTTTATTATGCAGTACCACAATATCACATTTCAAGGATTCAAATCTTCAGCATAATTTTAGCAACTCCATGCTAATATTGACACGGAATTCCCCAAAGGTAAAAAACACGTGACTCAACATGATTGTGTGTATATTTCAATATTCATCAATTTATATTCTACAGGCCATATCTATGTATCTGAAGTGTGTTTAATAGTTGTGTGTGTCAGAGCAAGGGAGAAAGAGAGAGAGGTGCCTGTGTGTGTGTGTGTGTGTGTGTGTGTGTGTGTGTGTGTGTGTGTGTGTGTGTCTTGGCAGGTCAGCAAGTGGTGTGGCTCTTTAACTCTCACAGTTAAAAAGTTTGGCTCTTTGTGTCTAACTTGTTCGCCACCCCGATATATACACACACACACACACACACACACACACACACACACACACACACACACACACACACATATATATATATATATATATATATATATATATATATATATATATATATATATATATATATATATATATATATATATATACACATATAAATATAATATACATATATACATATACATATAATACATATTATACATATATACAGGATTCTGGAGGGGGCATGGGAGTTTGCCCAATCTGTCCACATGTGCTTTGTGGATTTGGAGAAGGCTTTCGACCGTGTCCCTCGAAAGATCTTGTGGGGCGTGCTCCGAAATGCGGCGTTCGGATCCGTTACTACGAAGCTATTCGGTCGCTGTATCACCGAGCCAGAGTTTGGTCCGTATTGCTAACAGCAGCTCGGATTCGTTTCCGGTGGGAGTTGGAGTCCGCCAAGGCTGTCCTTTGTCACCGAGTCTGTTCATTATTTTTATGGACAGAATTTCTGGGCTCAGTCGAGGCGATGAGGGGGGCTGGTTCGGTGGCCATCGGGTATCATCTCTGCTTTGCGGATGATGTTGTCCTTTTGGCTTCATCAAGTCGGGCCCTCCAGCTCTCATTGGAGCGATTCGCAGCTAGCTGAGTGGCAGCCGATGAAGATCAGTACCTCCAAGTCCGAGGCCATGGTTCTCAGTCGGACAATGGTGGGATGCACCCTCTGGGTCGGGATGAGGTCCTGCCCCAAGTGGAGGAGTTTAAGTATCTTGGGGTCTTGTTTCTGAGTGAGGGAAGGATGGAGCGAGAGATCGACAGACGGATCGCTGCAGCCTCTGCTGTTAAGCGGTGCGTGTACCGGTCCGTCGTGGTGAAAAAGGAGCTGAGCCGCAAGGCGAAGCTCTCAATTTACCAGTCGATCTACGTTCCAACCCTCACCTATGGTCACGAGCTTTGGGTAATGACCGAAAGAACAAGATCACGGATACAAGCGGCTGAAA
>CM045739.1:9787500-9797500 GCA_024760905.1 Plotosus lineatus
CCAAGGTTGCCCCCCCCGTGCAATAACTGGGCTATCAAAGGCAGGCCGTGTCTCTCACTGTCCATGGTGGGAGGTTCATGTAAAAGAACCATTGCTAACTTTCAACAAGAGTAGCTGCATAGCCGTCAGCGTGTTTCCGCTCTTTGATGACATGGTAAACTGTCCAGGGTGTACTCTGCCCTCGCCTGGAGTCGGCTGGGATGGGCACCAGCCTCCCTGCGACCCTAAAATTTTGTCACTATTCCATCAAATTCGGTAAAGATCATCATGATTTGATCCCACGTCCAGAGTAATGGTGTGATTTTAAACTCAACAAAAATTATAGTGTATACTAAACAAAAATCTAAAGAAAAGTAAACAAAAATGGTTTATTTTTCCATTTTAAGGTGTGAAAATGAAGCAATATCCACTCGGGATAATACAGAACCCATTTCCATCTATTTCAACTGTAGGACGGCAATCTCAGCGTGTTACAACGAAACTGATCACATGTCCTACACAACTTAATTTTCTGAATGCTGAACATTAACTCCAACCATATATAGATAAAACTCTGTGTATCTGTGCCGCCCCTTTTTACTTTGCTGTGGTACAAGACGAATAAATCAATAAAGTCGATTATCAAATTGATTATTTTTTCTCTGAGTGCAACTTCGATACTTTATCCAGCTCTCTTTATATAAATCCTTCAAATTCTGCATGAGATCATGTAGGATCTGCAGGATTAGCGTGTTGTTGTGCGTCCAACGCAGAAGGCAATCATGTGAAAATCAGAAGCTGCCATCCTGGCTTAAGAGCAGCATCAGCAGAATGCCTTGAAGATCTGCCATTTGCTGTCACGCTGTACGATGGGCGCACCAACTGGCATTAGGGGACTGGCGTCCATCCAGGGGTGATGAGGACAGAGGTAGGGAAAGGATGTGTGTGTGTGTGTGTGTGTGTGTGTGTGTGTGTGTGTGTGTGTGTGTGTGTGTGTGTGTGCGTGCGCGCACGGTCGCAGAGACAGCTGGAGGAGTGGGCCGTGTCAAGGCCATCCACGCCCGCCCGTCTGCTCTGAAGCAGATTCAACTCAAGGTCTTATATCGAAGATTAGAAACAAAAAATAGATTGAAACAAAGATAAGAAATTTACTCAAAAACTTTATGACCGAAAACAACAACAACAACAACAACAACAACAAAAATATCTTAAAAAGAAGCTGAGCTTCGCCTTGGGCTCCTCTCCCGGTCTTTTGCTCCTCGTTTTGCTTTGAGTTATCATGCCAGTGTAAGGTACCTTACACACAGAGGCGCACTGGCATCACAGCGGTATCGGCTTGCAGGAGGGCAATATCGGCGTGCTACTTCCCCGCTGGTCATGGCTGCGACATCCACCCCCCCTCCTCCTCCTCCTTTCCAATGGCGTCGGCAGCAGCCGAGCGCAAACAGATGTCTGAGAGCGTGCCCGCTCCACCACCCAGCCTGCCAAGCTGTGCCACGCCGTGCCAACCCGCTGGCCATCCTCACAACCACTCATCCCTCTTCTCTATTCCTTGTCTCCTTTGCTTCTTTTCTCAGTTTCTCATCAGTCGTATCCTTCCTGTCCTATCGCCTTGTTTCTCTTCTGCATTCGGAGGCTCATAAACCCCGGATCATTATAGGCTTCGTGTTTAAACAATGCGAGGATTTTATAAGAAAGGGATGGTATGCCATCAGCGTGTTTATGGAGGAAAAGTGCACGTTTGGCTAATCTGAGATTCTTGAAAACACCAGAGTACACAAATAATTATTAAATGGTAGAGCGAGCTTCAAAATGAACTCTCTCTCTCTCTCTCTCTCTCGCTCTCAAAAAGAAAAAACCCTCAGAAATCTCACTGCTTCTCTGAGGTGGAGTTGGTGTGCTCAGTTTATGTGAAGGTCATGTGACTAAGGTTGAGGTCATCTCAGAGAAGCAGTGAGATTTCTGAGGGTTTTTTTTTTGAGAGCGAGAGAAAGAGCGAGCGAGAGAGAGAGAGAGAGAGAGAGAGAGAGAGAGAGAGAGAGAGTTCATTTTGAAGCTCGCTCTACCATTTAATGATTATTTGTGTACTCAGATAAAATATTCTGTTTCTGAATTTTACCTATAAAAACGTGACACTCACATGATCACGCAATGGATGTGGTGAAGGCGGACATGAAGGTCGTAGAAGATGCAGAGGATAGGGTGAGATGGAGGCAGATCATTTGCTGTGGCGACCCCTGAAGGGAACAGCCGAAAGAAAAAGAAGAAGAAGACACATGATCACGCACATTTCCTAAAATTAACCTTCGTTCATTCATTTTCTGAACAGCTTAATCCTAATTTGGGTAGCAAGGAGGCTGGTGCCCATCCCAGCCGACTCCGGGCGAGGGCAGAGTACACCCTGGATGGCTCGCCAAGCTATTGCAGGGCGGAAACACGCTGACGACTACACTATGTGGCTACTCTTGTCGAAAGTCAGCAATGGTTCTTTTACATGAACCTCTCACCATCGACAGTGAGAGACATTGCCGGCCTTTGATAACCCAGTTAGCGGCACTGGGTGGGGGGGCAGTGACAACCTGTTGAGAGTGGGGCTTGAACCCCTAACCTTAAGATCAGTGATCCAGTACCTTTACCACCAGGCCACCACTGCCCCATAAAATTAACCTGCACTACTTATAGAATAGAGGGATCCCTTACTTTCCACGGGTGAATGGAGACCGAGCCCCTCCCCCCGCGACCGCTGATGTCAACAAAGTAGGATAGACCGCCCTGACTCACGTATACGTACATGTATATGTGTATATAATATCAATGAATGCATATTCAATGCTATAAATGCGTATAATAACAATTAAATATTCAAAAATAATCCATAATCTTCTTTTCTTCTTCTTTTCCTTTCGGCTGTTCCCTTCAGGGGTCGCCACAGCAAATGATCTGCCTCCATCTCTCCCTATCCTCTGCATCTTCTACTTTTACTCCAACGACCTTCATGTCCGCCTTCACCGCATCCATAAATCTTCTCTTTGGTCTTCCTCTGGGCCTTCTGCCTGGTAGTTCCAACCTCAGCATCCTACTACCAATATACTCACTATCCCTCCTCTGTACATGTCCAAACCATCTCAATCTAGCCTCTCTGACTTTGTCTCCAAAACATCTAACATGTGCTGTCCCTCTGATGTACTCATTTCTGATCCTATCCATCCTCGTTACTCCCAAAGAGAACCTCAAGATTTTCATCTCTGCTACCTCCAACTCTGACTCCTGTCTTTTCCCCAGGGCCACTGTCTCTAAACCATACAACATCGCTGGCCTCATCACCGTCTTCTACACTTTTCCCTTCATTCTTGCCGATACTCTCCTATCACACATCACACCGGACACTTTTCTCCACCCATTCCAACCTGCCTGCACACGCTTCTTCACCTCTTTTCCACACTCATGTAAATAAAATATAAATACACACACATACAGACGCGGACCTCAAATAAAAATATAACTAGTTTTGTTGGAGGCGGGGTTGGTTTTTTTTTTGTTTGTTTGTTTGTCTTTTTTCTTTTGCATAAATGGACTTGTTTTGTGGTATTTTCCTTAACTTGTCCCCTGATTTTCCTTAATTTTCTTCTTTTTTTTTTTTTTCAATGAATATTTTTGAAAAACCCATGATGCACTGAAGCCGCAGAAACTGAAGCACAAAGTAGCGAGGGATCACTGTATTGTTGTCCACCCCCCCCTCCCCCAGTTTTATTGTTTTTTTTTGTTTGTTTGTTTTTTTAACATGATTGTTCTCAGAGGGCAGCGGTGGCCTGGTGGTAAAGGTGCTGGATCACTGATCCTAAGGTTGGGGGTTCAAGCCCCACGCTACACGGGTTGTCACTGCCACCCCCCCCTCTCCAGTGCAGGGTTATCAAAGGCCGGCCATGTCTCTCACTGTCTATGGTGTGAGTTTCATGTAAAAGAACCAACCATTGCTGACTTTCAACAAGAGGAGCTGCAAAGCCGTCAGTGTGTTTCCATCCTGCGATGGCCTGGCAAGCTGCACAGGGTGTACTTTGCCCTCGCCCGGAGTTGGCTGGGATGGGCACCAGTCTTCCCTTGAGCCTAATTAGGATTAAGCGGTTATTGAATTGAATTGATTGCTCTCTGAATTTTTGGATAAATGGAGCAGAGCATCTTAGAATACAGTACAATAACAAGGCATTGTGGGATATGTAAAATTTTTCAGTTACAATACAGCATTGATCTGATACACAGAGTGAGTACTGTGCCAATAATCGAAAAATAAATAAATAAATAAATTCATTTATTCTCTTATTCCAATTTGAGTTGCTGGGAGGCTTTCGCCCATCTCACCCGACTCTGTTCAAAGGAAAAATACACACTGAACAGCTCACAAGGCCATTGCAGAGCCAACACACATACATCCATGCACGCTCTCACTCATATGCCTAGGGGCAATTTAAAACAGCCAATAAGTCTTTTGTGCATGTCTTTGGACGCCCCAAGCACGGGAACTGAAGCCCAGCCCTTCCTGTTGTGAGGTCCGCTGGCTACCCCCTGTGCCACCGTCCTGAACAAGCAAACAAACAAACAAACAAACAAACATTCATTTTCTACGCTACTCAATCCTTATGGTCTGGAGGAGGCTGGTTCTCATGTCAGCCATTTTCTGAACTGTTTAATCGTAAGGTCACATGAAGGCTGGTGCACATCTCAGACAACTCTAGGAAAGGGCAGAGTACACCCTGGATGGCTCGCCAGGCCATCACATGGCCAATACTCACACAACCAGTTATACTCACACCTATTTGGAACAGTAAATTAGCCTACTGTACATGTTTTTGGACTGTCGGAGGAAACCAGAGTACCTGGAGGAAACCCACACAGTGACAGGGATAACAGGCAAACTACACACAGAAACACCCCGAGTGTGGGAATCGAACCCAGGCCCTCTTGCTGTGCATTGGACGCACTAACCACAACGCCGTCATGCCACCCATGACAAAAAAACAACAACAAATAAATCAATACATTGTGGTACATTATATAAAATATATTGGGTATTATAGGTGGGAAAATTAATTGAGGTAAAAATTGAGTTATAGATTATTAATTATATAAATATATTGACTTGGCAAACATATCACCTCATTTGCATTTTTTTATAAATCAGGCGTGATGTCATGATTTTGATACCAGAGAACTCGATTTCTTGTGAACTTCACACACAGATCACCTCTCGAACCCGAACCCGCCCTTATTAACCTTATTAAACCTTCACAAGCTTTTTCAGCGTGCTGCCTTCAACTGATAAAAATATCCAGAAATGAATTCAAACCTTTTTACTTCCATAATCTATAAACTGTTTTATGGTTTATTATGTTACTGAGAGCGCAAATTAAAATCCTGCAATGATCCTGAGATATGATGGTCATAAAAACGAAGAGGACGCAAGGTCGATGACGCGTTGCCAAAACCCCGCCACTTGATCCATAAAATAAAATGAACACAAATGCACTTCACTGCGCACCTTATGTTGTCATTTTTCAATGACTTGCACCAGATGGATGCGTTTGTTAATTTGATTGTGTTATCTGAGCGGAGTGGGAAGTTTCTCTCTTGAACGCGTTGCCATCTGATCGATGTCATCTGGAACAGTGTGTGATGTGCGGTCTGCTCTCCTCATCGACGACGTACCACATCCTTTACTGAACATGGATCTATGACTAAAAACACCCAAAGAATTACATGGTGTCAAGTTATATGGACAGAGCACTGTATCTGGTCTAATTATGATGTAATTAGAACAAATGGTACATTTTAGACTACAGTTATAATCCAAGCATGGGCAAGTTGGACTATTAAACAATGAGATCCATGTCACATGACTATCAGATGCACATGTCAGCCAATAAGGCAGTGACTGCCTCACTGTACACTGTATAGTGTAGTTATACTATAATAAATTACTTACTCAGTCACTCATTTGTCGAACCATTTAATTCTCCTAGGGTCGTGGGGAGGCTGGAGCCTATCTCAGCCGACTGTAGGGTGATGCGAGGTACACCCAAAATGGCTTATTTGACTATTGTAGGGAAACACACACAACCATTCACACTCACACTCTCAGCTGCGGCAATTTAACCCTTTAAGACCCGAAATAACAGTTAAAAAAATGTATTACTTGTTTTTCTTAATCAAAAAGGCCTAAGGGAACACCCTGAACACATTTCTTTCAACAAAATTAATTATAATAACATTATATTAATAATAATAATAATAATAATAATAATAATAATAATAATAATAATAATAATAATAATAATAATAATAATGTAATAATAACATAATAACAATATAAAAATAACATAATAATAACAAAAAAATACTGGGGCTTTAGCTCAGTTGGTAGAGCATTCTCCTCCGGAAGGTCAGAGTTCGAATCCCGGCTGCATCATACCATAAGACGTTAAAATTTGGCAGTTGTTGATTTCTGCTTGGCGGTCAGCATCAAAGGATAGAACAACGCAATAACTGGCGCTGCACAGTGGCGACAGGTGCCCAGAGCACAAATCAAATTTCAATGTATGTAATGTACTTTGACAATAAAGAGTTATTATTATTGTCAATAACACTCACAAATTTATGAACAACACAATTCTGTGCACTCAAGGTCATCTCACAGCTGACTGAAGCATGTGGAACCAAGCTGTGTTGCATCAGGCGATGCCATAACAAGTATAGAATGCTATATAATATAGTAGTTATTACCATTTTTTGAAAGAGGACCATATGGTCCAGCCGAGCGTTAAAGGGTTAAAAATAGCCAGTTAGCCTAACAGGCATGACTTTGAACTGTTGGGGGGGAGTACCCGGAGGAACCCAACAATCACAAAAAGAACATGCAAACGCCACACAGAAATGTCCTCACCCAGGACACAAACCTGGGACACTCCCGCTGGGAGGTGGACCACTACCCTGTCATGGCGGGATGGGATAAATGGTCGCTGTAAAATCAACTTTAAAATTCACACTACACTCAGGTTCTAATCTGTAATACAAACACTCCCCAGGGAACCAGACAGCTAAAAGGCTCAGGATGCTTCAGGTTGCTTCTTATGAGAGACTTGTGTGCATTCGCAGAAAATAGAGTACAGCGTTGTAACTTCAGGGGTCTAGTGACTGGTCACCGGGGCAGCACCTGCTAACCCGATTTGTTTATAGTATGCAGGGAAATGTGTAGATTTTTTTCAGGCTCCAAAAGGTACAGATGGATTTCTTGAGTTGCAGTAATTACCTCTGTGGGGAACATTAGTGCAGATCGTACCTTCAGAGAGAGAGAAATGCACGTTGACTGTATCCGATATTTCTGTATCCCCCTGACATGTGAGGTATATTACTCTCTGAGTATTATTATTATTATTATTATTATTATTATTATTATTATTATTCATTCATTCATGTCCCAAGAGTCAGAGACAGTAACCGAGGGTTGGTCCAACAGAAGCCATGTCTATGGCTGCCACCCAACTCACATTGCACCCAATCCCTATGACCCCTCTCACAGGTGGTGAGTCCATTGGAGGGCGGGCCCATGTCTCCTTTTCGGACTGGGCCTGGCCAGTTCCATGGGCAGAAGCTCGACCACCAGGCGCTTGCCTTCAAGACCGTCCCCCAGGCCTGGCTCCAGGGGAGGACCCCGGTGACCCGCGTCCGTGCAGCATTGAGAGGGGTCAGTTGAGGTCGCTTGGGCATCTGGTTAGAATGCCTCCAGGACACCTCCCTGGTGTGGTGTTTCGGGCATGTCCAATCGGGAAGAGACCCTGGAGTCGACCTAGAACACACTGGAGGGATTATATCTCTCTGTTTCTCTGGGAACACGTCGGTGTCCCCCGGAAGAGCTGGAGGAAATGGCTGGAGAAAGGGATGTCTGGGCCTCTTTGCTTAGATGGCTGCCCCCGCGACTCGACCCCGGAATAAGTAGGAAGACGATGAATGAATGAATGAATTATTCATTCATTCATTCATTTTCTGAACCACTTAATCCTAATTCGGGTCACAGGGAGGCTAGCACTCATCTCAGCCACCTCTGGGCGATTGAGGGGTACACCTTGGACAGCTTACCAGGCCATCACTTGGCCAATAGTCACACAAACACTCATACTCTTGCTCACACCTAGGGGTGACTTGGAGGAGCAACTTAACCTACTATGCCTGTTTTCGGACTGTGGGAAGAAACCGGAGTACGCGGAGGAAACCCACACACCCAAGGGGAGAACATGCAAACTTCGCACAGAAACACCCAAGCTGGGAATCAAACCGGGGTCCTTCTTATTGTGAGGTGATCGTGCTACTTACCACGCCACCTTGCCTTATTATTATTATTATTATTATTATTATTATTATTATTATTAGTATTATTATTAGTATTATTATTATTACTGCTAATCACACAGGGTCGGAGCCTATCTCAGAGAACGCTGGGTGACGGCAAAGTACATCCATGAACTGCTTACCATTCCATCTAAGAGCTGTTTTACACACACACACACACACACACACACACACACACACACACACACACACACACACACACACACACACAAACACACACACACACAACCATTTACAATCACACAATCATCAAACACCCAAGCTTGGAATTCAAACCAGGGACCTTCCTGCTGTGAGGCGATCGTGGTACTCACCACTCCTCTTCTTTTCCTTTCGGCTGTTCCCTTCAGGGGTCGCCACAACAAATGATCCGCCTCCATCTCTCCCTATCCTCTGCATCTTCTACTCTTACTCCAACGACCTTCATGTCCGCCTTCACTGCATCCATAAATCTTCTCTTTGGTCTTCCTCTGGGCCTTTTGCCTGGTGGTTCCAACCTCAGCATCCTACGACCAATATACTCACTATCCCTCCTCTGTACATGTCCAAACCATCTCAATCTAGCCTCTCTGACTTTGTCTCCAAAACATCTAACATGTGCTGTCCCTCTGATGTACTCATTTCTGATCCTATCCATCCTCGTTACTCCCAAAGAGAACCTCAACATTTTAATCTCTGCTACCTCCAACTCTGACTCCTGTCTTTTCCCCAGGGCCACTGTCTCTAAACCATACAACATTGCTGGCCTCATCACCGTCTTGTACACATTTCCCTTCATTGTTGCCGATACTCTCCTATCACACATCAGACCGGACACTTTTCTCCATCCATTCCAACCTGCCTGCACCGCTTCTTCACCTCTTTTCCACACTCTCCATTGCTCTGGATTGTTGAGCCTAAGTACTTAAAATCCTCCACCTTCTTTATCTCTGCCCCCTGTAACCTCAAAGTTCCTCTTGGGTCCTTGTCGTTCACACACATGTATTCTGTCTTACTAAGACTAACCTTCAATCCCCTCCTTTCCAGGGCATACCTCCACCTCTCTAGATTTTCCTCCACTTGGTCTCTGCTCACTACAGATCCACAATGTCATCTGCAAACATCACAGTCCATGGAGATTCTTGTCTCACCTCACCTGTTAGCCTGTCCATCACCATAGCAAACAAGAAGGGGCTGAGAGCTGACCCTTGATGTAGTCCCACCTCCACCTTGAACTCTTCTGTCACACCGACAGCACACCTCACCACTGTCTTACATCTATCATACATGTCCTGCACCACTCTAACATACTTCTCTGTCACTCCAGACTTCCTCATACAATACCACAGTTCTTCTCTCGGCACCCTGTCATATGCTTTCTCCAGATCCACAAAGGCACAATGCAGCTCCTTCTGACCTTCTCTGTACTTCTCTATTAACATCCTCAAAGCAAACACTGCATCTGTGGTGCTCTTTCTTGGCATGAAACCAAACTGTTGTTCACAAATGCTGACCTCTGCCCCTTAGTCTTGCTTCCACTATTCTTTCCCATAGCTTCATTGTATGGCTCATCAACTTTATCCCTCTGTAGTTGCCACAACTCTGTACATCGCCCTTGTTCTTAAAAATGGGCACAAGCACACTT
>CM045739.1:9802500-9810000 GCA_024760905.1 Plotosus lineatus
AGAACAAAACCCCTCTTTGTTCATTTTACCGCTTACTTTTCTTATGGCACCAAAGGCATCGCGGCGTCGCGAAAACACTCAGATAGCTTCCTTTTATTTCTTCCTGTGTATGAGGAAGAAATGTTTGCAACACTTTATCCATTGTTTATTTTCACCTTCCAGTCAATAAATGAGATATAAACTGAAACAAATTAATATTTAAAGGCACAAAGAGAAAGAGAGAGAGAGAGAGAGGGGGGGGGGGGGTATACAATGGTATTTGTTTCTAACAGGCGAAGTTTATTTATTTATTTATTTATTTATTTTAACTTTGCGTAATGTAACACAGTCCGTAGTGGAAAAAAAAAAATCACTTGCTGAAAATAAGGTCTTTTGACTTTCTTATTTATATAAGACAGGGTGGATCTAGACCAGTGGTCCCCAACCCCCGGGCCGCGGACCGGTACTGGTCCGTGGATCAATTGGTACCGGGCCGCACAAGAAATAATAAGTTATTTCTGTTTTATTTATTATCTGAGTCTGAACGATCTTTTATTTTTGAAAACACTTTTATTTTGAAAATGACCCAATTCTCTCGGTTATATGTCGGTTATTTGAGCGCTAAAATGTAACCCACAACGGGACGGCACATGAACAGTAGCTGGGATTTCGGGTGAGGCTGAGCCTGAGCCTTCATTCTCCCCGCAGGTGCACCATCACCTGTGTTTTTTTTTTTTTTTTTTGTTAAGAAGAGTTCGAGCTCGATTTAAAATGTAACGCTTGATCCTGATTAGAGAGGCTGGCGCACATCTCAGCCGACTCTGGGCAAAGGCGGGGTATTATATTTACAATATAAACAAGCTACCCCCTCCTCCGGGGCCGCGGTACGATCCGTGGTGATAAAAAGGTTGGGGACCACTGATCGAGACTACTAATCTATATGATTAATACAGTCGTATACACGCCCCGCCCCACCAACAAAAAAGTTTCGCACATGAATATGTTGTTCTTCAGCCTTCCCCCTTGCATACAGCATGTAATCATCATGCCATTGTTGCACGTGTATCTCCCCCATTTATCAGGTTCATTTTTCACTGATGTGTTGAACTGATGAAGGAAAAACTGAACCACTCCATGAAGTCTTCTCCTGCACATCCCAGAAACCGTCACTAGGGTTAAGGTCAGGACTCTTGGATGCCAATATATATGTGAAAATGATTCCTCATGCTCCCTGAACCACTCTTTCTTTTGTTACGTATGGAATTTAGAAGATGAAACCTGCCCCGTGAAACCAGCAAAGCATGACAAACCATATACAATTTAATAATATCAACAAAATAAGACAGAACAATAGCTTATAGTTTAAACCTAAACAAAATACAAATACAACAAGGGTCACAAAATAAAGATAGTCACCAAGCAGCTGCAGTATAATTTAGAGACAGCACGTGCGCCGGTGGTCAAAGACTTGGAATCCCGCGTATCGAAAGAAACGAATGATGAAAATCCTCACGTTGGCTGTGGATGAATGCGGATGATGGACTTGGGTGATGACGTCTTGAACAACGAAACTTGGATGAAGCGCGTCGGATGATTCTCCTTAGATTATCTGCGCGAGCTGGTCGGGAACGGGTCCTTATATAAATTCTCTAAAGTTCGGGAAAGTTCCTGTTCTGGAACGTTCGAAATCACCTAACCCGTCACCAGGGCGCATGCGCAACTAGGTCCATCTCGAACATTCCCTAATATGCTGGAAAGTTCCAGGCCCAATTAAACCATGAAGGCAAAACAGCAGTGACCCAAAATCAGCTGAGTAATACCATGTGTCACTATTTACAGCACCACCAACTGAATATAATTACACTCACAACGTTTATACATTCATTATATCTATATTTACATTTATACATTTATTTACATGCCCATAACACATTATTATGGATTGTTGCCATCAGAGAAGAAAAAGTGTGTTGATGTGAAAACCTGCACATTCAGCACATTCAGTACATCTGCTGCTTCGTTTTATTGTGATTTGATTCGCTGTGGTTGTTGGTGCCAGAATGGACGGCTCCGATTAAAGGAAAGTTTCCGAAGTTGGAATGATTTGTTGATGTGAAATGTTAAAAAGAGCTGTTTTGGGGGGTTTTTCAGGTTGCTTGGAGGCAACATTCACTCACTCAGTCACCGCCATTTCACTCCCATGATGCCCTAGGCCACTTTCCTTGTATTTCTTTAGCTGAAAGTTTATCAAGTTCCCTGCAGAGCCTGTTCTCTACAATAACAACAACAACAACAACAACAACAACAAAAAATCAATTTACATTTACACATAGGGGCAATTAGGACTAGCCAATTACCCTCATGTGCATTTTTTTGAATTGTGGTAAACCCAAAGAAAACCATCGCAAGCTCGGGAGAACATATGAACTTCACACAGAAGGCGCTCGCCAACTGCAAGACTTGCAGCCAGAACCAAACTGTGAGGATAGCGTGCTAACCGCGACACCCGTGTCCCCAGAGGTCCCCTTGTCACAACAATAACTCTGTATAATCTCAAGTAACCACTCTTCGCAGCCATGCTACTCAGAAAAGCATCTCTGAATGTTTAAAATGCGAGACCTTGCACTTAGTGGGCTACAACTGTCCAATTTTGGTGGGATGAAGCCTACAATCCCCAACTGACCAACAGGATAGGGACACTAGTGTCCTTCTGGTATTTTAGCCCAAACAGTTCAAGGTTCATGAATGTGCTCGGAGGGGTTACTCAAGTTACTCTCGGGCCTTCTGTGCATTCTCCTTCAAGCTTTATGTACAGTCTATAGAAACGACGTGTCTTCCAAAGGTCATAAAACAAAGAGTATATAGTGTTCCTCCATATGCAGTGTTCCTCATAATTAATTTATTCTGAAAAATGTTGGTTTTGCTCGACTCTAATCGTAAAAAACAAACAAACAAACAAGCAAGCAAACAAACAAATAAACAAACAAAAAACCCAAATCAATCCTTACCAGGATGTGAAGTGACCTTTAAAGGTATAGAATCCTTAAGATAGCCTTCATTCACTCATTACGTAGTCAAGTCGCTTTATCTAAAGGGAGGCTGGAGCCAATTCTGGGCAAAGGTGGGGTACACCCTGACCATCTTAGCAGACTATCACAGGGCCAACACCCACACTCATCCACACACACACACACACACACACACACACACACACACACATACACACAACCATTTCACTTACACTCACACCTAGGTGCAATTTAAAGTCATTCATACTCATACACGCCCAGACGAAACCCACACAAGCACGGAGAGCGCGTGCAAACATCCTCCCTGAACCTGGAGCACGAACCCAGAATCATCTTTTCTATATACCTCTCTCTCTCTCTCTCTCTCTCTCTCTCTCTCTCTCTCTCTCTCTCTCTCTCTTTTTATTTACTTATTTATATATATACCTTTTTAAATATATAAAGGTAGGGGTCAGTGGCGGTCTAGTGGTATAGGGCGCTGTATCGCTGATCCAAAGGTTGGGGGTTCGAGTCCCACTCTCCACATGGTTGTCACTGCCCCCCCCCCCCCCCCCAGTGCGGCTAACTGGGTTATCAAAGGCGGGCCATGTCTGTCACTGTCTATGGTGAGAGGTTCATGTAAAAGAACCATTGCTGACTTTCGTAAAGAGTCGCTGGAAAGCCGTCAGCGTGTTTCTGTCCCTTGCTAAAAAGGGTTGTGACAGGAAGGGCATCCGACGTAAAAACCTCTGCCAAATCAAACATGCGAATCAGATGATTCACTGTGGCAACTCCCAAGTAAAAGGGAAAAAGCCGAAAGGAAGACAGACATATATATATATATATATATATATATATATATATATATATATATAAAGGTAAGTCTGTTGGGTTTTTACACCCGAGCCTTAGTGGCTCATCAGGCAGGTGCTTATTCCCGGTTTCCGTAGCATGAAGCTACCAGGAGTTCAGCTCCTCCTGGATGGGACGCTGGTCCATCTCAGGTTACCTTCCCAGTATATTTTTACTGGCACCCATTTATACTGCTGGGAGAACAGAGGCACACTTGTGGTTAAGACCTTGCCCAGGGATCTTAGCACAGTGTGGGTCTAACTGGGTTATGAACACACAACCTCCAGATCATGAGCCCAACACTCTAACCACTACACCACCGGCCCCAAACACACTCGGAGTGGTGGGCTACCACAAAATGGGATACCTGGAGAGCAGTTGGGTTTAGGTGCCTTGCTCAAGGGCAATTCAGCCATGAACTTGGAGAAAGCTAGGGTTTGGAACTTTGTAAATTCGACCCAGTGATCTTTCAGTACCAATCATGAAACCATCAGATCATAATACTGTATATGACATCAATCATCAGATGTTAAACGAGGTTAAAATTTCCTGTGGGTTGTTTGCAGTGGGTTTTTTTTTGCTATGAATGGATGAATGTGAAAAGTCTTTATAATTAATGAAACTGTAAAATTCAGAAGTTCTGTGCCTTCACACAAAGATTTGAAAGAATATCAGCTTTCCACCTCCTGCTCCTCCAAACCGATAGATCCCCAGATCACATCATGAAGCTTTCACCCAGGCAGCAAGCTCTTTGATCACATCACCCTCCTACTGATATGCCTTAGATCTGTGTCTCTATCTCCAGACAGACTGACGGTTCAGGGGCAGCTGCAAGGAGAGAAGAAACCTTCAAATTTCACCTGGGAATATAGATCTAAATGTTGAGGGTTTTTTTTTTCCTTGAAAGTAAAGGAGTATTGCAAAGGTTGTTTTTCTTGATTTGGGTTTAATTCTTCACGTCATACTCAACTTCTTTATTTCATTTTGAACTGGTATAAACTTGACTGATAGAGAAGCTAAAGTCCATCCCAGCTGACTCCTACTGAAGGAGGGGGACACCCTGAACAGCTTTACCAGACCATTACAGGCACAACTCAAACACATAATCACTCACTTTGGGGCAATCAAGAATACCTGAAATGGATGACTTTTGGACTACTGGAGGAACCCAAAGCACGTGAATGAAACCCACGCAAGCACAGGGAACCCTATGCAAACTCCATATGTGAGGCGCTCCATGGAATGTAGGCACTTGTCGCAAGTGAAGTATGGTGCTTGTGAGACAAAGGCGTGGCTTATCCAGACTTCCGATATTTCAAGTGAGCAAGTGAAGGTTGAGTACTAAACAAGTATTTAACGCACACTTGCTCACTTAAAAGATCGGAAGTCCAAATAAGCAGTGCTTTGTCTCACCATACGTCACTTGCGACAGGTGCCTTCATTCGGTAGAGCGCCTCACAAATAGGAACGCCCTTGCCAGACTCAGAACTCAAACCCAGGCTCATCTTGCTTTGAGGCAGAAGTCCTAAACATTATGGAGCAATATTGAACTTCTCGTAAGAGAAAAAATGGAACACTGAGACTCTCCCAGTGTTGTCAGGAAGAACAATAACAAGCATTATTGTGTATAGGGCACAGATTTGGGGCCGGTGGTTTAGTGGTTAAGGTGCTGTCCTGGTGATCAAGGAATTGGTTCAAATCCCCTGGTTAAGGTTTTAACCACATGTGTGCCCCTGCAGTGCACTAGTGTTTCCTCCAGGAGGAGGTGAACACCAAGTCACATCACGCCACGGAAACCAAGTAAAAGGTCCTGCCTGATGAGCCTGTAGGCCCAGGGTGTAAAAAGTCCAATAGACATCTATTTGCTGTATCTCCTCCCAACCTAATAGTGAGTGTCCTTGGGGAAAAAAACCCCAAAAGACTACGCCAAGATTTCACCTGTTGGCCGAGATCTTGATTCTTCATTTGATCAGTAAACTCTGGGACAAAAAGTCAAGACGTGGAAGGTGAAAAAGCGGGAGAAAAGAAGGGATGAGTGGCGGATAGAGAGTGAAGATCTTTATCGAGCGAAAAAACTCTTTGCCTGGACAAAGAATTTTTCTAGCACCATTCAAATGTGTCTGCAGAATGCTTGAGTGATTCATTACAGATGATCCTGTGGGGCCACAATAGGCCAGAGAAATGAATGATCCTATCTTGCACTTGATGTCATTTTCCTGATCCGCCTCATCCCTTGGCCCTGTGTACCTCTATTAATTAGAAAGTAGGGGATTTCCACTCATCAGCCCGTGCCTTTTGCACTCCGTTCCATCACAAAGCTCCGGCTACCGCTATCTCCAGTCCAAAACCTTCCTCATCTCCAGCAAAAGAAGATAAACCACAAATCCTTAAGTTTGACCAACACATTGCTGTCACCTAAGTGAATGGAGATACTTTCTGTCTGAATATACACATCTTATTATAAAAGGCAAAATAAAAAATACCAATTTTTGTGTAAATCATGGTTAAAAAAAATATATGACTTCCAATATAAACATAAAACGAACATAATATAAACTAAACGTTGATCGCTTACTCATTTGCTGAACTGCTTACGTAAATAATGTTCAGTCATACGAAGGCCGGAGCCTGTCTCATCCCAAACTGGAGAAAGGCGAGAACATCCTGAACAGCTTGACAGACCATTTCAGGGCCGACACATGGAACAACCATTCCAGCTTTGAGGCTGTTTAGCCTACCGTGCAAGTCTTTGGACCATGAGAAGAAGCCGGAGTACCCGGGCCTACTGTGTGAGGTGGCATGTTCTCTCGGTTTCCCCCATGTACTTGGGTTTCCTACTACAGTCCAGAGACATGCACGCTAGACTCACTGGAAGTTTCAAATTGGCTCAAGGTATGAGCATGAGTGTATATGGTTATATGTACAGTAAGGCCCACCTATTCGCGGTTCAGCGCTTGCGGCCCCGCATACTCGTGGATTAGTAGTTACTGACACGTGATTGAAATTTAGCCAATGCCTGAGAGCTTTTCTTTCTCCCTCCTGCTGATTGGTTGCAGATGATGTGTACACCTCTTTTTTTTTCCTCCTTCGCGCACAAATTATCAACGTGATTACTTGAATTGTGAATTCATGTTTTTTTTTTTTTTTCGTGTGTTTTTAATGATTATTTAAGCGCTATGATGTCACTCAAACATCCTGCATCTTCTTTAGCTTCTGGTAAGGAGCCTAAGCGCTTTATTTATTCATAAATTTTATCACAGTACACAATTAAAAAGTTTTTACTTAATCATTACTAACTTTTACTGCATTAGTACTGTATTAATGAGTAAGACTGGCTATAAAATGTGTTTAACAAGCATATTTTAGTGCATGTAATATCATACGTACGGTTTTAAAACCGTGTCAATAACTCGCGGATTTTCAGGATTAGTGGGAAGAGGCGGAACACAACCCCTCCCTGCAAATAATATTAGGTTACTATATTGATTAGGGTGGATCTTGTCTTTGCCCAATGTTGGCTAAGCAAATATATGTGACAGTGAGAGTTGAAAGGTTATTTAACAAATATAGATAAATATTTTGGACATATACACCATACTTTTTTGTGACTGTATCTGGTTAATATTCGTGACATAGGTCCTTTAAAGAGTACCAATCATTA
>CM045739.1:9815000-9827500 GCA_024760905.1 Plotosus lineatus
CACCAAAAGCAGGACTGATGCTGTCCTCACACGCTGTTCTGTTCCTGATGAACCCGTCCAAGTCCTTTCAGATCGAATCCTACTGGAGCACTCAGCCTCTAATACAGCGCAGTGGCAGCGCAAGCTCTTTATGCTCTTCTTTATTTTTGCCGTAGAAGAAGAAATCAGGGTGACGTGCTTTAAAAAGCCCAGGAATACATCACACCAGTGTTTTGTACGCCACAGTCCAAGTCAGTGAAATCAAGCCACACCCTCTTCTGCTACGTAGATGTTTTTTAATCATTTTTATGATGAATGATTTCAAGAAAAACTTTTTTTTTTCCTCACAAAATGCTGCGAGGACACTCAGGCGTGTAACGTCACATGATATGGTACTGCGGCAACACAGGGATGTCTTTGTGGAATTGTTTACTGAACATTAGCTCAAAGTGCAGGATGCTGAAAATAATAATCATAATAATAATAATAATAATAATAATAATAATAAAAATGCCACAAACCCCCAAAATTAAAAAAAAATTGACTTTTTTTTTTTTGGAATTCTATAGCCTGTTATATATGCATACACAACTCAACTCAACTCAATTTGAGAACTACAGCCAGAAAGTTCCAGGTTTTTTTATTATTAATATTATTATTTTAATGTATAAATCATTTATTTATTTAAAATAAAATTTATGTTCAGTTCTATTGGTCCAGGCTGTCAAATATAAAGCAAATTATATTTGTAAATCAGTGGACTCAAAAAATATCATACAATAATCTAAAATTAATTTAATTATGCTGTATATATTTGTAATATTAATTTAGTGTTTCATTTTTTCCATTTTATTTTTACTGTAAAATGTAGGCAACTACTTATTAATCTCAAAGATCATATAGTATTCCTTGAAATTTCATGACGCTGCTTTGTGTCAGTGTCAAGTTGTAAAAATCACTATGCAAACAAAACAGAATTAAATTGAATTTCTTCTTGGGGACAGTGTGTAAGACATTTATCCACCTACGTGCATGACTTTGTATTGTGGGAGGAAATCAGAGCATTCAGAGGAAACCCATGGCAACACTGGGTTGCCTTATAATCCACAGAATCCCAAATATAAGTCTGTAACACATCTATAGCTACATTTCTATATCTAGATCCGATCCCTTTCTGTAACCGCATAATCCTAATTAGGGTTACAAGGTGGTTGCCCCATCCCGGCCAACTCCGTGCAAGAGCAGAGTACACCCTGGACAGCTTGCTTGGCCAATTCAGGCCAGAAACACACGCTAACGGCTATGCAGCTACTGTTGTCAAAAGTCAGTAATGGTTCTTTTAAATGAACCTCACACCATAGACAGTGAGAGACGTGGCCGGCCTTTGAAAACCCAGTTAGTGCACTGGGGGACAGTGACAACCCATTGAGAGTGGGGCTTGAACCCCCAACCTTTGGATCAGTGATGCAGCACCTTTACCACTAGGCCACCACTGCCTACAGTGGAACCTCAACTTATGAAAGCCCCAACAAAAAATCCAGGTTATGAAAAACATTTTCCGAAAATTTTTGTCTCTGGATACGAAACAAATTCACGTTACAAAAGCGCCATCTCAAAAATTCAAACAATACGTGAGTTGCTCTTCCAACATGCTCTCCCATGATAATCTCCCAACATCCCGACCCGCTGATTTGGCTAGGAGGGATGACGCAGCTCCCTCCCATTGGAAATCTTCCGACATGCCGCCCCGCTGGCCTCCCATTGTCTAGGAGGGATAGTGAAGCTCCCTCCCATTGGCTATTATTGAGCTGCATCTCCCATAATGCTTTTCATGTAAAGGACAGAGTTACTGTTGTTTCATGAGTTTTTTGAGTGTGCTCATTGCAACTTTATTTTTTGACTCAGGCTTTTAACCTTGCAAAAACATTTGCAAGATTATAGCTCTCCTAAGAAGACATCGTCAACACATGCGCGCGCGCGCACACACACACACACACACACACACACACACACACACGCGCATGTGTGATTAATGGTGCGAGTGAAAAGAAGAAGCGCGCTTGTGGCATGCGGTTGAGTGATATCGCAAAGGAATATAGCCAAACCGGTCTACCATCGGTACGATATTGAAGCAGAAGGCCTTAAAAGGTATACTTTTATAATTTTTAAAGGGTTTAGGGGGTAGTATTGGGAGCCTTGGAATGAATCACACATTTTACATGTAAAATGCTGTTCAACTTACGAAAAATCCAGGTTAAGAAACCACTTCTGTAACGGATTAATTTCGTAAATTGAGGTACCACTGTGTATATATATATAAATAAATATATATATATATATATATATATATATATATATATATATATATATATATATATATATATATACAGGGATCTCTCGCACCGAATTCCGTGAAGTAGGATCGACCCCCCCTGACTGACGTATACATACATATATATGTGTATATAATATCAATAAATACATATCCAACACTATAAATGCTTATAATAACAATTACATATTAAAAAATAATGCATAAAAAATAAAATATAAATACACACATACAGGTGCATGCACACCTCACATAAAAATGTCAGTAGTTTGTTGGTGGGGTTTGGGTTGTTTTGTTGTTTCTTTTTTTTTTTTTTTTTCATAATTAGCCTTGTTTTGCGGAAATTTCCTTAACTTCTTCACTATCCTTCCATAATTTCCTTATTTTTTAATTCGATTAATATTTTTTAAAAATAACTGTGATGCACTGAAGCTGCATGAATTAGAGCGTGAAGTAACGAGGGATCCCTATACATATACATATATATATATATATATATATATATATATATATATATATATATATATATATATATATATATATATATATATATATTCGTGTAGTATCTACAGTATAGTTGTATTTCATGTATTAATCATGGAAACAGTACATCACATCACTGGAGTACATTACCTAATTAATTTCTGTAATTAAATGTTGAATCGGTTTTAAAATCCTGACAGTAATCATTTTGCATCGAAAGGTAGAAACCTTTGTATAAAAATAGAGTAAAATAAAAAGCGAAAGCTTAACCCAGCCTTCAGAGCCATCAGTGTAGAAGCTCGTAATTAGTCCTCACCTTGATAATGTTCATAATTACTATTGCATTTTTTTTTTGGGGGGGGGGGGGGGTGTTCCTTTGTTTTTTCTTGCCGTAGGACTTTGCCTATATAAGTCAAGCATAATCAGTTCAGTTCAGTTCATTTTCTGTAACTGCTTCATCCTAATTAGGGTCACGGGGAGGCTGGTGCCCATCCCAGCCAACTCAGGGCGAGGGCAGAGTACACCCAGGACAGCTCGCCAGGCCATCGCAGGGCGGAAACACGCTGACGGCTTTGCAGCTTACTCTTGTCGAAAGTCAGCAATGGTTCTTTTACATGCCTCACACCATAGACAGTGAGAGACATGGCCGGCCTTTGATAACCCAGTTAGCTGCACTGGGAGGACAGTGACAACCTTGTGGAGAGTGGGACTCGAACACCCAACCTTTGGATCAGCGATCCGGCGCCTTATACCACTAGACCACCACTGCCCCCAAGCATAATCAGTGATTATAAAATACCCCGGAAGTGCCTTGTGGGTTCGAGGGAAAAATCTGAATGCTAAGATAAAAGCTAAGGATCATCTGCGACTAATTGTACAACCGCAATTAACTCATACAATTATTACGATTTTAAAATATTCTGATGTTTATGATAAAGGCCTGCGTGTTATTGATCACCTTTTTCTGAAGAGTAAATTCTTCAGTATAATCATTTACTTTCTTGGATTTTTTTTTCAAATTCATTATTTAGTGGCAATCACATTAGAGCTTGTTTTCATTCATAAATTTGCTGTGTGGCAGTCACGGCATCGCGTGTTGATCGCCTGGTCCATGAACTCATCGTTAAAAATTTCAGATGTCTTTCAAATTTCGGTGAATGTCATAAAGCCAGGATCTGACGTGGCGCAGTCTTAAACTCGTCTTAACCGGTCTGTACATCTCGAAAGACGGTCACAAATTTAGCGTTTTGCTCACAAATTCTTCGTTTTCCATTTTGCAAGGAAAAGCAACAAGCTCGGGACTTTCACGTATAAAGTTTGCTGCCACGCACCACAGTCTGTATATTTTGTCATGATTCGTATTTCATTTGTTTGTTATAAGCGAATAAAAACGAATGGTTTGAGAGCAATCAGCGAACAAAACGCAAGTGCTTTACGACAGCAGATTCGCTTAATTCGCAAAACATCAGCAATCCAATCACAATATTACTCGCAAATCACAAAAATTGACTTTCTAAAGACGTTCGCTTGATATATATCTAAGCCACAATGTATCCGCTTGCACTTGGAGTCGTAATACATCTTGATGCGAATTTAAAAATTTGTAAAAATAAATAAGTAAATAAATAAAAAATTCACGTCAGTTATTTTTCTAACCGTTAATTCCACATCTGGATGAAGTAACAGACTGGAAGAAAGAACGATAAATACAGCATCACCCAGGAAAATAGCACCGGAGCCACCAACCTTAAGTAATACAGTAAATAAACCTAATAAACACTTGCAGCATGTTCTTTTGGTTGTTTTCTTTAAATATTACGATGTTTTCTGCCTTCACGAGCACCGTCAGGCAAAGTCTCCTTGATGCAACCAACGGGAGGTCGGAGTGCCTTGGCATCATCAGGATTCAGATTCAGATTCTCATATTTGGAAATGTTTTTGCGCTTACATAATATGTCATGGGGCAGTGGTGACCCGGTAATAAACGTAGTGGATCACTGATCCAGAGGTTGGGGGTTCAAGCCCCATTCTCAACGGGTTGTCACTGTCCCCCTAGTGCCGCTAACCAAGTTATCAAAGGCCGGCCATGTCTCTCACTACCTATGGTGAGAGGTTCATGTAAAAGAACCATTGCTGACTTTCAACAAGAGGAGCTGTAATGCCGCGAATACAGCAAGCTGTCCAGGGTGTACTCTGCCCTCACCTGGAGTCGGCTGGGATAGGTGCCAGCCTCCCCGTGACCCTAATTAGGATGAAGCGGTTACAAATTATATGTCACATGATGCAAAATGGCTCCATTAGAAGAAAGTGTAAGATCCAATGTGTTAGGCTCAATATTATTATTACTATTATTATTATTATTATTAGTATTATCATTATTATTATTATTATTATTATTATTATTATTATTATTATTATTATTATTATTATTATTATTATTATTGATATACTGTGTTAATCCTGCAAGGGAAATTATTGCCTCTGCATTTAACCCATCCACGGTGAACACACACACACACACACACACACAATCAAAGCAGTTGGCTGCCACTCACATTGCTGTCAGGCACTTCATCCATGAAGGTAGAAGAAGGGAAGGTGCACCCCCCCCCCCCCCCCCCACACACACACACTATCCTGCTGATTTGGGAATCAACCCAGCGACCTTTTGGTCCCAAATCCGCTTCTCTAATGATTAGGCTATGGCTGCCCCCAAGGTATTGCAGGTACCCATTGAGCATGTGAAGTGTACACGTTAAGGCTGAGCTATTTAATAGTCCTCAGAATGAACAGAACCTATTCGACTAATGGTTCACTCTAGATTGACCTCCGCTAGCACTGGGAAATCCTTGAAATAGCGCATTCCGCATTACTCGCGCCACCACGTTCACAAACAGCTTTCTTAAAACACAGCGCAAAACAATCATCCTATTCAGCACAGCGGCGGCGTCATTCCACCTGTAGCCTTAATGGCTTACATTTCGGCCTGGAGATTGACGTAGCGATAATGCTATTCATTTTTTTTTTTTTTTTTTTTTTTTGGAATTATTGCAAATGCGTTATCATAATTCGAGTACGAATCATTACTACACCCCGCAGACATTCTGTTAATTTATCATACAAAAGGCCAATAATATAAATAAACGAAGCCTCAATTTGAGTGGCATGTGATTACCTGGAAATAATGATGGGCTCGTGATAAAGAAATGGAGAAAAAGTAACTCAGATGATTAGGATTTTTTTTAATTCCCTTGTTCATCTGTTTTGCATTTGTTTTGCTTCGTTTTGGTCGGCGGTGTACTACCTCCTGCTCGGTGCGGCGTTAATGGCCTTTTTTAATGCTCTTCTCAAAACTCATTTAAGGAACAATCCTTTCACTACTTCCTTAATTTCTGATGTAATTCCCACCCCCCTCCTCCCCCGTAATTACTCTTTTCGTTCCGTTGTTTATCACACGGTGTACCTGCAATGGAAATATAAGACCTCGACTCCACTTCCGCTGGACCAAGACGAAATTTAATTTGATGCGTTTGGCCGTCGGACGTAGTTGTCGCAGGGATGCAATTAAGACAATATTATCTGCTCGCTCTCTTTTTTTTATTTTAGCCTTAGAGCCAGGACATGTGGGAGCTTTCTGATAAGGAAGGAAGAAATGCGGCGCACAGGGACGGCTGGCCGGTGTCTGAGCCCGTGACTTCAGTGGCTTCCAGAGCAATTAATGGTGTGGAGATTGCTGGATGGCCGCACTAACAACGGATGCAGATGTGCTTATTGGCCAGCCAGGTAAAGGAAACAGCCGTTTCCCCCATGCTGCCCTCGCTTGTTCAAACACAAAACGGACGTACATGTGTGAGTCATATGCACTTGGCCTCCTATTTCCCAGCATTGAGCTTCGAAAACGAGAACGATGGGGCTCTTTTTCCTTTTTTTTTCCTACTAGAAATACTACATACATGTCCTGCACCACACTCCTTTTGATATTTAAAAAAAATAATAAATAAATAATAATAATAATAATAATTATAGCGTTGCATGGTGTGCCTCAAAGCAAGAAGGCCTGGGTTTGACTCCTGGCTCAGGTGTTTCTCTGTGGAGTTTACATGTTCTCCACTTGATCATGTGGGCTTCCTCCTGATACTCTGGTTTCCTCCCACGGTTCAAAAAACATGCACAGTAGACTTACTATCCAGTCCAAATCACCCCCAGTTTTGTGTGTGTGTGTGTGTGTGTGTGTGTGTGTGTGTGTGTGTGTGTGTGTGTGTGTGTGTGTGTGTGTGTGAATGGCCCTATGTATGTTGGCCCTATGACGGCCTGGTGAGCTGCTCACGGTGTACAATGCCATGCCCCAGATTTGGCTGAAATGCACTCTCTCTCTAATTATGATAAAACGGATTAGAAGACATGATGGAACAGTGGTGTAGTGGTTAGCATGCCCACCTCACATCAAGTAGGTCCTGGGTTCGATTCCCAGCCTGAGTGTTTCTATGTGGAGTCTTCATGTTCTCCTTGTGCTTGTGTGGGTTTCCTCTGGGTACTCCGGTTTCCTCCTACAGTTCAAAAACATGCACAGTAGGTTAATTGACTGTTTCAAATCTCCCATAGGTGTGAATGGTAATGTGAGTGTTGGCCAGGGTGTACCCTGCTCTTGCCCAGTGTCGGCTGAGATGGCCGTTAGTCTCACTGTGACACTAATTAGGATTAATCGGCTCGGAAAATGAATGGAAGAATGAATGAGATTAGAAAACAAATAACTGAATAATAACAATAATAATAATAATAATAATAATAAATAAGTGAATAGATGAGAATGATATGGTTTGACAAGTAAGTGATAATTGGTTTTACAGAAAAAAAAATCAATGTATTACAGAAGTGTACAGTTTGTCAGTTTGGCTGCATCCTAATTTTTGAATTTCTCCTCATTATGACGAGTGAGGCAGATCCCAGCAAATCCCAAATGGATGCTTTCCTTTGTCAAACTTGAGCATCGTTACGGTCATGTGATGCAAATTTGTCTCCCATTAAAATCTTGTCTGCGGGAATCGAAGGGTCCTTATGAAAAAACTCACACATAGAGGAATGCACAGACTAGTGCATCATTACATATCTGTTCCCGAGCGTCTCCTCCAAGCATCTATATGCTGTCTTTCTCAAAACCCTGACACAAAAGGGTTGGGATGCTTAAAAAAAAAACAAAAAAAACTTTTTTTGGACCATCTTAAGCAAAGCCAGGTTTTCGAACACAACCTGCGATATGTTATGCTGTCAAATCAGTGGATGTCCTGGTGCAGGGAAATTAATGAAGCTGGCGATGGAGAATTAGCTCGCGCGTCAGGTTTGGTGCTGCACAGTGCCAGAATGCAGGTGCACAGCTGGGGGGGACAGCGGGCCAATCCTATGCCTTCTGTGCCTCACATGGCTAACCGCACTCCCTCGATCTCAGTCTATCTTTCACTAATATACCCAATAATTCAAAAGAAAGTGTTTGGTAAAGTCAGAGAAAGAAAATGACAAAGAACGGAATGTTATCGTAACTTGTCCAGTTAAAGTATTTTATGTAAAATGTATTAGAGGTTGATAATTTAACCGTTTCTTCACCCGAATTATTTTTTTGCAGCTGAAAAAAAATGATCACTAGTTTTTCCCAATCAAAAAGACCTAAAGAAACACTCCAAGTATATTAATTTCGACAAAATTATAATAACACTAATAATAAAAGAGTAATAGCATAATAATAACACTCACAAATTCATGAACAACACAATCCTGCACACTCAAGGTCATCTCACGGCTGACTGAGGCACATGGGACCAAGCTGTGTTGCATCAGGAGATGCCACAACAAGTATAGAACACTTGAGCACCACTGAGTACAATGCATCTAGTAGTTATCAGCATTTTTTGAAAGAGGACCATATGGTCCTGCTGATGTTAAAGGGTTAAGTTTATTCATCATTATAGAGCTATAATATCTAATTATTCATTTGTTTAAAAAAACAGATTTAAATATTAGGTCGTCATGGTTCCCCCCGAACCCTCCCTCTACTTGCTCAGGTTTGGGAACCCTTGTGCTGCCACAGATATACTATACCTTGTGCTGCGCTCAACCAAATGTAGGCGCTTGTCACAAGTGACGATTAGTGCTTGTGAGACAAAGCATGGCTTATCCAGACTTCCGATCTTTCAAGTGAGCAAGTGCACGTTGAATACTTGTTTAGTACTCAACCTTTACTTGCTCACTTGAAAGATCGGAAGTCCTGATAAACCGCACTTTGTCTCACAAGCACCATATGTCACTTGCAACAAGCGGCTACATATTCGGTGGAGCGCCTCACATGTAGCAGTTCCATTCACACCTACCTTCAATAATACGGCAATTTTGAACAACTAATTACTGCGAATGTCTTTAGACTGTATGAGAACACTGGCGTACCCTGCGGAAAGCACATGAAGGAAAAACTCATCCCGAAACACTCAAGACTTTCTTGCTGTGACTCAAAATGTGCTGTAACCCTTGTGCCCTCCATACACGACTACAGTTTTAGTAATAAATGTACGGTATACGTGCAGCACTGGTAAGAATTACCCATGATTAGAATGTGTAATGTTACATTTCTCACCCTGAAGAGTGGAATACAGACGACAGAAGTACTGCGAATGGACATAAACCAAGTGTTTGTTGACAGAAGTGCTTCAATACTGACACTTCATTTACAGCACCAGCCACTAATTACAGAAACAATGGCACGCTCTTGACTTTATTAACAGAGTAATATTAGTTGCTTGCCTGGAGGACTTTCTACATCTTATTAATGTGATTCATGGTGTGAATATACAACAATGATTTCGGAATTACATTGGTGTCGTATGAAACGCGTTGATTAATTTCGTTTTATAGGTTTCCTTCAGATGCAGGTCGAGAGCTTCAATTCATTTCAAACATGAAGTTTTTTAGTAAATCTCTGCCTATTGTTGCCCTGAATTTACATTTCAGTGCCTTTTAATTCTGACACAATTGTAAGGAATGGATAAACAAAAGGAATTTGAGTCATTTCAGCTCCTTGAGTTATTTGAGCTGTTTAAATGTATTAAACTCAAATTGTAAACTGATTTAAAGCAAACAAAAAAATAAGGCGTGGCCTGGTAGTAAGGTGCTGAATTGCCGATCCCAAGGTTGGAGGTTCAACCCCACTGTCAACAGGTTGTCACTGCTGCCACTGCTGAGATTCATGTAAAAGAACCATTGCTGACTTTCATGAAGAGGAGCTGCAAGCTATCAGCATGTTTCTGCCCTGTGATGGCCTGGCAAGCCGGACAGGGTGTACTCTGCTCTTGCCCAGAGTCAGCTGAGATGGGTGCTGTCACGGTTAAGAAAATGAATGAATGGACTATTTTGTACACAATTATAGACAAATATACAAATATGCATATACATATACCATCCTCTCTCTTCAGGTGATTACAGAAGAATCCATTCTGCTGCAATCACCTGAAGAGGGAGGATGGTTCCACCACCCCTCGAAACAGATCTGTAGTGAAAATGAAGTTTCAATAGAAAGTCTTTGTCCTGTCCTTTTATTTTTACTTATATGTATGTATAAGTATATATATATATATATATATGTACAGTGGTACCTCTACTTACAATAGTCCCAGAAAACGAAAAATTCAGTTCACGAAAAACATTTTCCTAAATTTTTTGTCTCTGCGTACGAAACACAGCAAACACGCCATTCAAACATTCAAATGGTCCATTCATACATTAAAACGCGCCATTCAAACTTTCAAACAATGCGCGAGTTGATCTCCCATTGGCTGTCTCCCAACATCCTGCCCCGCTGGCCTCCCATTGGCTAGGAGGGATGACGCAGCTCCCTTGAGCAACAGCTTGTTTCATGAGTTTTTCGAGTGTGCTCATTGCAACTTTATTTTTTGGCTCAGGCTTTTAACCTTGCAAAACATTTGTAAGATTATTACTCTGCTAATAAAACATGGTCAACACAAAGTAAGTACCTTAAAAGGTCTGCTTTTATAATTTTTAAAGGGTAGTATTGGGGGCCTTGGGATTTTACATGTAAAATGTGGTTGTACTTATGAAAATCCAGGTTACGAAAAAGTCTGTGGAACTGATTAATTTCAGAAGATGAGGTATATATATATATATATGTATTATATACACACAGTATATAGAGTATATATATATATATGTATTTATGTATTTATATATATATATATATATATATATATATAATTATTATTATTATAATTATTATTATTATTATTATTATTATTATTATTATTATTACTATAATGACATAGTAATAACTTACGAGATTACGCAGTTATGGACTGCAGACAGACAAACAGACAATTTCCTGTGGAATTAAGAATGGTTATAACAACAAGAGCACTTATAGAGCGCAAGTTGTGTCAAGCCCACATAATCCAAAGGCAAGATGTAACCACCTTGTTTCAGGTTTATTATTATTATTATTATTATTATATGATAATAATAATAATAATAATAATAATAATTCCCCCTTTTTCCTTTCCTCCTGATAGGTTGAGATAATTAACGTATGCAGCATGTATCCCGTGTATCCCGCCTCTCACCCAGCTGGAACTTGTTCCATCTCCATTGCAGCCCTGATTAATAAGTGCAATAGATAATGGGTGGCTGGAAGAACTCATCTCAGCTGTAGTCTCACTACATTCCTCTAAAGGGAAGCTTTGATATCGCCATGTTCCTTATTTTCGTGCATTTTAAATTTATTTAATAAGTAGCCCTTCTCATCACTGCTAATTAACTGCAACTTAAAGGCAACTCATTTAATTCACATTGCAAACACCATTTAAAGAAAGTCGAAGGCGTGTGTTTTGCACTTTATGTGACTTCGTCCATGTTTCCCCTCTTTCCTTCCCTCCTCCTTGTGGAACTACTAAAATCCACCTTTAAGTGAACGGGAGGAGGAAAAAAAAACCCTCAGTAACAATTAACAGAAGCAGTCATTACACTTCTATCTTGCCAATGCTAATCCAGATCGAAGAGGAGCACGGGTAGGATGCGCTGGCTCGGGAGGAGAAAGCCGACTCGCTTCTGTTTGCCGAATTAATCGCTTCCTAAATGGCTCGGGGCCAGGCAAAAGTTAACATTTGCAGTTTCAAAGGTTTTCAGTGCCTGCAATGAGCCATGAAATTACTGCATGCCGGGCGAGAAGCAGCAGCTGATGAAAAGCCCAAGGAGCAGGTCCCACAGGCGGCCAGGGAAAGCAGGACCTCCCTCCGCATAGCACAGTAGAAGAGCAGAAGGATGGGGAAGAGTGTGGCTTTAAGAGCAGAGGCCATGGACGTCATGAGTAAACTTCATTGCTCTTATAGCGGACCGGGTCTGTCACCGCCAGAAGCTAAGAAAAGTTCAGGCCGGGGTGAAAGCCGTGTTTTGGGTTTATTGCTTTTTCAGGACACCAGCTAATAGAATTTTAACTCATAATTCAGGATGTGGAATGAAACATAAATTGTTGAAGAAAAAAATGCTCAGACAAGTCTTTGGTGAAAATAAATGGAGCCTCCTCATTTCCACATTCACTCGCTTACCGAGCCGCGTAGCCTGACTACTAAGATCGTACAGCTAGCCGGACCATCGCAGGGCGATGCAACTATTCACGCTCACACCCACACCCAGGGGCAATGTGAAACAGCCAATCAGC
>CM045739.1:9832500-9855000 GCA_024760905.1 Plotosus lineatus
ACTTCTGGACCGGATATGGCACATGCATTCCAGGAAGAACAGTACCTGAGGGCAAAGCACACCCCCTCCAGCGCGAAAAGGTTATGAGAGGAAAAACAGCTCTGACCAAAGCTGCTCCACTGCTGCTCCCTAATTACCAGCGCCTCTCTCGAACATTCTGTGCCCCCTCCATCTGTCCCATCCGTGACAGACAAGGAGGCTTCAGTCACCTCGTTGAGTGGGTAACAAATGGAGGGCCAGAACTTGGCTACAGCAGAGGTGGAACCACAGCGGGGAACCTCCATTACCCAGCATGCACCAACAGTTTTGGAACTCATTGGGCACAGCGCTTGTGCTGATAAAAGTCACTGGGAAACTGACAATGGATAGAAAAGCCCATCAGTTTTTGGACATTTCTCAGGTATGTGCAGTCATGAAAGGGGAATTAAACCCATTATCTTGATTGAGGGGCAATATTACACCCAGGGACGCTCAAGGCCAGTGCTAAACACATAAAATTAGTAATTATTTATCTAATTAAATAATAAATAATCTTTCTTTTATAAGGAAAACAACTGCAAAATCAAAGACACTGTTTATCTCAAAGATAAAATTAGGAACATTTTCAAATTAAATGAGATGTAGGCACAGCAAAAGAAGACTCAGTCAGTATGTCCTTCAAAGCTTGCTTGCCTCCTTCACAGGAGATCAGACTAAAGGAACAAAGACATTATCATTATTTTAGAAATCTAACATCTCCAAATAATTGTAGAAATTGTGATAACGGATAGTAGTATGTACAACATGACAACCATGTGGTCTTGTGGGTCTAGAATGTCCAGAGTAAAAAGGTTATAGGTTCAAGTCCCAGGCTTGGGAGGGCATTTCTGTATGGAGTTACATGATCTTCCCATGCTTGTGTGGATGACTTTGGTGAACTTTGATTTCCTCACAGCAGATTTATGTTATTCCAAATTTACTCTTGTATATCTGACTCAGTGATGGCTTACTATCTGTTTACTGTTATTTTTACCATTACCTTGCCTTACACTGACTGGCACAAACTGGCATATGCAAATTGTCAAATGGATTTTAGCTGACTGCAGCTTTGTAAATGTAAGTAAAAAACAAATGATAATGAAAATAAACAAATGTTCAAGATTAATAGCAGAGATCAGAAGCCTTGCATTTTTTTATTTTATTTTGTTATGAAATCTGATTATGATTCTTGGAAAAATGGTTTATTAGATGTTGTCAAAAAATCCTTTTTGTGTTTAGGTGATTTAAAAGGAACTGTAATGTTTTTGTGAGCGTCTTATAATATTTCCTAATACCTAAGTACTGAGACCCTGGGATATGTCCAAGTTTCTAAATGGATATTACCAAATGATACATTTTTAAAACTATCAACTACAACTTTTTTTAAAAAAAAGATTTTAACCATTTTTCTATTTTGAAGTTTCCACCAGATGGTCTATCCAGATGGTTTTTGCACCATGTGCTATAGCAACTTTTCTTACATGGCTTTCTTTTTGATGGCATTTCCCCCTAAAATATGACACGTGTCACTCAGGGTTCTACACACTATTCATCCTTTTCTTTGTCATTCCTTTTGGTCCTGAAGGTCAAAGACTGGCCAGGGAAGCTCTCTCGTTTCATGAAGAACATGATATCTTCCAAAAGGTTTGGCAAGTTTTGAGAGGCTTGTGTTAACGCACACAAAACTTTTCTGCAGAAAGTGTGATCAAGAGAGAGAGAGAGAGAGAGAGAGAGAGAGAGAGAGAGAGAGAGAGAGAGGGCAGTCCATTCTCCAGTGACTGTGTTCATCTCTCTGATCCAGTCTCGATTCTAAGCCCTCATCTTCCTGTCTACTATCTTTCTCCCTCTTCCGTTCTGTCTTTCCTGAAACACTTGATCTTCTGGATGTCAAAATCGCCTTACAAAAGATAAAGGAAAGAAGCTGTTTGTGTGAAAACTTTCAGACTTTAAAGAAGGTTTTTTTATGGAACTGAATAGCTGATATCTGAAGGATTTCTATTCTTGAAAATATAAAAAATCTGAAAATAGAAATTCAGAAGGAAATTCCTTTAATAAACATGTAATGAGCCATAATAAGATTAATGGTGTTAATGGCATGAGGTTGAATAAATGATGTATAACATCAATGAAGATTTGATATATAACTTGAACAGCATGTAGGTTGCATTGCTGTCAGCCTGTTTCTGCCCCAACGAGTCATCCAGTATGTACCCCGCTCCCGCCCAGTGTCGGCCAAGAAGGGCGCCAGCCTCCCTAAGACCCTAATTAGAATTAACCCTCAAGCAACCAAGCTATTTCGGCGACTAATATGACCGAGTGAAATCATTTGCGACCCCATTGATTCTATATAGGTATATGTCTATATAAATGACTGTTTTAGGACATGTAATAAGGTATGGAATGCGTTGAATACTTGTTTAGTACTCAACCTTCACTCGCTCACTTGAAAGATCGGAAGTCCGGATAAGCCGCGTTTTGTCTCACAAGCATCATTCGTCACTTGTGACAAGTGCCTACATTCAGTGGAGTGCCTCACATATGTTCTGAATATATAGTTCGAATAGTTCGAATCCCACTGTGCTAAGACTCTTGGTCAAGGTCCTAACCAAAAGTATGTCTCTGTCCACCCAGCAGAGTAAATGAGTACCAATAAAAAATACTGGTACGGTGACCTGCGATGGAATAGTGTCCATTCAGGAAGAGTTGAACTCTTACGTTGGTTCACGCGCTATCCGCCCCCTTGTACGACTAGGCTCACAGACACCCATGATTGCCTAGTGACTGCTGTAAGTGACAGGGAAGTGAGCATGTGAGCTCACAGATGCCCATGATTGGCTGGTGACTGCTGTGAGTGACAGGGAAGTGAGCACATGCTGTCCCTCCCTCCCGTGAGAGCTCGTCCCAATGGCTCCCATGGACATCTGGCTATGGACAGCTGTGTGCATTACACTGGATTCGGACTTTCGGTTTCCAGGTTAATAGTCACGCACCTTATCGACACGCCCCTCGCGAGCTATTTTCTACACTTTTTACCCAATAAAGAAAATTCTCAAACCCACTTCTTTATTTTAACACTTGGTTCATTGCACACATCAATTCATCCCTTATTGATACCGCCATTCCTGGTTGACCGCAGTGATAAGACAGGGTACACCCTGAAGATGGTTTTCAGGGTTAACATAGATCTGAAAATTAACATGCACATTCTCATCTATAGCAGCCAGTTGACGTAATCTGCATGTCTTTGTACCATGCACAGAAATTGGACCACCCAGAGAAAACACCATACAAACTCAAGCTGTACTCATTCCACATAGCAAGGCACCAATTGGTTGAGAGTTTTGAACCCAGAACCTTCTTGTTGTGAGGCGACAATACAAACCATTGCACCAGTGAACATATAATAAAATTTAACTAGAATTTCAATGCTGATTTTTACAAGATCTTCCCAAATTGAGGTACAGTAGGCTCTTGACCATTCGTGGTTCAGCACTCGCGGCCCCACATGCTCGCGGAATGGCGACAAACCAGGAAGTAATTAACCGGCACGTGATTCAAATTGAGCCAATGTCTGAGAGCTTTTTTTTCTCCCTCCTGCTGATTGGTTGCAAATGATGTGTACACCTCTTTTTTTTCTCCTTCACGCACAAGTTATCAACGTGATTGCCTGAATTGCGGAGTAAATTTTTAGTGTGTTTTTAATGATTAATTAAGCCCTATGATGTCACTCAAACGCTCTGGATCTTTTCTATCTTCTGGTAAGGAGCCTAAGCACTTTATTTATGAATACATATTATCACAGTACAAAATTAAAAAGTTTTTACTTAATCATTACGAATCTTACAACATTATTATTATTATTCTCTTGGATTAGAGGCAAACCAGGAACTTACTGGCAGATGATTCAAATTTAGCCAATGGCTGAGAGCTTTTCTTTCTCCCTGCTGCTGATTGGTTGCAGATAATATGTACACCTATTTTTTTCTCTCCTTCACGCACGTTATCAACATGATTGCTTGAATTGTGAATTCACGGTTTTTTTTTTCGTGTGTTTTCAATGATTATTTAAGTGCTATGATGTCAATCAAATGCCCTGCATCTTCTCTCGCTTCTGGTAAGGAGTCTAAGCGCTTTATTCATTAATACATATCATCACAGTACAAAATTAAAAAGTTTTTACTTAATTATTACTACATTTTGCTGCATTATTACTGTATTAATGAGTAAGATTGTCTATAGAATGAAAGCATATTTTAGCGCATGTAATATCATACATAGGGTTTTAAAACCGCGTCATAACTTGTGGATATTCTTGATCTGCGGGAAGGGCCAGAACTGGACCATTGCAAAAAAATGGGGCCTATTATAAATATAAAAATTCCTGATAACCCATTGTTGGTGAGCCTATAAAACTCAGTAGAACATCAAATCAGATTCAAAATTTCAAAAACAACAACAACAACAAAACAAATTTCCTGGATATTCTGCCAAGAAAGCTATTCCAGCCCATTATCGTTTTTCAATCATAGATGAACCTGAAGACACAGAGAGGCCATGGATCCAACTCTGATAATTAGACTGGGTTTGACTACACAACTCCTTTCTACTTACGCTGACATTTCTAGTGTTATTGTCTGAAACGAGGGACCCGAGCTCCAGAGTCACTTCCACCACCAAGAGTTTTTGCCTGTGTTAAATGAGATCCCAAAGGGAGTGCAGGGCGACAACAGGGGCGGGGAGGGAAAGGCATTATCTCCCTCGCTAATGAACGATTGTCTAATTTCCATCAAAAGCAGTCCGAAGGCCAAGACTGCCTCGGCGCTATCTCTCTATAAACACTGTCACGATAAAGGAATGTTAAAAGAAAGAGGGGGATGGGACGAGCGCAGGACGGAGCTGAGAGCTGTCAAGAGGGGCACCGTGGTCAGAGGGATGGAGCTGGAGGAGGTGGAGGGGAGAAAAGTTCTCTTTCCGTCTCTCGTTATCTTCCATTTCCTCAGCTCGTCCTGCCTACATGAATAATCTGAACGTACAGACAATCGCACACCAGTGCGGGAGATAAAATGCGCGTGACATAATATCAACTTCCCTTCCAAACCCTTTCCAAAGCGGTTATTAGAATATCAGTGCAGGCATTAATTAATTTCAGCTTTAATTACTCATGCTGCTCCTGCCGATTAGATCACGGGTCTTAGATGGGTTATTAAAACAGCTGTGAACTGTTCTGTAAATTTCGGGGGTGGGGGCGGGTGGGTGGGCGGGGGTGGGCATGTATTCATTTTCCCAGCACCCTCTTAACCTGCTTGACGAATGTTGCGATTACATTTAGCGCTCTGAAGACAGTGTGTAATATGGCCGTGGGTGGAAAAGACGGCAGCGATATCATCAGGCTCAGCGGTTGATATTCTGGGGTTTTGTTTCTTGAAGGTCAGTAAGAGTTTGGAATTAATATGGCTTTGTGATATCGAGGGAGCGCAGCATTAGCAGCACTTGATCAGGGGATTTCTGTGGCTCGAAATCAGTTGGTGGAGGAAACTGATAAACGGGGTGCACTTTCTGACCTCCCCAGTGCAAAGTCAAACTTCTAATTCCACAATTTGGAATTAGTCTCCAAAATGTAACCATCATGTGGAGACAGTAGATAAAATAATCCAGTATAATTACTTTTTTTTTTTTTTTTTTTTTTTTTTTTTGCTGTCACTGTTGAATTCTGGGCAATTCATCTGTAGTTGAATACAATAAGGATCTTGGAGTGAAAGTCATTCTGTGGCACAAACTGAAACTGTGATTAAGCATAAAGTATCAGCAACATACATTTCTGTGGTATTTACTCTTGGAAAGTCAATCATATTCAGAGTCCGGTTCTGCATGTGAATGGTCTTCCTTCTCCATTTCGGATCACAAGAATCTTCTGTATGTAGCTCATCACATCTGAGCATGGCACTTTGTTTTTGAATACATGTTTTGGATGTGAGGGTTTGGAAGGTCACCACCTTCAAAAAAAAAAAAAAACATAAACAGAATAGGCAGGATTTTTTTTTTTTTTTTTTTTTTTTTTTTTTACAGATTAAAATACTTTTTCAAAAATATAAAGTCAACGGTCAAAAACAAAAATCAAAGTTCTGAATGGGTATAACAACAATGAATAACTTGGTTTTGGAACCTTTTTGACTAAGAGAGCCAAAAAAGGACATATTTTAAAAGAGCCATATATATTTATGTACATATATAAGTACTTCTTACTATTAATGCGACTTCTGGTGCTGCATGGTTTTGCTGATGGCTTTGTAGTCTGGTTGATACATGCAGAGGTTCAGCTTCCATCTGTTAAACGTGACCGCAGGTTGGTCTTGATGTTTTTCAGGTGAGAAGGACTGCTTGCATGCATATCTAGAGCCAAACATGGTCAATACGACAGGACTCACACTCTGCAGTGTTTGGTATGTGACAGGAAGCGCGTTCCAAGTTTTGGCAATCAGCTGGTCTGCGGGTTGAAGTTTTTCCATGTGTGTCCATTTGGGTTTGCTTGCCAGCTGTGCTTGGCTTCGTGCAAATGAGCTGATCAAAAATGAGGAAATGTATCTCTTTAACCAAAAACAACACGCGCAGTCTGTGGCTGTTGTTATAATACAATAAAATTAGAGTTTCAAGGTATCGGACCCGCCCACATACTGGTGTACAGAAAGGATTGTCTCTCCGCTGCGCGCCACAGTGACGTGACATTGAAAATAGATGTATAGATTTTAATGTGTGAGATTTATTCATCTGTTTTTGTTTTATTTAATGGCTTATTTTGTATTCTTATTTAAATTACAGTGAAATTATGTATTCGTTACTCTGTTAAGAAAGGCCACCTGATTTATCTAAAAGCCAGATACAGTCATCAAAATAGCCATATCTGTTTCGCGAGCCATAGGTTCCCGACCCCTGGTTTATAAGCCACACACTCTATTCATTCATTCATTTTCTGTAACCACTTAATCCTAATTAAGGTCACAGGGAGGCTGGTGCCCATCCCAGCTGACTCCGGGCGAGGGCAGAGTACACTCCGGATGGTTCGCCAGGCAGAAACGCTCTGACGGCTATGCAGCTCCTCTTGTCAGCAATGGTTCTTTTACATGAACCTCGAAAGACATGGTTGGCCGTTTATAACCCAGTTAGCTAACTGGGAGGAACAGCAGTGACAACCTGTTGAGAGTGGGGCTTGAACCCCCGACCTTAGGGTCAGTGATCCAGCATCTTTACCACCAGGCCTCCACTGCCCACACACTATTATTTATGATATTTCCATAGATTGTCTTTAGCTTTAATTACAGCCGTGGTGTGATTCATTCATTCATTTTATAAGCCACTTAACCCTAATAAAGGCCGCGGAAACGCTACCGCCTGCTTTAGCTGACTTTGTTCAAGGGTGGAGTCAACTCATGTACAACCAGCTTGCCTGAGCGTTGTCGGGCCAACACACATCCAACCATTCACACTTTCACACACAACTTTGAAATTTGAAACAGTCATTTAGCCTGACTGGGCATGTGTTTGGACTGTGGAAGGAAACCAGGGTACCCGGAGGAAGCTCATGCAAGCAGGGGTGGGGGTGGGGGGAGAACATGCAAACTCCACATAGAAACACCCGAGCTGGGAATCGAAGCCAGGCCTTCTTGCTGTGAGGCAGACGTGCTAACCGCTATGCGTCTCAAAAAACTTAGGAAATATCACATCATTTATTTGCATCTGCATCCAGTGTGGAGTTCATTGTTCACCGACATGTTGAATCAATTACAAAAAAATCAAACCACTCCACATAGTCTTCTCCTGCCCATCTTAAACTTTCAGTCAGGTTAAGGTATGTACCATCAGGGAAGGAAAAAGTGCATTGATGTGATAATCTGCTCATTCAGTACATTCAGATCATCAGCTGCTTCACTTCATTGCCACAATAACGTTGCTGAGCCTCGACCGGAACAACTGGAGCAACAATGCCATGGAGATTACATGCTCAGTCCAATAATATGAGTGTGTGTGTAAGATTTTTTTGCTCCTGCAGTGTATATAGTTATAGTGTAGTTATAGTATATAAAACATTATATCACATTACAGGGATCCCTCGCGACGTTGCGCTTCAATTCATTCGGCTTCAGTGCATTGTGGTTTGAAAAAAAATTTAAAAATATTCATCGAATTTAAAAAATAAGAAAATTAAGGAAGAATAGGAGGAAAGGTTAAGGGAAATGCCACAAAAACAAGGCCAATTACGCAAAAAAAAAAAAAAAAAAAAAAAAAACCCAAACCAACACAAAACAAAAAACAACCAAAAAAGACTCCCATCAAAACTACTTACATTGTTGCCTCTGTGTGTGCATGCACATCTGCGTGTGTGCGTACGCGTGCGCGCGTGTGTATGTCTGTCGTCTTCTCATGCAATATGTGTGTGTGTGTATTTATATTTTATTTCCATTTTATGTTTTTTTTTGAATGTTCAGTTCATTTTCTGTAACCGCTTCATTCTAATTAGGGTCGCGGGGAGGCTGGTGCCCATCCCAGCCAACTCAGGGCGAGGGCAGAGTACACCCTGGACAGCTCGCCAGGCCATCGTAGGGCGGAAACACGCTGACGACTTTGCAGCTACTCTTGTCGAAAGTCAGCAATGGTTCTTTTACATGCCTCACACCATAGACAGTGAGAGACATGGCCGGCCCTTGATAACCCAGTTAGCTGCACTGAGGGGGGACAGTGACAACCTTGTGGAGAGTGGGACTCGAACCCCTAACCTTGGGATCAGCGATCCGGCGCCTTATACCACTAGACCAGCACTGCCCCTTTTTTGAATGTTTAATTGTTATTATAAGCATTTATAGCATTGAATATGTATTTATTGATATTTTATATATATATATATATATATATATATATATATATATATATATATATATATATATATATATGTACATATACATATATATATATATGTCAGTTGGAAGGGGCGTGGGGGGGTAGGGGGGTGATCCTATTTTGTGGATTTTGATGGTCGTGTGGGGATCTCGGTCCCAATTAACTGCAGAAAGTGAGGGATCCCTTTATATACATGACCCATCACCATAAAATGAGTCTCAATTCACCAAACTGACTTTTTGATGAATAAGATTTTCTTGAAAAGTCTTGTGAATATATTTAATAAACGAGATGCATGTGTTTTATTTGTCTTTGTCACAATTTGTCAGATTATGAAATAAGAGGGCAGTGGTGGACATGTAGTCTGGTGGTAGGGTGCGGGATAACTGGTCCCAAGGTCAGATGTTCACACCCCACCATCTCCAGGTTGTCACTGCTGTCCCCAAAGTGCAGCTGACTGGGTTATCATAGGCCGGCCATGTCTCTCACTTTCTATGGTGAAAGGCGTGTAAAAGAACCATCAGCGTGTTTCTGCCCTCTGATGGCCTGGCGAGCTGTCCAGGGGTGTACTCTCTCGAGATGCGTGCAACACTAATTAAAATTAAACAGTTCAGAAAATAAATGAATGCATAAATAAAATAAGGGTAATTTATAAGCAGGTAAGAAAGGTAATTTATGTGAGTGACCTCTATTTATATATAAATATCAAAATCATATAAAAAAAATCATATTAAAATCATATTTAAAAAAAAATCTGTTGTTGTTTTTTTTTAATTTTTTTTTTTTTTTTTTTGCATTAAGATTCATTTTGTGGGAATAGGTCATGTATATAATCTCTGAAATATTACATCATATTTACTTTACCAACAGTACATAAAGTTGGATGTTTTATCCATTCATTCATTCATTTTCTGAACGCCCATCTCAACCGACTCTGTGCGAGGGCAAGGTACACCCTGGACAGTTCACTAGGTCATAGCAGGGCTAACACTCACACAACCATTCATACTCACACTCACACCGACGGGCGATTTAGAACAGCCAATTAACCCAATGTGCATATTTTTGGACCGTGGGAGGAAACCGGAGAATCTGGAGGACACCCACGCAAACACGTGGAGGACGTACAAACTCCACACAGAAATGCCAAAGCTGGGAATCAAACCCAGGCCTTCTTGCTGTGAGGCGGACGTGCTAACCACTACGCTACTGTAAACCTTGAAACATAAAGATTTCCAAGACTTGGCGTCCTTCCCCTTGAGCTGACAAGAAGACGTTTTCTTTTTTTTTTTTTCCCTCTCGGTTGAGCCAACAACAAGGAAGACAGGGGTCAAATGTCTCACTGTGCATTAATACAAAGCTCTGTTTGCTTTAAATTCCACCAAGTACATGTCAGCCAGGTGATCTAATAAAATCGCTATGCATCTCTTCCCTCATCAATCAAAAGCCCATCTGAGACACCCCCCTCCCCATCTGCTATTTCATACAGTGTATGCAAATAATTTCCCAGAGTGCTCTTCTCTGTATGAGTTGGTGGGCTATTTGCTGTAGGATTACAGATTTCTGAGGGGGAAAAAAATACTGGTTGTGCTTATAATACGTTGTCCGTTGTCATATCTTCAGACTATCCGCTTTGATTATTGTACTACTTGTCTTTTCCCATATACGGATTCTCAACAGCATATTTATTAATTAATTTATTTATTTGTATATATATTTATTTAGTTAGCATTATTGCAGTTAAATTCTTTTCAACAAAAGAAATGAATGTGTCATATATATATATATATACTAGTATATATACAGGGCTGCCTCACTTTTCGTGGTTAATGGGGACCGAGATCCCCGCAACCGCCGATTTCCGCGAAGTAGGATTTAACCCCCTGACGAACGTATACGTACATGTATATATGTATATGATATCAATAAACACATATTCAATGCTATAAATGCTTATAATAACAAACATTCAAAAACAATCCATAATATTTAAATAAAATACAGTATAAATACACACATACAAACGCACGCACACACACACACACACACACACACACACACACACACACACACACAGATGCACACCTCAGATAAAAATATAAGCAGTTTTGTTATGTTGTTTTTTGTTTTTGTTTGTTTGTCTGTTTGTTTATTTGAGGTTTTTTTTTTTGTTGTTTTTGCATAATTGGCCTTGTTTTGTGGCATTTTCCTTCACTTCCCCCCAATTTTTCCTTAATTTCCTTTTTTTTTTTTCGATGAACATTTTTGCAAAACCTGTGATGCACTGAAACCACAGAAACTGAAGCACGAAGCAGCGAGGGATCACCGTGTATATATTATATCTATATATTATATTGTATGGGTTTCCTCTGGGCACACTGGTTTCCTCTGGAAATACACATTAGGCTGTATGTTCCAAAATTGCCTCTATGTGTGACTGTGAGTGTAAATGGTTTTGTGTGTGTGTGTGTGTGTGTGTGTGTGTGTGTGTGTGTGTGTGTGTGTGTGTGTGTAAATTGTTCAGGGTGTACCCAGCATTGGCTAAGATAGTCACCAGCCTCACCATAACCTTAATAGAATTAACCCGTTCAGCAAATGAATGAATGTATAAATAAACAAATTCACTTTGGTAGACTGCAAGTAATTAATTTTAATTTACATTTAAAATACAACATAAACGAACCTCAATCCTCATCATTCATTTTCTAAACCACTTAATCCTTATCAGGGATGCAAGGAGGCTAGTGCCCATCCCAGCCAACTCCAGGCGAGGGCAAACTACGCCCTGAACAGCTCACCAGGCTGTCAAAGGTCAGAAACACGCTGACGGCTATGCAGCTACTCTTAATGAAAGTCAGCAATGGTTCTGTCCCTCAGCCCTCTTTATTTTATGAAATCTATTCTAGATGTTTCCTATTCTAATGGAATGCATTCTAATGGATTTATTTAAACTTAAAACAAACAAAAAACCCAATAAACATTTTGGTTACTTCCTGTGACATGTTAGGCCTATAGAAACGTGAGGACAGATCTAACAATCCAATCTAAAACTGGTCCTCCCACACATTCAGAACAGTGACAGAGGAAGATGCTAAGATAAGCCTCAGTAATGAAAGTGGATGCCAAAGGAGAAAGATGGTTTATAACAAAGACCATGTCAGTGGGGGAAGATGTTTAAAAGAAGTTCAAGAAGGGAGATAAACCCTCAGAACGATGCTATCTGCCGGATTGAAGAAAGCACTCAGACCGACTCGAGCTCACTTCCAATCACTTAATCGCTTTGGCTCCACCCTAACCCATCCCTGCTTTCTGTCATACACTATTTCCGCACTTAAAACATTCCGGCAGTTGATTTTATATGTGGGAATGAGATATGGAGTAGTGTAGCATAATGGCTTATAGTCCTGATACTAATAATTCTTAAATCAGAAGACAGAACTTGTACTTATATTAAATTTGCAATCCAAGTCAGCTTATCAAGATTCAATTAAAACATTAATTGACCTCGTACTTCTGCTATGGTTATGCTTTATTCACTCGGATGTCACCAGATACCACTGGGGAATTATTTACCACATGCAGTAGAAAGATATGGGATTTTTATATAGTACTGGACGAGGTTATCAAAAGGTCTGGCTAACTTAATCCCATTTTAAAAGGAACTTTTATAAATACAGTACTGTAGTATGTTTTGTTGACTTACATTATGAGTAAGCAAGCAGTGGTGAGCTAGAAGAATGCAAATTTCTACCGGCCCCTATGTGGTAACGGTAAGGTACTCTATATTAGAATTCACTTACCATATTCGGTGTAATAAGCGCCCAGGGCGCCTAAAAAAAAAAAAGTGGGTGGGCGCTTATTGCTAAATGTTACCAGCGGAGTGGAACTGTAAGTGCTTTTTACCATCGAGGTGGAAAACATGAATAATAACAAAACAATAAAAGATTTTTACTGGTATTTGTGTTATTTATTTTGTGGTATCAACCAAATTACTTACATGAAAGCTGAAAATAAACAGAAAACAGCATAAATTAAAAAGAAAAACACTTTTCCTTCTTTTACTTTTCCTTCGGGGTGCTGTTCCTTTAAACATTTCTTTTAAACATTTTCCCAAGTAAAATGAGCCAATCAGAATGTCAACTTTAGCACAGGGCACATTGAACCAACACAAACATAAACAAACCCACATGGTCAGGAACTTCTTTAAATGTATGAAGTTAGTGAGCAGGAGAATCGGGTGAAAAATACTCGTAATCACTTTCTGATTGGTCCATATCTGGCTCATCGCTCCATTCATTCAGAGAATCCCATAGTTTTTCTGTAGCAGTTTCTAATGGTTCATCGGTTGTTGGACATTTACCAAGAGAACACAGCAAAATATTTTCCTGTTTTTTAAAGCACAGCAAAACAATCAAATGTGTTGTTACTGATGAACATTAAAGACATTACCCGGTGGCAGGGGGTCTTGAAATACTGTGCAAACTCACTTTTCCGTTTTCCTGTGTAGACTCATTTTACCATTACAGAGACTGATCGAATAAAATTGGTAAGTTTGATCAACGATTTTGCTCCCAGTACACATGGGCGGTTGTTAGACGTAAGCTAAAAAAAAAATAATAATAATAATAATAAATAAATAAATAATAAACACTGGGGGCACTTATTGGAGCAGTGCACTTATTACGTATTTGTACATACAGTATTATTATTATATAGGTTATTGTGTAACTCCGATCAAAGCTTTGGGCTTCTAATGGCTGTGAAGTTTGTGACTTACCATGCTAATTTTCCTGGATGGTAGAATTTGTTATAATTTGCCAATTATGACAGTGTAGTTTTTTGTCCTTCTGTATAATCTAGGCAATATAAAGAATTGAAGAAATCTGTCCAGATTCACTAATGAACTCCATTTCCCATGGTGCTTAGCATGCACTGAGGGCTGCATTAGTAAGAAGGCGAACAGAATGACTTCTTTCTGGTTGCATGTTTTAATACCTGTTTTGTTCAAGTTGCCATCCCCCAAAAAAAAAAAAAAAAAAAAAAAAAAAAAAAAAAATTATCCATAAAATCTGTCCATTTTGTATATGCAACCTGTACAAGACATGAACATTGATTGATTGATTGATTGTTTAATTCATTCATTCATTCATTCATTTTATGAACCCTATTGAAGATCATAAGGAGGATGCCACCCATTTCAGCCGACTCTGTGCAAGGACAGAATACACCCTGGACAGCTCGCCAGGTCATCATTACAAACATGGTCATTGGGATGATTTGTTGTTCATCTGAGACATATAGAGCTGCCAACCACAGGACATTTTAACAGACACGGAATACAACACTGTCCACAATCTTCCACATTCACAATATGCCCCACCATTGCCTATCCTTGTTAGAATTGACATGGCAGAGACTGTGCTATTTCTTCCATTCAGACAGCATGGACAATGTCACTTTCCTTAGACGGCTATAGCATTACTGGGATCTGAAATTCATATTTAAACTCTTGCTTTTCAAGGTATAGTAGTTGTTTTTTGCACCAGATGCAGGACCTGATTTGTTGAATTTCTGGTCCTACCGCCTATCCCAGGTACACAAAGCCCTGCTTTCTATAATCTGCCTTTGTTGTTGAGCTTTGACCCTGACAACTGATGCAACAATGCCATTTAATCTAATACAAGTATCAAGGTGGTCCAACAAAGGATTATCGTATGCAGCCTTTTTGAATGGACAGTGTAAATAAATTCATACAATGTCAAAAATATAGGTAAGATAGGGGTCCTTTTATGTCCTACAAGGACAGTCCAAACCAATGTATCCAACTGGACAAATTATTGTACCTCAAGATGACTAAGCGCAGGTTTTGAGTACCAAAAATGTGTACATATGTTTGCAAGACTTACATATAGGGTATATTTACAAGAGGGATTTAACATGCTGTGAATGTATGAGTATTTATACGACTAGAATCTAAAGCTTGAGGTAAAGTGAAGAGTCTTTGGAATTGTGCTTGTAATGTAACTTAATCATACAATGCTACTTCAGAGAATTCTTCGCCTCACCCAAAAAAAAAAAAAAAATCACAGGAGAAAGATTGTTCTTGCTTTATTTTTCAATATGCCCCCCTTTAATTTTAATGTAAATCATTCACTGATGTTGAAGCTTCACTATCTTCATGGAAGGTGGTCCCATAGTGAGCCTCAAGATACTCTTCAACAGCTATGACTGTATTATGTCCTCTGAAAATGGCAATCATGTAAGGAGGAAGTCAGTTGGAAAACAAAAGTCAGATGGTGTGTGTCGGGTGAGTAAGGTGCATGGGGGCAAGGGTTCAAAAACACATTTGGCTGCTTCTTCTACTGCCACCTGTGCTGCGTGGATAGACGCATTGTCCTGGAGCAACAGTATTCCAGCTTGAAGCTTTTCTCCCCTTGACAATCAAATTGTGACGCCGGGAGCTTTCGGTCGGACCCAAAGATGCAGGAGACCGAGTATGATGATGCAAATGACCTTTATTGAACACAGAGCAGGCACTGGAGTACTGGGAATCATGATCATCATAGAGGTGAGGGGAACCCAAGAACCAAAATCATTAAGGGAAGATATCCATGCGGGAACTGGTCGAGCACGGAGTTGAGAAACTGGGAGCCAGAGAGATTACAGGGAGACTGGATCGCATGGAGGGAACAATCTTCTAACACTGGGAGGAGCGCGCCACTCATCTTTATAGCCTGGTGATGGCTGAGTGGAATCAGGTGTGCTCTCCGGACTCCACCTGTGTCCCCTCATCAGCGCCTGCAGTGCATAGGGAGAGAGAGAGTTAAAAGCCGCCAAATAACACAGACCATAACACAAATAAAGACAAAGAAGTGATATCAGGCTTTATAGGGGTATAGTTATTCAATCATTTATTCATTTTTAAAGCCGCTTAATCCTAATTAGGATCTCAGCCGACTCTGGACAAGGACAGGGTATACCCTTAACAGCTCGCCAGGCCATCGCAGGACCAACACAACCACTTATACTCACACTCACACCTAGACCTTAATTAGAACAGGGAATTACCCCTTTCTGTGAGGCGGACATGATAACCACTGTGCCATTGTGCTGTCCCTTTATAAGGTATAGTTTTGGAGGCAAAATGGAAGGTATGCCCCTTGTTTTTGAGAACTTTTTGACATATCCTTGTGTAGAAAGTAAATACGTACAGTACCGTTTTTCAGAAGGTCGATAGACCCTGTTAATTCTCAGTTGATGATATACTATGCACTTGTTTTGATCACATGGGTTCAATAAGGCCACATTAGTTGATTATCAGAAAGGCCAAACGGTAGTTGGGAGCAAAACTGCATAAAAAAATTGGAAGATGTCTCTCAGACCAAACTCCCACATCTTGGCTCCACTTAGTCCCAAAGAGTATATGTGTGGGTTTTTTTTTTTTTTTAGATTCTGGGTTTTAAAAAAAAAATCAGATGTACTTTTGCTTGAGCAATTTCTGTTAAATTCATATTTCAAAAAATGACATCTCCCTTCCTTCCTTCTGGAGTTCTTACCCAAAGGGACAGCCACCATCTCAGCATGTGAGCTCAGCGGGCCAATGGCCACCAATAAATGAAACAACCAGTGCATGAGCAGTTGTACAAGTCATGAAGGCCAGAAGAATCCCTTTGAGAAAAAGGGCAAGGATGCCCCTCCTCACATGGTCAGAGAGAGCTGCTCTCTTATGAATGAAAAGTAAAGGGTTATAAATTACAACAAAAGCAATTTATTATTATTATTATCTGAAATAAAAACGAATGCGAAACTACAGTGGTTGATATAGCGCGTGTGGCCTGGTGGTAAAGGTGCTGGATCACTGATCCTACGGTTGGAGGTTCAAGTCCCACTCTCAATAGGTTGTCACTGCTGTTCCTCCCAGAGCAACTAACTGGATTATCAAAGGCCGGCCATGTCTCTCACTGTCTGTGGTGTGAGGTTCATGTAAAAGAACCACTGCTGACTTTCAACAAGAGTAGACTGCAAAGCCGTCAGCGTGTTTCCACCCTACAAGAAGTATGGAAAGAGCAATGCTGAACATCACTCGGAAAGACAAGATCAGGAATGAGGTTATAAGATCAAGACCCAAGGTGGTGGACATCATTGATAAAGCCGAACTCTCTAAAGGCCAGTGGGCAGGACATCTCGCCCGGATGGAAAACAACAGATGGGCAGAGAAAACAACTGAGTGGCAACTAAGAGAGGGGAACAGAGCAAAAGATAGACCAAAGAGGAGATGGAGAGATGAGATAGAAGCGAAGGCCGGCAGCATGTGGATGCAGAGAGCGCAAGATTGAAAGGCGTGGAGTAGACTGTGGAGGCTACCCGTCAGCAGTGGCGCGAATGGCTGAGATGGCATAGATGGATGGATGGATGGATGGATGCATGGCCTGGCGAGCTGTTCAGGGAGTAATCTGCCCTCTCTCAGAGTCGGCTGGGATGGGTGCTAGCCTCTCCTCAACCCCAATTAGGATTAAGCGGTTACAGAAAATGAATGAATGGATCCATCCTCCAGTGCAATTGGGTTATCAATGGCCAGCCATGTCAAGGTGAGGGGTATTTTGACATGTACTAGTCCTTCTCAAAAAATTAGCATATTGTGATAAAGTTCATTATTTTCTGTAATGTACTGATAAAAATTAAACTTTCATATATTTTAGATTCATTGCACACCAACTGAAATATTTCAGGTCTTTTATTGTTTTAATACTGATGATTTTGGCATACAGCTCATGAAAACCCAAAATCCCTATCTCAAAAAATTAGCATATTTTATCCGACCAATAAAAAAAAAAGTGTTTTTAGTACAAAAAGTCAACCTTCAAATAATTATGTTCAGTTATGCACTCAATACTTGGTCGGGAATCCTTTTGCAGAAATGACTGCTTCAATGCGGCGTGGCATGGAGGCAATCAGCCTGTGGCACTGCTGAGGTGTTACGGAGGCCCAGGTTGCTTCGATAGCGGCCTTAAGCTCATCCACAGTGTTGGGTCTGGTGTCTCTCAACTTTCTCTTCACAATATCCCACAGATTCTCTATGGGCTTCAGGTCAGGAGAGTTGGTAGGCCAATTGAGCACAGTAATAGCATGGTCAGTAAACCATTTAGCAGTGGTTTTGGCACTGTGAGCAGGTGCCAGGTCGTGCTGAAAAATGAAAATCTTCATCTCCATAAAGCTTTTCAGCAGATGGAAGCATGAAGTTCTCCAAAATCTCCTGATAGCTAGCTGCATTGACCCCGCCCTTGAAAAAACAGTGGACCAACACCAGCAGCTGACATGGTACCCCAGACCATCACTGACTGTGGGGACTTGACACTGGACTTCAGGCATTTTGGCATTTCCTTCTCCCCAGTCTTCCTCCAGACTCTGGCACCTTGATTTCTGAATGACATGCAAAATTTACTTTCATCCGAAAAAAGTACTTTGGACCACTGAGCAACAGTCCAGTGCTGCTTCTCTGTAGCCCAGGTCAGCCGCTTCTGCCGCTGTTTCTGGTTCAAAAGTGGCTTGACCTGGGGAATGTGGCACCTGTAACCCAGTCCACTGCTTCCACAGATCCCACAAGGTCTGGAATCGGCCCTTCTCCACAATCTTCCTCAGGGTCCGGTCACCTCTTCTGGTTGTGCAGCGTTTTCTGCCACACTTTTTCCTTCCCACAGACGTCCCACTGAGGTGGCTTGATACAGCACTCTGGGAACAGCCTATTCGCTCAGACATTTCTTTCTGTGTCTTACCCTCTTGCTTGAGGGTGTCAATGATGGCCTTCTGGACAGCAGTCAGGTCGGCAGTCTTACCCATGATTGCGGTTTTGAGTAATGAACCAGGCTGGGAGTTTTTAAAAGCCTCAGGAATCTTTTGCAGGTGTTTAGAGTTAATTTGTTGATTCAGATGATTAGGTTAATAGCTCGTTTAGACTACCTTTTCATAATATGCTAATTTTTGAGATAAGAATTTTGGGTTTTCATGAGCTGTATGCCAAAATCATCAGTATTAAAACAATAAAAGACCTGAAGTATTTCAGTTGGTGTGCAATGAATCTAAAATATATGAAAGTTTAATTTTTATCAGTACATTACAGAAAATAATGAACTTTATCACAGTATGCTAATTTTTTGAGAAGGACTAGTATTTGTCCCTAGTTTGTCGTTTACTAGTATGCGTTGACAGTGATTCTTGCTCATATGTAAAATTTGTTTGCACTTTCGTTGTTTGCGATTTGTTCATTGAATTATTTAATTTACATTTGAACCACCCACAATGACACTATGTAAACGCCTTTATTTCTATTTACACAATTAAACACCCTTAAACACGTACATGCTTGATATAATTGATGCCTCTTTATGCACCCATGTACTTAGCTAGCAAATCTAACTAAAAGCTGACTCATCTTATGTAAACAAAATAATTAGCTTTGTTAAGGTTACCAGTGGCTTAACCTTTGAATTTACTCAAACTGAGCTTTATAAAACAACCAAGATAGCATTAGGCTATAGCATCATTAAACTTCTAGAATAGGTAACAATCTAGTGCTAATCCAAGCTAGCGATTTTAACCAGCGGAAGGCAAGATGATATTATTGAACGATTATTTGTAAACAAGTTTAAAAATAATTAAGCTAACATTGGGATACAGTTGGAGAAAAGACTAGCCAAAGTTATTATCTAAACATATTGCCGATTCAAGTTAGTTTTGTGATAAAAGAAATTATTCACAGTTATACCAACATTTACTGATTTTACTTAAAACAAAATTCAGATTTTTTTTTTTTTTAACGACAGGTAAATTAAAAAAAAAAAATCTTCATTTATATTTCTAGCTAAAGCAGAAGTAGAACCAAAACCAAATAAGTTTCACCCAGTGAAAGGCAATTCACTAACAGAAAGTCCAAAAAAGACATGAAGCACATGCGTTTTGTTTACTTTTCCGAAAAGTGACTTCACTGTAGGTGAACTTTGGCGCTAAAAGTATCTGCAAATAAAAACAAAGTGCTAATCAGAGAAACTTAATCGACCATTTATTGTAAAATAAACCTCATTTATCTTTCTTTTCACTGTAAGCAGCTTGAATCAAATCAAATATTTTCCAAACAGGATGGGACAAATGAGGTGACTCATCTGGTGATGATCTAGATGGGGGGACAGAGGCTGAAATTTCTTGGCTTTGCTGTTTAAACATCGCCAGAGATAAGATTCGGAGACAATAACACAGTTGAGGTCCCCTTAGAACAGCAGGCGGACATAATGGTGAGATGATGCAGTACTCCTTCAGAAGATTTATGTGTGTGTGTGTGTGTGTGTGTGTGTGTGTGTGTGTGTGTGTGTGTGTGTGTGTGTGTGTGTGTGTGTGTGTGTATATATATATATATATATATATATATATATATATATATATATATATATATATATATATATATATATATATATATATATGTGTGTGTCCCCAGTGCAGCTAACTGGGTTATCAAAGGCGGGCCATGTCTGTCACTGTCTATGGTGAGAGGCATGTAAAAGAACCATTGCTGACTTTCGTAAAGAGTAGCTGCAAAGTCGTCAGCGTGTTTCTGTCCCTTGCTAAAAAGGGTTGTGTCAGGAAGGGCATCCGACGTAAAAACCTCTGTCAAATCAAATGTGCGAATCAGATGATTCGCTGTGGCGACTCCCGAGTAAAAGGGAAAAAGCCGAGAGGAAGACAGACAGATATATATATATATATATATATATATATATATATATATGTGTGTGTGTAATAAGTGACCCCCCCCCCCCCAGTGTTTTTGATGTTACGTCTAATAATTGTTTTGGAGACAAAGTCAGAGAGGCTAGATTGAGATGGTTTGGACATGTACAGAGGAAGGATAGTGAGTATATTGGCAGTAGGATGCTGAGGTTGGAACTACCAGACAGAAGGCCGAGAGGAAGACCAAAGAAGAGTATTATGGATGTGGTGAAGGAAGACATGAAGGTAATTGGAGTAAGAGAAGAAGATGCAGAAGACAGGGCGAGATGGAGGCAGATGGTTTGCTGTGGCGACCCCTGAAGGGAACAGCCGAAAGGAAAAGAAGAAGAAGAAGAAGTCTAGTAACTGCCCATGTGTACTGGGAGCAAAATTGTAGATCAAACGTACCAATTTTATTGGATCAGTCTCTGTAACGGTAAAATGAGACGTTCACTGCCTGTAAAAGTGAGTTTACATGGTATTGCAAGACCCCCTGCCACTGGGGAATGTCTATAATGTTCATCATTAACAACTCATTTGATTGTTCTACTGCGCTTTAAAAAACAGGAAAATATTTTGCTGTGTTCTCTTGGTAAATGTCCAACAACCGATGAACCATTAGAAACTGCTACAACAAAACTATGGGATGCTCTGAATGAATGGAGCGATGAGCCAGATATGGACCGATCAGAAAGTGATGACAAGTATTTTTCACCCGATTCTCCTGCCCACTAACTTCATACATTTAAAGACCATGTTCCTGGCCATGTGGTTTTGTTTATGTTTGTGTTGATTGGTTCAATGTGCCTTGTGCTAAAGTTGTCATTCTGATTGGCTCATTTTACTTGAAGAAATGTTTAAAGGAACAGCACCGGAGGGAAAAGTAAGGGAAAGAAAAGTGTTTTTTTTTTTTTTTTAATTCATGCTGTCTTCTGTTTATTTTCAGCTTTCATGTGAGTAATTTGGTTGATACCACAAAATGAATAATACAAATACCAGTAAAACTCTTTTATTGTTTTGTTATTATTCATGTTTTCCACCTCAGTGTTAAAAAGCACTTACAGTTCCACTCCGCTGGTAACATTTTAATAAGCGCCCACCCACTCCAAATTTTTTAAGCACTCTGGGAGCTTATCACGTCGGATACGGTGAATTTTTTTATTCATTCATTTTTTCAGCATCTTTTTCATAATTAGGGTCAAGGCCAGTGCTTATCCCAGCCAACTCTAGGTGATGTACACCCATGAACAGCTTGACATACAATTGCAGGGCCAACATTCATTAATTATCTGAACCGCTTAAACCTATTTAAGGTCGCAGGGAGGGTGACGCACATCTCAGCCTTCTCTGGGTGAGGACACTGCAGAGTACACCCTGGACAGTTTGCCAGGCCATCACAAGGCAGAAACACACTGAGGGTTATGCAGATACTGTTGATGAAGGTCTGCAATGATTCTTTCACATCTATCTCTCACCACAGACAGTGAGAGACATGACCGGCCTTTCATACCACCAGGTCATTATTGCTCCAGGGACAAGATACATGCATCCATTCACACTCACACTCACAGTCACATCTAGGGGCAATTTGAACTGTGCATGTTCTTGGACCATGGGAGGAAACTGGAGTACCCAAAGGAAACCCACACGAGCATGGAGGCGACATGCAAACACCACACAGAATTACCCGAATCCTGGAATAGAACCCGGGCCTTCTTGCTGTGAGGTGAACATGCTGACCATTGTGCCACCAATTTGATTTGCTGTACATTTTTATCATGTTTACTTTTTTTTTTTCTCTTTGTGTGTGTGTATGCACAGACAGGATATCTGAAA
>CM045739.1:9860000-9885000 GCA_024760905.1 Plotosus lineatus
CCTGAAATGTTTGCGGGTTACCCAAAATCCACATGTAGTGACATTAAGCTTTTGAATTATCATGGTCAGAGACAGACAGACAGACAGACAGACAGAAAGGCATGACCAATCTCATAACCCCCCTTCTTGATGGCGATAACAATGATGGTCCAAATGTGAGGAGAGTTGTACTGACGTGACTCTGCCTGCAAGGTTTTGTATACTATACAAGCATTGAATACTTAAATTCATATTAACTGATACGCTTGAAATGTTACAATCTCCTGTATGAACTTGTAATCATGCTATTTTTATAATACAACTTTTGATTAATTTTAAATTATTCATCGTTGTTAAAAAGCAAATTCGTATCTAACGCTTAATTTGTTCACACAAAATGCAGCATAGGAACAGTTACTGGTCATGGACCCTTTGGTCCTCCATCGCTCTGATTCACCTTGTGTAGCATCGCCTCCTTACAACCAAACTCTTACTCAGTCTCTTGATTCATACACACACAGATATAATACACACACCACAGGTCCCTTTGAGATTTGCAACACTCTACGCTCGGTTGCACTGAAGATAGAAAGAGCCCAGACCTCAGAGCACATCCAGACACGACCCCATTCTATCTACACTATATGCTTTTGTGTACTGTTTGTAGATTACTAGAATCGTGCGGTTGGGGGGATGGTGGGAACTAACATGCATACTTTGTGATTAGGAATGTAATAAATCCTGTTATACCCTCATAGCAGAATGTCTAAGAAGCTGTGTTTTTAATTATTGTTCGGGGACCTGGAGGTGTACTATTTACTAATGTTGGAAAACGGGGTTGCGTGTGATTAAAATAGACCTGAGCTCTCGTTTATCAATGCTGCATATGCAATGATAAGTGTGTAAACCGGGTGCACAGATTGATTCTATGCTTAACTTCATTTTTAAAAAAAAATAAATAAACACACACTTTTGCTTGTGGATACATACACACTTGGGAATCCCTCTGTGATTTCAATAGAAATATGCATTGGGTGGTGGGGTGCCATGTCAGGCATTGCAGTCTTGGTACATTGGCACTGGTACTATTTTAACCCTTTAATGCTCAGCAGGACCATATGGTCCTCTTTCAAAAAAAAATGCTAATAACTACTAAACACATTGTACTCAGTGCTGTTACCATTCAGAACGTGTTCTATGCTTGTTGTGGCATCACCTAATCCAACACAGCATGGTCCCACGTGCCTCAGTCAGAGACGACCTTGAGTATGCAGGATTGTGTTGTTCATGAATTTGTGAGTGTTATTATTTGTTATTATTATATTATTATTATGTTATAATCATCTCATCATCATCATCATCATCTACTTCTTCCGTTCCAGGGCTGGGTCGCTGGGCAGCAACCTAAGCAAAGAGTTCCAGATGTCCCTCTCCCCAGCCACTTCCTCCAGCTCTTCTGGGGGGACACCAAGGCATTTCCAGACAAGCCAAGAAACATAGTCCCTCCAGTATGTTCTAGGTCAACCCCGGTGTCTCTTTCTGGTTGGACATGCCCTGAAACACCACACCAGGGAGGCCTTCGGGAGGCATTCTGACCAGATGCCCGAGCCGCCTCAACTGGCCCCTTTCAATGCGGAGGAGCAGTGGATCTACTCCAAGCTCTTCCCGGATGGTAGAGCTTCTCACCTTATCGCTAAGGGAGAGTCCCGCCACCCGGTGAAGGAAGCTCATTTCAGCCGCTTGTATCCACAATCTTGTTCTTTTGGTCACTACCCAAAGCTCCTGATTATAGGTGAGGGTTGGAATGTAGATCAACTGGTAAATTGAGCACTTTGCCTTGTGGCTCAACTCCTTCACCACGACGGACTGGCACAGGCTACGTTTTAGCTACAGGCTAAATGAATTTCTCCATTGTGAGATTAATAAAGCTGTATCTTATCTTATCTTATCTAACAACAGAGGCTGCAGTGATCCATCTGTAGATCTTCCGCTCCATCCTTCCCTCACTCGTGAACAAGACCCCAAGATACTTAAACTCCTCCACTTGGGACAGGACCTCATATGTTATTATTATGTTATTATTATTACTGGTGTTATTATAATTTTGAAATGTGTTCGGGTTGTTTCCTCAGGCCTTTTTGATTAGATTAAATATATATGTATATCTTCTTCTTTCTCCTTTCGTTGCTCCCTTCAAGGGTCACCTCAGCAAATCATCTGCCTCCATCTCACCCTATCCTCTACTTCTTCTTCTCTTACGCCAATGACCTTCATGTCTTCCTTCACCACATCCATAAATCTCTTCTTTGGTCTTCCTCTAGGCCTTCTGCCTCGTAGTTCCAACCTCAGCATCCTACTACCAATATATTCACTATCCCTCCTCTGCACATGTCCAAACCTCCTCAATCTAGCCTCTCTGACTTTGTCTCCAAAACAACTTACATGGGCTGTCCCTCTGATATACTCATTTCTGATCCTATCCATCCTCGTTACTCCCAGAGAGAACCTCAACATTTTCATCTCGGCTACCTCCAGCTCTGCCTCCTGTCTTTTCCTCAGCACCACTGTTTCTAAACCATACAACATGCAGCCATGAGGGGGGCACAAACCAGTTCTTCCCCCTCAGTGGTTTGTGACATCCTGAGTTGGCAATCAGTCCTTCGAGGTGTGCCCTTCACAAGACCTTGTCTGTGGCCAGTCGTCTTAAGTGGTTCAGATGGTTAGTGAGTGGTATATTGGGGTCCCAGGCCAGCTCGTTTGATGTCGCCGGGAATGATTTCAAGAAGATTGGTGCAAAGTTTTCCTTGCCTGGCCTGGTACTTTCTGCAGAGCGAACTGCAGGGCTTGCTGTGCTGGTGATTGTATGTCCATGCGGAGGATGTGGCCTAGCATGGCCCAGCTCTGTCTCACAACCCTCTTAGAGAGTGGCTCACAGTTGCCTGTCCTGTAGAGGGCCTTATTGGAAATGAGGCTATGTGGCCAGCTGTGTCCAGTGATTTTGCGCAGGTGTTTGCGGTGGCATGCATCCAGTTTCTTCAGGCTGCTTGATGTTGGGGCCCAGTTGTTGCAGTTGTAGAGCATGATGGATGTGCAGTATGCGTCATAGAGGTGGTTGCATTGCAATGTGATATCTTCATTACTGCAGAGTCATGAGCCTAGGATCTTGCTTTTTCGCCAGTCTTCTTTGCCTCGGCATGCTTCATCTTCTTTGTCCAATTCTGACTTCTCGGCTAAGAAGACATGAGTGTATTCAATCTTGGTTTCATTCCTAAAGAGGTTGTATTTCTCGAGAGGGTTTTTAGCAATGTTTTGAAGGATGTCAAGTGGAGGTCTTTCTTCATTGAGGAAATCCACATCGTCAGCGTATTCCATCTCCAATGGCATTCCGATCTTGGAGATTGGTGGTTTAGATCTTGATGTTGATGTCCTTATTGATTGTAGGGCAGTTGCAAGATAGCAGGTGAAGAGAACTGGTGATAGACTGTTGCCTTGTAGGGAGTCAATGGAAGTGGTAAACTCTGCAGATGTTTCTGATTTCACTCTAATGACTAGTCTTGTTTCTGCAAGGAGCATACAGATTAGTCTGAGTTCATCTTCATTGCATTTGGCCTTGAAAAGGGATTCGAGAATTTGCTGACACTTGATGGTGTCGAAGGCTTTTGAGATGTCAATTTCCATTTTGTGGGAGTCCCATTTCCTTGTCAATACAACAGAGACCAGCATGCGTTGTGCCCATACAATGTCTCCGGCGCTTCTTCCTCTTTTGAAGCCACTCTGTCAGTTTCCTGTGTAGGTGTCGATCTTATCTCTTATTCTACACAGTGTGATGGTAGAGAGGATTTTCCTTATGCTGTTCAGCAATACTATTTGTCTAAGGTTTGCTGGTGGCCCTGGCGGCTTCCTTGGTTTTGGCAGCGGGATCAAGGTTCCTTGTCCGAGGCTTTCGATTGGAATATAATGTTCAAGGGATTGGTTGATAATGGCGGCAATGTTTATGGAGACAGTGTCCTTGGCTTCCTTGAAGAGCTCGCTGTTGATGTTGTCTGGTCCAGCTGCCTTTCCATTCTTCAAGGCTTGTATGGTGTTTTTGACTTCCTCTTCACTGATGGGTGTCTGGAGAGGTCTTGGGTCGCCGGTGAATGGTTCGAGTGGGTCGTCCTCTTTGTCTGTGAACTGTTCTTGAAACTATGTTTTTATTGCCTATGCTTTTCCCTTGTCTGAGCCTATGAAACAGCCTTCTGCATCGTGAACAGTGATAGGTGGATTTGGCTTAGCTGCTCTAAGTTGTTTAACGGTTTTGAATATGCTTTGACAGTTGTTGAAAGTTCCTCTGCTATTTTATCAGCGTGGTTTATGGCAATGATTTTGAGTCTATTTGTGATGGCTTTCAGAATCTTGTTGCGTTTTTTCCTCAGCATTGTTCTGTCTGGTAATTTGGTAAGAACAAGTTTATGATCAGAGTTCAGGTCTGTTCCACCATATGAGCGTGAATCTCGGAGAAGAAGGGTTATCTTCTGATTGCACAGGATGTAATCAATTTGGTTGAAGATTAGCTTGGTCTTTTTGCTTTCTTTGACGTCTTTGATGTGTCCTATTCATGTGGTGCGGTGCCTACTCGAGTGTTGGAATGCTGTGTTGCAGGCAAAGAGGCCGTTGGTGGTGATGAAGTCCATTAAAGCATTGCTATTGCTGTTTCGGATACCCTTCCCATACCATCCCATGTTTCTTAAGAGTCCAGTGTGGATATCTTCTGCGGTCAATTTTCCAAGCTTAGAATTAAAGTCTCCACATACAAAACCCAGCCATCTGCTAAGTGTTTTGATGACATCAAACAATTCTTCATAGAAATTTTCCAGCAGAGGTGGGTCTTCCTGGGCTCTCTCTGATGTGGGTCCGTAGGCGTTGACAATTTGTACCTTTAGTTCATCTCCGTTGCATGTATGGATGACAAGGTCGATGGTGGCAACTCTGTCACTGATTTGCTTGTAGCAGATAATGTTCTTGGTGAGTTTTGGTTCTATAACAAATCCGAGTCCATGGTGCATGGTCTGATGCTGTTGCAGGATGATGAGCTTGTGGCCGGTATGAAGCGTCTGTTCCCAGTGGTCTTTGATCTTGGTTTCTTGAATACAGAGGATGTTGATGTTGTATCGCTGGGTGTCAGAGCCTAGAGTTTGCTTCTTGGCTGCAGCAGCGAGTCCCTGTATGCTACATGTACCTATGTTCAGGCGATTGGCTTGGCGTCTGGGTTGTGGTTGTGTGAGCACTTGAATGGTAGACATGTTGCTGTAAGGCAAGGGTTTATCCTTTTACCCCTTGCAGCTGTGCGGTTGTCAGCTTGCACTCCTTGACGAGTCTTGGCTTCTTGGCAGTGTGAGTACCGGTACTGACGGGTTGGACCGCGGGAAGGAGATCATACTGTATATATATATATATATATATATATATATTTATATATTGTGTGTGTGTGTGTGTGTGTGTGTGTGTGTGTGTGTGTGTGTGTGTGTGTGTGTACAGTATTCAGTATATATTCATGGTATTCAAGTAGAGCATAAAGGTATAAGTGGTATACATTGGCTGAAGTTCTTAAAGGTCATATCTTAATGTAGCCCTGGATGTAGACTAATGATAACATAATTCCTTTTTTATTCATTCATTCATTTTCTGAACCACTTAATCCTAATTCGGGTCGCATGGAGGCTAGCGCCCATCTCATCCAACTCTGGGCAAGCACAGAGTACACCCTGGACAGCTTGCCAGACCATCACAGGGTAGAAACACGTCGATGGCTATGCAGCTACTCTTGACGAGAGTCAGCAATGGTTCTTTTACATGAACCTCACACCATACACAGTGAGAACCATTGCCGGCCTTTGATAACCCAGTTATCTGCACTGGGGGATAATTTATTTATTTATTTTTAAATCCATGGTTGATATGGGATTAAGTGGAATTGTTAAGGAAAAGCATATGTGGGTAGATTTTAAACTCAGTTCACATTTTCATAATTTTTCAATGAGGAAGCTTTATCCTGCCATGTCAGATGTAATTATGTCTCTTGGCCTGAACTAATATTTTAAAGTGTAAAAATATATTTATTTCCTTATTGTGTCACAAAGCCAATATTTATTAGTCGGCAGCACCTAGAAATATATACGTTTCCCTCAACAACATTTCTGAAACTCTGACAGATAGTAAGTAATGGAATACATAAAAACAGTAGTTTATAAGTCTTGCTACAGAACTGTGGTGCTACCACCACCGCACTTCATTATGCGGATCAGGGTGAAGAGCAGAGTTTCAGGCCAAAAAAATCCACATTTATTCCTTGGTCTGAATGCAAATCAATCATTTTTTCTGCATCCAGAGACTGGTGATTAGTTTCCTCTTACCTGTTATCCATACACACCCCAACCAGCCATTACATTAAAACCTCTATTATCACTGACAGGTGAAATGAAAAACATCGATGATCTCTTGTAACATGAATGATTACAGTAACATCTGCCAAGTTAGTGGGATATTTCAGGCACAAAGTGAACAGTCAGTTCTTAAAATTAATGTACACAAAACAGGAAAAATGGGTGAGCACAGTGATTTCAATAAATTTGATATGGGCCATATTGAATAAATTTACTCATCAGCAAAATCAAAAAAAAAAAAAAAAATCAAATCAAACCAAAACAAACAAACAAACAAACAAACAAACAAACAAACACAATCATGTGGGCTGTTCCTGGGATGCAGTGATCTGTACTTTTCAAACTGGATCCCAAGTAGGATGAGCCATTGCATGGAAGCCCAAAACTTTTGATGTGTGTGTGTGGGGGGCGTGGAGACTTGTATGTCTGGTCTGATCACACAGAAGAGCTACTGTAGCACAAATTACTGAAACAATGCTGAGTTTGACAGAAAAGAGTCAGAACACACAGCGCATTGCAGCTTGCTATATTGCTTGTGCGTGTGTGTGTGTGTGTGTGTGTGTGTGTGGGGGGGGTTATCTAGCTGCAGACAGTGAGATTTTTTTTTTTTTTTAATGTTATGCCTGAAAAGTGTATAATTCCAATTAAATACCCTTTTCGCTGGTGTGTGTGTGTGTGTGTGTGCGTGGGGGGGGGGGGGGGGCACATACTTATTAACGGCACAGTACCCATCTTGGGTGTCTATAAAAGATTCTTACAACAGAAATGCAGTTTCTTTTGATGATTTTTCAGGAACACATTGTTCTCTGGGCAGACTTCTGCCTATCTTGCGGTGCTTTCTTTTATCCGTCATCCTTAACAAGCCCACAGCGTCTTTAACTCTCCGTAATTAGCTGAATCTGTAGATGTTTCATGACTTAGATGTGAGGTGTTTATCTTTAGGCCATGCAAGAGATCAGCACTCTGTCCATGAAAGTGAGATGACCTCCCAGGATGCATTGCAACAGCAAAGCCATCCTGAAGTTGCAATCCTTGATAAGTTCCCTCTAGAATGCAGCCTTCAGTGAGAGCTTAATTAGCACCTCAGCACCATGAACGTCTGGCTTCCTGCGCTACACCAAATCCCTCACAAATCTTGCAGGATTAGGGGAAGTCGGTTGGTAAATTGGGGCGTGCATCTTTAATTTAACTGCATCTTAGACCAATAATTAATAACTGCTACCTATGCAAGACTAATGTGTCTGATGTTTGTTAATTAGCAGGCGGTTGTGATAAAGTTTCCCTGAAATATACACACGCAAAAACAATTAACAAATGGAAGCAAAATTTTCCTCCCTTTTCATTCTCTTTTTTTTTTTTCGTTAATAGAAACCCACTGTTGTTCACAGTAGAGGTTTACATAGCGATGATAAGGACTCAAGAACGCATTTCAATTAGCTAGTAATTGTAAATATTTGACATTCATCTGTAAAGTATTATACTGTAATTACAAATACTAAGCTCTATGTGACAACAGATATCACGCAAACAGTTCTTTTAACTAAAACTATTTTAAAGGCTTAGCGTGGAAGAAGGAACAGTTTTCGCTCCATGCGAAGGACGTGCTGGCGTATTTTTATGATGGGAAAACATAAGTGTTGGTGCAATGCTCATGCAGCAATGTTAGTAATGAGTGTATGTACAGTATCATAATACAGCGGTACCTTGACTTACGAATTTAATCCGTTCCTAGGGCGAGCTCATAAGCCGAAAAGTTCGTGAGATCAGTGGTCCCGAACCCCCGGGCCACGAACCGGTACTGGGCAGTGGATCAACTGGTACCGGGCCGCACAAGAAATAATTATTTATTTCTGTTTTATTTATTATCTGAGTCTGAACAATCTTTTATTTTTGAAAAAACTTTTATTTTGAAAATGACCGGATTCTCTCTGTTACATGCAGGTCATTTGAGCGCTAAAATGTAACCCACAAGGGGACGGCACATGAACAGAGGCGAGTTGGACATGTTTCAAACAATATCGGGGATTTCAGGTGAAACTGAGCCGGAGCCTTCATTCTCCTCGATGGTGCACCATCGCCTGTGGGTGTTTTTTTGAAGAAGAGTTTGAGCTCGATCAAAAATTTAATGGTTAATCCTGATTAGGGAGGCTGGTGCACATCTCAGCCAACTCTGGGCAAAGGGCAGGGTATTATATTGACAATATAAACACCCCCCCCCCCCCAGCCCCACTGTAAAATTGTTAAGCGTTGACCGGTCCGTGGTGATAAAAAAGTTGGGGACCACTGCGTTAGATGAAACAATTATTCTCATAAGAACTAACAGAAAACCAATTAACCCATTCCAACCCCCTTCCAAACAAAATTTTGTGCGTGTGCATGCTACGAATGCCAGCAAGGAAAGACTCGTGGTGAGCTCCAACAAAACCAGTGCTTCTCAACTTCTCAAATAGAGGGGCACACTCCCCTTGCGGGGCGTGGTGTGATGCGGTGGGGGAGGTCACCCTGGGGAATATGCTTTTTTGCCATACTGTACTAGAATTAAGTGTAACTGTGCATCCACTACAGTAGTTGGCAATGGTGCTCTCACTTTCGCGCAATGGTGAAAGGAAAAAGCACCGAGCGAATGATATGAAGTGCAGTAAACATTATTTATAGTTGCACGCTGAGGGGAGTGGTAGGGCATGGAATGTTTTTTTTTTCCTTGAGGAGGCATCACAGAAAATAATTGAGAAGCACTGCACAAGGCATTCTCGAAGGCGGAGGAATACACGTGGAAGAATATGAGGCTACTCGGCCCGGAATAGCCATTTCCACAGCAGATCTCGTACATTAAAATTTTGCTTGTTGGATGGGACAGATTTTTGGTGGGATTGAAGCTCGTATCATGGAAAATTCATTATAAGGTACACTCGTCAGTCAAGGTACCACTGTATAATTTAAAGTCAGCTTCATTTTCCAAACAACCTTGTTTTACGACCAGTCTGTGTTGACCAGACATGGACGCTCATGGCTGAGCTTGGACGATGAGTGGACTCCTTTGTTAAGACTTCCCTTCGCTGCATCTTCGGATACCGCTGGGGGGACTTTGTTACCAACCAGAAGGTGCTCGGGGACGCGGGGATGGTAAGAGTAACCTGCTTGATCCGCGACCGTCAGCTGCGCTACTGTGGGCACTTGGCGCGTTTCCTGCCATCGGAAACAGCACACCGGATCCTGTCCGTTCGGAATCCTAGGGGCTGGAGCCGATTGCGGGGACGACCGCGTGCGACGTGGTTGTCGCAGCTGAGGGCTGCCCTGCCGGGGGGGGGTATGGGCCTTGCGCAGGCCTGGTCGATCGCCAGGAGACGGCCGGATGAGTGGAGGAGGCTGGTGGACGCAGCGAAGTGCATGCCCTCATACCTGACCTACCTGTGTTCAGTGGATATTTGCTTTTGTGTTTGTTAGGAGGGATTATGCAAAAAAAAAGTCAGGTGCATATCTATTAATTAATTTTCTAACAATTCTGATTAGGGTGGAAAGGAGGATGGCACCATCTCAACCGACTCTGGGTGAGGTTGGGGTACACCCTGGACAGTTCGTCAGGCCATCGCAGGGCTAACACTCACACAACCATTCACACTCAGGGGCAATTTGGAAAAATCAATTAGCATACTGTGCATGCTTTTTGGACTGTGGGAGGAAGCTGGAGTATCTGGATGAAACCCACACAAGCACGGGGAGAACATGCAAACTCCACACAGAAACGCCCGAGCTGGGAATCAAACTTAGGCCTTCTTGCTGTGAGGCAGACGAGCTAAACCACAAACGCCGCCATTACATGCATGTTTCCTTTTGTCCATTTTGGACAGCAAATTGAAGACTCCATTCCATTTTTGGGACGATCTGGATTAAATTGTGTATCCAAGAATTTTTAAACATTGTACAGACTTTAAAGTCTGTTACTGCAGCAGTTCCAGCAGGGGTGCTGTGTCCTTTTAATTTTTTTTTTTTTTTTTTTTTGGGGGGGGGGGAAGGGGAGGGGTTTGGCCTGGTTGAGGTTTGCACTCTTTGATTGTTCTTGTTGATTGCTCCTAGCAATGTCATCATTATCACACTTCAGGAAAAATAGGGGGAAAGTTAAGGAAAATACTGCAAAACAAGGCCAATTATGCAAAAAAACAAAAAACAAAAACAAAACCCAAACAAACAAAAACAAACAAACAAAAAAAAACAACCCAAACCCCCACAACAAAACTACTTACATTTTTATGTGAGGTGCACATCTGAGTGTGTGCGCTTGCATCTGTTTGTGTGTGTGTGTGTGTGTGTGTGTGCGTCTGAGGACACATTTGTGTGTGTGTGTGTGTGTGTGTGTGTGTGTGTGTGTGTGTGTGTGTGTGTGTGTGTGTGTGTGTGTGTATGTATGTATATGTGTGTGTATTTATGTGTGTGTGTGTGTGTGTGTGTGTGTGTGTGTGTGTATGTATGTATATGTGTGTGTATTTATGTGTGTGTGTGTGTGTGTGTGTGTGTGTGTGTGTGTGTGTATGTGTGTGTATTTATATTTTATTTACTCCTTATGCATTACTGTTGAATGTTTAATTGTTATTATAAGCATTTATAACATTGAATATGTATTTATTGATATTATATACACATATACATGTACATATACGTCAGTCAAGGGTATCAATGCTACTTTGAGGAAATTCAATGTTTGCGGAGGGTCTCGGTCCCCGTTAACCGCGGAAAGTGAGGGATCCCTGTAAATCAAATAACACAAATAGTCTATATATATATATATATATATATACTAAAGACATGGCATTGGACGGAAATTTTTCTCTGCTCGCAGTGTGCTGTGCTCACCTGACCTGCCTCTATAATGATTACATGTTTAAAAATGATCTAACTGTTGTTTTAATTTTGTTTCGAATTACTGTGTAGTTTGTTCTAAAATAATTGTGTTCCTCAGCATCAGCAGTTATTGGTGCATAATTGTAAATTGTGACACTTTGAACAGCTCACCAGACCATGTGGGTGAAAACACACAACCATTCAGACTCACACTTTCACCTAGCGACAATAATAAATCACAAACTATCCGAGCGTGCATGTTTCTGAACTGTGGCTGGAAACTGGAATACATGTAAACTCCACACAGAAGCACCCCGAGCTCGGGACTCGAACCCAGTCCTTCATCTCGTGAAGTGGACATGCTGACCGCTACACCATCATGCTGCCCTTGGTTCTTTGTTATGAACTAAAAATCAATCTGCCTGTATACTGCGAGAACGACGACGCACTCCACAAGTCCTGTATAGATTATATGAGATGAGTGGAGTGGGTGGAGCTTCCAGGTAGCTTCTGTTCACACATGATGCGTCACTACAAGTATAATGATGGATTCCAGAGCTAGTAAACAAAGTGCACGAATGGCGGCCGTTCAGAGTGATGGAGGTGTAGTAATGCGGAGAGATGATGGAATCATTATATCACACAAAACAAGCCGTCACAATTTGGACATTTTTACATCAGAAACATTTACGAAATTAAAGCAAGCGAGTGAATGGAATGGAATTGGATTGCATGGTTCCCAAGTGGTGCATTAGGTGTTAATAGTTTCTCTGGATAAACATTAGTTCTGGTTATAAATACAAAGCGATATCTTCTAATGTTTTCTTCTGTTGCACACTATGTAACATCTATGCTGCAGGCAAATCCTAGCTTATATCTGTCCCTCGAATACAGGGGTGGCCAACCAATCAGAGCCCAAGAGTCACGTTTTATACTGTGTTACCGCAAAGAGCCGTATCATGCACATGGGCACACACGAACATCACCCATCCATATCACACACACACACACACACACACACACCTTTGCTCAGCCTGATTTATTATAAAGTCACACAGCAACATGATAAAATACATCTTTGAAGGTCAGAGTATAACTGTGATTCGATAGCCGCGGTAATTTCCGATATTCTGTGTTCAACAGTGTGGCGGGACAGTTGGACGTCCGGTACCACATGTTTTAGTTTGTCGTTTTCAGGAGACAAGATTTCAACAATGTCACTGAAGGATTTTTATAACGAGCTCTCCTTCATTGAATGGTGTTTTGGCCCGTGTAATGTTCCAAGCCAATGCATACGATGCAGGCGTTACGGTCTCTGAGCGTTTCGTAAATTAGGCCATGGTCGTGCTCTGGGTGAAAAACGTTGAACCTGTGCAAATTACAATTAATAGTTATTATTAAAAAACACAAACTTTGATATGATTATAAGAGCCGCATCAAACTAGGCAAAGAGCCACATGCGGCTCGGAAGCCGCGGGTTGGCCACACCTGTTCTCCTATAACACTTTCATTGTAATGGCCTTAAGTTTATTTGGTGGAGGCGGGGTCTGTGTTTAACTAACAGATTAGTGACTGAAAATTTCCCTTAAAGTGCAAGTAAACAGTATAATTAATACATTACCCATGGTGTACTTATATTCCTTTGGTTCAGCCAATTAGCACAATGTGAATGTCTTAGGATTTTGGGAGGAAAAATATTGACCCAGATGAAATCCACACAAGCACAGGGAGAACATTTACTCTTCACATAGAAGCGCCCTTGCCAAACCCGGGACAAACCCAGGACCTTCTTGCTGTTGCGAGGACGTTCTGACCCCTATGCCACTGTGCTGCCCTCATTTTTTTCTTTGTTTTTTTGTGTTTGTTTGTTTTGTTTTCTGAACCAGTACATATTATGAAATGCCACACACATCACCTTAGCATTTTTTCAATCATTACATCATTATGTCATTCATCCACTTTCTAAGCCACGATTTCTTAATTATGGGCCCATTTTAGCTAATTCCAGGTGAGGGCAGACTACACCCTTGACAGCTCGCAAGGCAGTCGCAGATTATATATCATATGAATCTCATATATATATATATATATATATATATATATATATATATATATATATATATATATATATATATATATATATATATACAAATGAAAACAAATGAAATGCTAAGTATGGGGATTACTGTATATATATATATATATATATATATATATATATATATATATATATATATATATATATATATATATATATATATATATATATATAATCCTCTGCCACTTTATGCTTCCTACTTCAAGGCCCCCAGAATATCATGATTTCCCATTGGGAAACTAAAAAAATTAAAGAAAGAGAGAGAGAGAGAGAGAGAGAGAGAGAGAGAGGGAGAGAGAGAGCGAGAGAGAGAGAGAGAAAGAGAGAGAGAGAGAGAGAGATTATTCAAAATTCATGCGCACTACATTCAATTACGCTACCCAACATGCTCTGTTCTCCTGCTTGACTTGAGTGTTCTCTGATTGGCTGTGAATCCAGCAAGCTGACTGGTCGAGATTATATTTCCCAGCATCCAAAACATCTTTCCTCCATCATGAGGAATCAACTCTTATCGAGCTCAGGGGAAGCACTGGGGTGTGGCAAAAATCGTATTCACTGCAGTGGTGAGGGAAAAACAAAAGCCAAAATCACTGGGAGAGTATAACACGGAAACTGGTTGAGCACGGAGCTCTTTATAGCGTGCTGATGGCTGAGTGGCTTCAGGTGCGCTTTCTGGATTTTGCCTGCAGGTAACAGCCACGCCCCTCACCAACGCATGCAGTTTGAGAGAAGGAGAGAGAGAGTTAAATGCCTATAAGTTTGGACACAAACATGATACGTACTAAAGCAAAGGCTCTGGGGGTGCTGAGGAGCCCCAAACCAAGCACCAGTGCCGCCAGTGATTCTCCTTCTCGACATGGCCAGAGATTTCTTATTTATAAGGTTTGTTATACAGTATTTATATATATGTTTATTGTCATTATAAGGTGTATAATTAATTTATATATTAATATACATTGCCTGTATGAAATAACATGCATAGACCACTTTAAAATTAAGTGCTATATAAATTTTATATAATATATAAGTGGGTGGGTGTTCTTAAGAAGTGGTAGAAGTCATTTCGCAGTTTTTTGCATTTCGCGGGAGGGGGCTGGTTAACATCAACCGTGAAATAAGGGGGATTACTGTATGTATGTATATATATATATATAGAGAGGATTTTCTGAGTAGATCCTTCCATAGGAGAGTGCTCAATACTTTTTGGTAGAGCAAATAACAAAAATAAAAGGACAGGACAAAGACTTTCTTTTGAAATTCCATTTATCACTACAGATCTGTTTCAAGGGGTGGTGAAACCATCCTCTCTCTTCAGGTGATTATAGAAGAATAATTCTTCTAAAGATTCTTCTATAATCACCTGAAGAGAGATGATGGTTTCACCACCCCTCGAAACAGATCTGTAGTGATAAATGGAGTTTCAATAGAAAGTCTTTGTCCTGTCCTTTTATTTTTGTTATATATATATATAGATAGATATATATATATATATAAATGTATGTGTGTGTGAGTGTGTGTGTGTGTTTGTGTGCACAATAAAAAAAAAAAAAAAAAATATATATATATATATATATATATATATATATATATATATATTCTTTTTCTTCTTTTTCTTTTTCTTTCTCCATTTTTCATGGGTCGCCACAGAGAATTATCTGATTTGCACGTTTTGAATTGGCATAGGTTTTTACGTCGGATGCCCTTCCTGGCACAATCCTTTAGCAAGGGGCGGAAACACGCTGATGGCTTTGCAGCTACTCTTTATGAAAGTCAGCAATGGTTCTTTTACATAAACCACTCACCATAGACAGTGAGAGACATGGCCCGCCTTTGATAACTCAGTTAGCTGCACTGGGGGGGACAGTGACAACCTTGTGGAGCATGAGACTCGAACCACCAACCTTAGGATCAGCAATCCAGCGCCCTATACCACTAGGCCACCACTGCCATCATACATATAAAATATATATATAATCTTCTCTTTGTGTGTGCTTTAGCTTGTATATGTAGATTCCAGTTTATCTGCTTCAAAAGTTTACGTTAGCATCCGCTAAATATTTTTATGAAGTATTAGAACCCCCCCCAACCCCAGCAATGCCAGGACAAGCGCTCATGTCTATCGCTTCTGCACAATGCATGGGGCAGCAAACTCTACACATAAATATCCTTGCTCAGCCTGGGACTTGAACCCAGAACCTTTTAGCCGTGCAGAAGATGTACTAAACACTACACCACTGTGTTGCCATAGCGAAGGCTAATTGAAATAATAATAATAATTGTATGGGCTGTTAACGAGGACTTTTGAAGCTATGTAATATATACAGTATAATGGAGCTCTGCCTCTCTCGCCACTACGGCGCCACCACTGAATATTTTAGAGCCTTTGTTGTTAGTGTGTGTGTGTGTGTGTGTGTGTGTGTGTGTGTGTGTGTGTGTGTGTGTGTGTGTGTGTAGGCCTGCAATGGGTTGGCATCCTTTACAGAATGTATTCATGCCCCAAATGAATAAATATGTAGATTTATTGCACTTGCTTTCATAAACTCGGAGCTTAGCTAGCCCTGAATATGATTTGGCAGCATAATATCTGAAGAACACATATAAAGGTTTTGCAGGCAGCTCCAATATTAATACACAGCTATGGCATCTTCTATTCCAACAATGTCAGCTATTTATCATCTAATATGCAGAATTGCTTCTAAGGTTTCTCCAAATGGCTCGATTTTATATTTCCAGTGTGTTCAATACTCTCTCTGTCTTTCCGTCTCTCTCTCTCTCTCTCTCTCGCTGCCTCCGCAGGGATCCTAGTGCGGGTTTGTGTATCAAGTGTGTGGGAGTGTGTTGCTCATTAGCTCACTTATGTAATTCAGGGTGTTGCTAATCCTCAAGGCAAGAAGAGACAAGCACCACAACAACAGAAGCAGATGTCAGCAACACGCAGGAAGTTGAAGCTACACCAAGTGGCTCTAAATGATATAAACAGGGAATAAAACACCACTTAAGTAAAGTTACTGCAGTGCAAAGTGCAAAAAATTTACACGACACTTATGCAAGAGGTTCGTAACTACAGTACCGCCACAGACATTACTTAAAGACTTGTGGGCAAAGGCCTTGGGCGTCGTACATTTCTTATATAAATTGTCTTAAATGCCTATTTTAAGCGTATCGCATCAGTATCTCTGTAGAATTTCTTTTTTTTTTTTTTAATAAATGCCACAAAAAAATTTTATAAATATTTTTTATGTAATACATGTTCTCTGTGTGCTTGTGTGGGTTTCCTCGGGGTACTCCGGTTTCTTCTGACAGTACAAAAATAATTGGCGAATTAACTGCTACAAATTGCCCCAATAGTTGTGAGTGTGAGTGTGAGCGCGAATGGTTGTATGAGTGCTGTATGCAACTGGCCTGATGAGCTGTCCAGGGTGTAGCCCCGCCCTTGCCCAGAGCTTGCTGAGATGTGCGCCAGCCTCCGGCAACCCTAAATAGGGATAAATGGCTTATAAAATGAATGAATTTGAGGTAATTGACCACCTTATTATTAATTAACCAGTTATAACCTTTGGTTGAGGGTTCAAGCCCCACTCTCAACGGGTTGTCAATGTCCCCCACCAGTGTAGATAACTGGGTTATCAACGGCGGGCCGTGTCTCTCACTGTCTATGGTGAGAGGTTCATGTAAAAGAACCATTGATGACTTTCAATAAGAGTAGCTGCATAGCTGTCAGTGTGTTTCCACCCTGTGATGGCCTGGTGAGCTGTCCAGGGTGTACTCTGCTTTTGCCTGGAGTCGGCTGGAATGGGTGCCAGACTCCCAAATAATATCATCATCAATTCATTTTCTGTAACCTCTTAATCCTAATTAGGGTCACGAGGAGGCTGGTGGGGAGTCAATGACAACCTTGTGGAGAGGGGGACTTGAACACCCCCCCACCCCCCACCCACCCACCCACCTGAGGATCAGCGATCCAGCACTTTTTTACCACCAGGCCACCACTGCCCCCATTTTTATTATTAATTCCTTCAGGTAACTTATTTCCTCTGCATTTAACCCATCCAAAGTGAACACACACACACACACACACACACACACACACACACACACACACACACACACACACATATTTAAACAATGAGCACACACACACTCGGAGCAGTGACCTGCCACACACACATATTGGGGTCGCCCTGAGAGCAGTTCAGGGATATGTGTCTTGCTCAAGGACACTTCAGCCCTTTATACAGAGGAAGGGAAGGTCTAACTTACTCCCCGCTTCTCAAACCTTTAAGCTACGGCGGCCAATCAAAAACGACGTCGCACTATTTTACAGCTATATCACTTACACGTGAGTCAGCTCTAAGTTTCTGAAGTTACTTTACATAAAAATAAATAAATAAATAAATAAAAAAAATAAAAAAATTGCCAATGGATTCACTTGTTGATTCTGGGGACAAAGGCAAAGTATGCACAGCTCCAGTCCATCGCAGGGCAACACACACATACATCAGTTCGTCTAGTGTGTATATTTGTCCCACACAGAAACTCCCTCACCAAGCCTGAGACTCGAACCCAGGACCTTCTTGCTGTGCTCATCAATAAATATATGCAATTTGAAACTCTAATTTAAACCAGGGCCCGATTCATTGATAGTTTATTGCAGCCAATCCTGTGGCAATTAACGACAAGTTCATCCCCTCATCGTAATTATTTTTCAATAACATTGAAATTTTAAGTGATTTGTACTCCTTTAACCACAGCCAAGAAATAGAGCACTGCACTAAAATATTAATTTATTTATTCCTTTTTCTAAGCTGCATAATCCTCATTAGGGTAACGAGGAAGCTGGCACCATCTCAACCGACTCTGAGCAAAGGTGTGGTAGACCCTGAACAGCTCACCAGACCATAGCAGGACCAACACCGATGCAACCATACCTACGCTCTCTCTCACCTTGGGGCGATTTGGAACAGCTAATTAGCCTACTGTGCATACTTTTGGACTGTAGGAGGAAACCCACACAAGCACAGGTAGCGCATGAACCTCCGCACAGAAACAGCCAGGCTGGGAATCGAACCCAGGAGACCTTCTTGCCGTGAGGTGACACTGCGTCACCGTACCGCCCTTGTAATAATAATAATAATAAAAAAAATACAAATAAAAATGATATGAAATCTATTACAGTGATCTTCGCTACTTCGCGCTTCAGTTCCTGCGGCTTCAGTGCATCGCTGGTTTTAGAAAAATATTCATTAAAAAGTAAAAATTTAAGGAAAAATAGGGAAAAGTTCAGGAAAATGTTGCAAAACAAGGGCAATTGTGCAAAAAAAAAAAAAAAAAAGAAAACAAACCAACCCAAAACCCCCCAACAAAACTCCTTACATTTTCTGTAAGTGTGTGTATTTATATTTTATTTACATCTTATGCATTATTTTTGAATGTTTAATTGTTATTATAAGCCTTTATAGTGTTGAATATGTATTTATTGATATTATATACACATATACATGTACGTATACGTAAGTCAGGGGGGTTGATCCTACTTCATGGAAATTTGATGTTCGTGGAGGATCTCGACCCCCATTAATCACGGAAAGTGAGGTACCACTGTATCTGTATAGAATTGTTGGAAATGATCCCCAGTCACAGATTTTAATGTTTTGGAATATTTCACTATTGTCGTCATTCTACAAATTTGTCAGATGAGACCTAAAACTGCCGGAGATCTAAACAGTGGTTGGAAGATAGTGTCCGTATCATTCACCCAGAATCACACAGTGCAATAACCACATGCCACTCAGCATCATTTAACCTTTACAACACCCATATTGATCCAAACAAGGCTTATCCGACCAAGATCAGCACTTCAGACCAGCCTCAGGTAAACGTTTCTGGATTCGCCACACCTTTTCAAGACGATCCCGTCCTTCGGCACTCATTACTTCACATTTCTTGAAGGATTCGACTTTTTCTTGTTGTTTTTGTTGTTGTTGTTGTTGTTGTTGTTGTTGTTTCTCGTTTTCATGCCTCACCTCAGTGTTTTAAAACACTAATAAGGAAATGTAGCAGGTGTGAGAAGGTGCGAGATGGAATTGATGGGGTTTTAAATCCTCTTGCTGCCAACGTAAAGTGTGTGTTAATGGTTTCGCAGTTTCTCTGTTATGAATTATCGAGCCAGCATTGTCTTACGATTGCACATTAGGGAGAATTAACGTGCATTCTTTCTTTCCTCACGTCTTTGTTTGGTTTTAAATCTAACTGGTTGCACTTGTTTGTCAAAAGTATGAAAGCATGTTTACACCATGTGTTAAGAAATCATATACAGCCTTGTCTCACAAGTTCATGATACATTGCAAACAATGAAAAAAGTATCAACTTGTACTTGTAGCTTAACGTTAGCTTATAGTAATTAATAATAATAACAACAAAAAACACAACTTTATCATGATTACAAATGATCTTCCATCTTACAAAAGCAACCTATCAGTTAATCGGTATTTATTTTTCTCTCTTTTGCCAGACCCCAGATGGGGTCCTAACAATACCAAACACTTCACCCTGCATGGATATGGACTTTATTGTGCTCTTGGGAATCAATACAGCCTTTTTTAAATTAAAAATGTTTTTGTTTCCTCTCATCTCATAACTTTTGTCTTTCTCGCAACTTTATCACTCAAGTCCTGTGACAGTGCCTTGCCACCCATAGTTGATTGTTTGCTTCTAGTTACATTTGTGACCACAGGAATACTCTATATATTTCATTTTGAACTAATCATAATGATTTGAGTTAAACACAAGTGAGTTCTAATTACCTCTGTGTGCAACAGAGCAGGTCATTCGGTACAACTGATTGAGTTTACAAATATTTTAGGGGAGAACAATATCACAACTATTTCAATGATTATTTTTTTGAAGAAGATGAAGAGGAAGAACTGTTTCTATTACTGTATATGTTTCACTTTGCTGTTATACGTTACATTGAGAAAGTTCATAATTTTCTGTAACAACTTCATCCTAATTAGGGTCGCAGGGAGGCTGGTGCCCATCCCAGCCAACTCAGGGCGAGGGCAGAGTACACCCTGGACAGCTCGCCAGGCCATCGCAGGGCGGAAACATGCTGACGGCTTTGCAGCCTACCCTTGCCGAAAGTCAGCAATGGTTCTTTTATATGCCTCACACCATAGACAGTGAGAGACATGGCCGGCCTTTGATAACCCAGTTCGCTGCACTGGGGGGGGGGGGGACAGTGACAACCTTGTGGAGAGTGGGACTCGAACCCCCAACCTTTGGATCAGCGATCCGGCGCCTTATACCACTAGACCACCCACATTGAGAAAGCACAGCTGATAAAAGAGTCACTTTCAAGTCGTACCCACCAAAATTGTTGCCTCCCTATCACATATTTGTGAGGCGCCTCACCGAATGTAGGCGCTTGTCGCAAGTGACGTATGGTGCTTGCGAGACAAAGCGAGTCTTATCCGGACTTCCGAGCTTTCAAGTGAGCAAGTGAAGGTTGAGTACTACACAAGTATTACTCACTTGAAAGATCGGAAGTCCGGATAAGCTGTGCTTTGTCTCACAAGCACCATACGTCACTTGCGACAAGCGCCTACATTCGGTGGAGCGCCTCACATATGACCACCACCAACCAGGAAGGGGGTGTAAACATACACATGACCCCTCTCTGACATCAGTGCTGTCACATGTCTATTTTTCAAAATAATGCACTCGCACATTCAGAGCCGCTCTAACACACTTGGAGGGAAAACCCTGTCCGCACCTTTTGGGCTCACGAGTGAGCTCACAGACACCCCATGGACTGGCTAGTGATCACTGTGAGTGACAGAGAAGCTTATGCCATCCCTCTTTCCTGTAAGAGCTCAGCCAATTCGTGGGAACTTGCAATCTCTATGTTAATGCCCCACACGGGGTCCAATATTTTGAAGGAGTGGTGATGGTGATTCTTTTCTTTACCCTCTGTATCATCTCTCACTTGCAACATACAGTACATATCACATCACTGTAAATTTCCACCCTGCGTCTCTGAGTTAATATTTACAACTTTATTTAATCATATCTCAACTAATTTTTTTTTTTTTCATCTCACAATTGTGACCTTTCTCTCTCTTATTTTAACCCCGAAGCTATTTTCACATATTATGCAGCTTTGTAATCTCATAATTTTGAATCGTGTCTTTTGCTGTTTCAGACAATTGTGCATGTACTGCATATATAATAGAGATCCTGCGTCCTGCGATGTCTTATTAATGAAACACTATCGTGATCTAATGTCCTTCTTTTCGTTTACTAATCATACAACAACACAACTCAGCAGTGTGTAAAAGATTCATGTACATATTATATGTGGCAGCAATGTATCGCTGGTTCAGAAGTGTAAAGTCAATGCAACGCACATTTCCACTATAAAACAATCGCAACTGTGAGACAAAATACAGAAATATGGGATTAAATTTAAACGGGGGAAAAAAAGTGGTAATTGTAAGATCTTCTCATTCATTCATTCGGTTTCAGAAAATGAATGAATGAATGAGAAGATCTTATAATTACCACTTTTTTCCCCGTTTAAATGAAACCCACATTTCTGTATTTTGCTTTATGTTGCCGTTCTCAGCCGACTATGGGCAAAGGTAGAATACACCCGAGATGGCTCGTCAGGCCATTGCAGGGCAGTCACATGCTGACAGCTATGCAGCGCCTCTTGTTGGACGTCAGGAATGGTTCTTTTTTCAGCCTCTCACTATAGAGCGTGAGAGACATGGCCGGCCTTTGATAACCCAGTTAGTTACACTGGGATAAGATGTTATTACATGCATAAATATTATTTTATGCACACTGATATTGAAAACTTTGAAAGCATCATTTTTTAAAAAAAAATAAATTTTTATCCTGCTACTCAAAAATGCAGCTGTGAGGGAGGGGCACAAACAAGTGCCTGCCCTCACGCCGGTCCCAAGCCTGGATAAATGCAGAGGGTTGCAACAGGAAGGGCATCCGGCGTAAAACTTTTGCCAGAATACAAAATGCAAACCATGAAGACAAATTTCATACTGGATCGGTCGAGGCCCGGGTTAACAACGACCGCCATCGGTGCTGGTGGAAATTGGACTACTGTTGGTCGAAGAAGGAGAGGCGGGAGGCGTGTCCGTAGGCAGAGAGAGAAGAGGAAAAGCATAAGTTTAGGACTGATAGTAGGGACTTTGAATGTTGGAACTATGACAAGAAAAGGTAGAGAACTGACTGATATGATGTCGAGGAGGAAGGTGGACATACTGTGTGTTCAGGAGACCAGGTGGAAAGGAAGCAAGGCTAGAAGCGTAGGAACAGGTTTAAGCTGTTTTATCACGGTGTGGATGGGAAGAGAAATGGAGTCGGAGTCATCTTGAAGGAGGGGTTTGTCAGGAATGTTCTAGAAGTGAAAAGAGTGTCAGACAGAGTGATGAGTCTCAAGTTACAAATTGAAGGCGTGATGGTCAATGTTGTTAGTGCTTATACCCCACAGACAGGACGTGAGCTAGAAGAGAAGAAGAGACTCTGGAGTGAGTTAGAGTGGTTTTTCCGGGCCGATTAGCCTCGTACCCTCAGCCTGTGTTACGCACCACCTCCTGCCTGCCCAGGTGACATCTTTGCTGCAGTCAATGATCAGACGGGTGAGTTGGCTTATTGTTATTCTTGTTGTATTATTATTTATTAATAAATATTATTAATGTTAATGTACATGTATTATTATTATTATTATTATTTTTATTATTATTATTATTATTTTTATTATTATTATTTTTTTATTATTATTATTATTATTATTATTATTATTATTTTATTATTATTATTATTATTATTATTAAATATTTATTGTTTTTACATGTTAATCTTTAATATACAGTGATACCTCTGCTCACGAACATAATTGGTTCCCAGAAAGTGTGTGTAAGGCGAAAAGTTTGTCTTCCGAACATTTATTTCCCATAAGAAACCATTAAAATGAGAATAATCCGTTCCCAGGTCCCCATAAAACATAATTTTCTACTAAATAAGCCTTAAAACTACACAAAAATATACCTTATTTTATGTATAATAAATGTGCTATTGTATTGTAATTAAAGAAATAAACTGTACTGTATAATAAAGTTGTTTTATTTACCTTTGTGATGGTAGTTGATGGCTTGATGGAATGGAGTGGGAGGAGGAGGGAGGAGGGACTTACTGTTTGGAAGGAGTGTTTGGAAACGCCTACTGTTTGGAAACACCCTTAACCACACACGCACCCTTAATAGCTTCCTTGTTCTTAAGGATGGGAGCAATGGTAGACTTAGCGTACTGGTACTGGGACGCTGAGTCACACAAACGCACACCTCGTTCGTGTTTTTCAATGATCTCCGCCTGTGGTGGGGTCTTTTCGGTCCCATAATAGCAAAAGTACACTCAATATGGTCCAAAATGTCTAGCAAACACAAACCACTTCCGCACTCAAAGAAAGGGGTGTGACGAACTGTGACGCCGTGAGCGTGCGTCAGCTTCTCGTGGCCGCCACCGTGGCGCTGTTCGACCGCGTGGTTTGATTCGTCCGCCGAAAACTAGTTCGTCAGCAGAGACTATATGCTCGCAAATTTAATGTTCTTGAGGCGAAAAGTTCGTGAGCTTAAGCGTTCGTCAGCGGAGGTTTTACTGTATTAGGTAAAATATACGTGTTTGTGTCACGTTATCTGAGTTTGGGAGGGGCTTGGAAGAGCTTAATTGCTTTTCTGTTATTTCCAGTTGGAATAATTGTTTTATCTAATGAACATTTTGGCTTACGAGCTCGTCCTCGGAACGGATTAAATTCGTTCGACAGGGTACCACTCTATGGATAATTTGCATGGCATGTTGGCTTCAAAACCCAACAAACAAAAGTGTCAAAAATAAATCATGCACATCAAAAACAACAAAACAAAATGACTCCTGTCCAAATAAAAGCCATGGCAATCAATATGAGGTACGGCCTCAGTTTCTCGGGATACAGGTGATGATTTGTGCTGAAACAGGACGGTGAAACTGGTCCCACAAGTGCTGCAACCGGATGTCACTCTCTAACACTCTGGATTGTAACCTGTCGTCACCGTGACCGTGTCATGTTGTGGCGGTAAATCAGGTTTCCAATGGTGGGTTGTGTACAGCCCATACGCCTCGATACCACACTGTAGCTCAAATCGGCCTCCACCATACCCAGATGCCCGGAGACGTTATTCAGGTGATAGATGTGGCATTATGACGTGCACTACACTAACAGTGAAGGACATTTCTGAGTCATTATATCCGTTTTCCAAACTGCTCGTCAAATTGTGCAGATACACAGTGTGTTTTGCTCAAGCTGCATTCAGCCCACTTTTGCAAAGAGACCTACAGATGTGCACTGAAGTGTGAAAAAATGTCAACTCATCGTTTTCTCAAGTGCCTGAGTACTATCATCAATAAAGGCACGGGGTAAACTCCCAAACCTACCAACCCCCCAACCCAACCACCCAACCCCTCACACACACACACACACACACACACACACACACACACACACACACACACACACACAAGTACAGATATACAGAATTTTCTCATTCAAAGTTTTAAATGACAGTCGGTGTATTTTTTGGGGGTTAATTCACCTGCGGAACCTTTTCTGTTA
>CM045739.1:9887500-9890000 GCA_024760905.1 Plotosus lineatus
ATGTGGTGACATGTGAAATCGTGTTTCTAATGAGTGCGCTGAATATCGAACAGGAGTTGTCATTCATCAGCCTAAATTACCGCCTCTGCTTTTTGATGCCGCATTCTCTGTTCCGCAAACAGACACTGAAATCAATTAGTCGCTTTACCTTCCCCAGTTCAAAAACACAACAACCCTCCAGCTTCTTCATGACACGCGCCGCTTCATAAATAAACGGACGTCCATCCAGGTGTAAGGCATCCACCCCGAGCGTCTCAATCTCGTGGGGACTAATTGCAGGGACACCTGCTGTGGCTTTAGGCTCCTGGAACTCGAGCGCAGAGCAGAGAGACAGGAATAGAAAATGGCTCAGCGGGGATGCTGATGTATTGCTCTTCATCTCTACATTATGCTTTGCTAATTGAAAGTCTGCGGCAGATTTATGCACAGACAGACTCTCTGGAGCAGATTCCATAATGTCCTCGTGGTAGATCGGCTGCAACGCTGCAGTAACAAAGGAATAAAGGCTGCAAAGCAGTAAACAGAATAAAGATTTAACATTATGTTGTTATGTTCATTATTTAAAGCTACAACATTAAAGAAATTATAATAGAATTATATTTATTATGAGATATTTATTTCTTCTTGATCTAAACCGAGAATTTGTGAAGCTGTTTGTAAAATCCTTTCCGGAAATGAAGATGTGACGACTGGCACTCACTCACTCATTTTCTGGACCATTTAATCCTACTATGGTCACGGGGAGGTGACACTGAGAAGGCAAGGTACCCAACCCCCCCCGGGCGGATGGCTTCCAGACCATCATAGGGCCAACACACACACACACACACACACACACACACACACACACACACACACACACACACACACACACACACACATATACACACGCGTGCACACAACCATTCACAGTGACACCTATGGCTGATATGGAACAACGAATAAGACTGAATAAGTGCATGTCTTTGCATTGTAGGCGGAGACTGAAGTACCTGAATGAAACCAATGCAAGCACAGGGAGAACATGCGAACTCCACACCAACACACTGGTCTGATAGTTACCAACTCATTGATCCTACAATTACATCCAACTCACCAGTTTGATAGTTACAAGCTATTAGTCAAACAGTTATAACCCACCGGTTGGACAGTTACAACCCATTGGCCCAACAGTTACAACTCACTGGTTGGACAGTGACAATCCATTGATCCGACAGTTACATCCAACTCACCGGTTCGACAGTAACAACCCCTTGGTCAGACAGTTACAACTCACCGGTTGGACAGTAACAACCCATTGGTCTGACTGTTACATCCGACTGACAAGTTTGATACTTACAACCCATTGGTCGGACAGTTACAACTCACCGGTTGGACAGTTACAACCCATTAGTCCAACAGTTACAACCCACCGGTTGGATAGTTACAACCCATTGGTCCGGCAATTACATCCAACTCACTGGTCCGATAGTTACAATCCATTGATCCGACAGTTACATCCAACTCACCGGTTCGACAGGCACAACCCCTTAGTCCAACAGCTACAACTCATTGGTTAGACAGTTACAACCCATTGGCCCAACAGTTACATCCAACCATTTGGTCTAACAGAAACAACCCATTGGTTCAACAGTCACAACCAATCCACTGGACTCACAGTTACAACCAACCCATTGGTCCAACACTTAGAACTAACCCTTGAGTAAGGTGCCCAACTGATTTAATCAAGGCTACCATGTTATATGAGAAGTACTGTCAGACCCATGGGGCAGTGGTAGCCTGGTGGTAAAGATGCTGGATCAATGATCCTAAGGTTGGGGGTTCAAGCCACACTTTCCATGGGTTGTCACTGCCCCCCCCCCTTCCCAGTGCACTAACTTGGTTATCAAAGACCGACCATGCCGCTCATTGGCTATGGTGTGAGTTTCATGTAAAAGAACCCATTGGTCCAACACCAGTTGGACAGTTACAACCCATTGGTCCGACAATTACATGCAACTCACTGGTTCGATAAGACTAATTTCGTCAAGAGTAGACTGCAAAGTTGTCAGTGTGAGACATCCAGGGTGTACTCTGCACTCACCCGGAGTCATCTGGGATGGGTGTTAGCCTCCCCGCAACCCTAATTAGGGTTAAGAGATTCAGAAAAGTCAGACCGGCGGGCTGTTGGAACATTCATGTTATATATCATAATATGGTAATTCTTCAGAAATGTTCATCATTAATGTGTTTTTACGATGCTTTTCCTTTGTACGGCAACGCTTGTTGATTAGCATCCATGCTATTGCTATGCTACTAATAGCTAAATATTAGCAGAATACGTAGTTTGCTTTTGCTCTAAAGTCTGGTTAACACGGCTAATTTACATCACAACATGACTGGCCATACAAAATAAGAAAATGAGCTCGACCTCATCACATGAGCAACGAAATTCTCACATGATGTAACTTCCTGTTAAACACATGACTTGTGGCGCACTCAGAGTGCTTAACCCATTTCT
>CM045739.1:9895000-9897500 GCA_024760905.1 Plotosus lineatus
CTAATTAGGAAAAATGAATGAATATTTTATTATTATTATTGTTGTTTCCACTTTAAAGGCGAAGTCACACTCTTTAGTTCAGCCGTCACATGACAAGCTACATCTTTTTTTTTTCTTCATTAAATGTACAGAAAGTGAGAAACAATTTAAGTCTGATAAAGGAAAGACTGATGTATGTCTGCCGTATTCTAAAATTTCACCAATGACCAATTAACGTCCGTTCCATTCCAGGATTTTCATCCACATCCTAATTTTTTTTTTCTCCCATGGAGCACTTCAGTACTACTTTGCTGAACGCACTTGCTTTGGCGCATATGTACCGCGAGCTGTCTGATCTCCTTACGTCTTTATGCGAAACAATTAAAGGCCTGTCGAGTGAGGTCAAACAGAAACACTGTGAAAGGAAGCTTGAATACAAAATTGATTCCCTCCCTCCTCCCATTTATTCATTTTTTTTTTTTTCCATCCTGGTCCTTTAAAACACTGAAGTGAGCGCTCTTTGCCCGAGTAAAAGGAGCCCATTATCAAAGCATTACGATGCGATTAGACTGACATTTTCTTAAGAAAACCAAGAGTGGAGAAAGCAACCCGGGGAGGGGGAGGGACAGAGAGAGAGAGAGAGAGAGAGAGAGAGAGAGAGAGAGGGGGAAAAGAGCATTATGAAAAGGAAAGAGGGACTCCAGATTTTATCACAAAGCGAGCACACATAGTGATCTTTGAAGCCGCTTATTACGAAGGGCGCTAAGAGCACAAGCGGGCCGGTGTTCAGATCAGAGGAATGTTCGTAAACGCACCTGCTCGATTTCACTATCGTAACACGTCAGTCAGCGTCAGCGCTCAGGGCGCGCTCGCGTCTTTTAATACCACACCGTCCTCATCTCTCATCAGCGACCGAGGTGAGGCCAAGTCTTAAAAACTGGTGGGAAATAAATGTAGAAGAGACAAGACAGTGTGTTGTCTGGCAACAGCGCCGTTATTTATTTATTTATTTATTTATTTTCTGGTGGCAGTTCTTTACTGTATGGATTATTACAATCATGAAAGAGCAGCTTTGTGAATGCAAGTCAATCATACGCCACTCAAATTCTTGGACACGCCTGAAGTTATTAGAGTTGAACAATTCATTGCTTTATAATATCTCATTAGTATTGTGATGATAATAATGAAAAATAATAAATTTCCCCTCTTTGATTTTTCTGATTATTTCCTGATTTCAACCACTCCACACCCACCAACTTTCACCTCTTGTCACATGACCTCTACCCACAAGAATTTATTATTATAAACTAGGAATTTTATATTTGTAAAGAAAGGAAACCAGCCACGCACAGTTTCTCAAACTGCTCCCCCTGCTGCTGTACAGGGTGATGTAACTACAGACATAAACACAAGAGCAGACATGACCCTCACATCATGCGACTTCGGTGGACGCCATATTACTAAAGGGCAAAAATCCTCCATTCGAATTAAATGGGTGTTGTATGTTGGGTGTCAACTTGCTGCTACATGTAAAATAGTATCTCGAAAGCACAAGGGACTGGTACAGCGAACTGGGTTATCAAAGGACGGCCATGTCTCTCACTGTCTATGGTGTGAGGTTCATGTAAAAGAGCCATTGCTGACTTTCAACAAGAGGAGCTGCATAGCCGTCAGCGTGTTTCCGCCCTGAAATGGGCTGGCGAGCAGTTCATGGTGTACTCTGCTCTCGCCCCGAGTCAGTCAGGATGGGCGCCAGCCGCCCTGTGACCGTAATTAGGTTTAAGCGGTTACAGAAAATGAATGAATGAAGTGCAAGGAATAACCTTATTATAATTATAACAATTATATATAAAAAACCATAATTGTAAGTATCATTATTTACAGAATTATTGGATTGTTTATTATTGATTCTGTTTTCTTTCATTCATACATTCATTCGTTTTCTGAACGGCTTAATCCTAATTAGGGTCACAGAGAGGCTGATGCCCATCTCAGTCGACTCTGAGTGAAGGCAGGGGACAGCTCGCCAGGCCATCGCATGGCCAACACTCACACAACCATAGTATGTTCTTTTTTTTTTTTTTTTTAATGCAAAACAGTTGAAAGTTCAAATGTATTTATTTATTTATTTGAATCATGGTATTTTAATAGCACGTAAACCAATATGACTCCAAATAAAGTGTCCTGTGTTTACATGTATAAAGTCGAGTTGTGAAGTGTAGCCAGTCTCTGGTAAGATGGGGCAACTCTGACATGTTCTGAATGCATGTGATGTACCGAGCAGTGTGGTGTAACACGCTCACAGGAAAGTGCTATCCACCCACTTCTGCATACCTGGTCCCACTAACACTCCCAATTTGCTTGTGATTTTAGTGATTGACACTTTGCCATGTTATCCAAACACAAAGTAGAAACAATTTGACTTTCTGCAACTCGTGGCTGTGGAAATCTGTAGCATTGTCAGGATTTCAACTTTAAAAGATCTTTATTTATTTTTTCTTTCATTCTTCTGCTCATTTCA
>CM045739.1:9902500-9905000 GCA_024760905.1 Plotosus lineatus
AATATTGCTTCTCTGTATTGTATTAATAGTAATGTGGAGTTCAGGGATGGGAAATACAAGCTAGCAAAATATATAAATAAATAAATAGATAAATAAATCAGGACATCTATTTGTCAACTAGGAAATAAAGATTTAGGTTTTATAACGCAGGACTTTTGCTAATGTTTGATATGATCCTCGATTTGTCTTCTGATTGGCGGGGACAGTAACAGTAACACGTTTTTCTTTTATGTCGTCCGATGCCATGACGACTCATTTAGCATATGAAGCTTGGAATGACCCAAAACCCGAGTTTGGTATTATGGCCTACATTAAAGGGGACCTGTTGTGAATTAGTGTTGCTTGCTCTTTAAAGCAATCCCATATAACATCAGCGGTTGCTTTTGATATAACATTGAAGTTGCACTGACAGGCCAAGTATTATGCACTGTGGAGGTAAATGAATGACAGGAGCCTACAGCTTCCATTTAAAACACCCATGGAAGGGTTAACTAGGCGGTCATACAGAATGAAATCTAACTGGAGTCAAACCGAGGCTCATGCGTAGGGCAGTGGTGGCTCAGTGGTAGTGGTCTGGGTTGCGAAACTAAAGGTGGAGGTTTCAAGCCTTAGTGTCACCAAGATGCCACAGTTACACCCTGGAGCAAGAACCTTCACCCACAATTGTTCATTCATATAAAAAGAAAAGAAAAAAGTTAGTCACGCTGGATAATATAAAAGTAAGAGCGCTTGCCGAATGCTATAATTGCAGCTGTGTCATCGCATCCTTTGCAGATCTGTCATGACGGGCCCTTTTCACCTTTTTACCGACACGATCACCTTTTGTTTAAAGCCGCCAATGCACAGGGCCACTTGTTGATCTGATTCACGACGGTTTCCATCTAGTTCATTTCTGTTCATTTTCGGAACCGCTTAATCCTAATTAGGGTCACGGGAAGGCTGGTGCCCATCCCAGCTGACTCCGGGCAAGGGCAGAAGACACCCTGGACAGCTCGCCATGCCATCACAGGGCGGAAACACACTGACGGCTTTGCAGCTACTCTTGTCGAAAGACTGCAATGGGTCCTTTACATGAAGCTCTCATCATAGACAGTGAGAGACATGGCCGGACTTTGATAACCCAGTTATCTGCACTTGGGGGGGGGGGGGGGGGCAGTGACAACCTTGTGGAGAGTGGAACTCGAACCCCCAACCTTAGAATCAGCTATCCTGCGCCCTATACCACTACGCCACCACTGCTCCGGTTTCCATCTATTCTGTTCATTTTCAAAGAAAATAACAGGCAAATTTTGGCATTGAATTTCAACTTTAGCGATACAGGGATCCCTCGCTACTTTGTGGTTCAGTTCCTGCGGCTTCAGTGCATCGCAGATTTTAGAAAAATATTCATCGAAAAATAAAAAAATAAGGAAATTAAGGAAAAATAGGGAAAAAAGTTAAAGAAAAGGTTGCAAAACAAGGCCAATTATGCAAAAAACAAAACAAAAAAACAACCCAAAACCCCCCAACACAACAACTTACATTTTTATGTATGTGTGTGTATTTATATTTTATTTACATCTTATGCATAATTTTTGAATGTTTAATTGTTATTATAAGCATTTATAGCGTTGAATACCAATTTATCGATATTACATACACCTATACATGTACGTATACGTCAGTCAGGGGTGTCGAACCTACTTCACGGAAATTCGGTGGTTGCGGGAGGGTCTCGGTCCCCATTAACCGCTAAAAGTGAGGGATCCCTGTAATTCATTAGTGCAAATACAAACGAATGACATCATCATATTCAGGACACATGACTGGCTGAAACTGAGTTGTTGATAGCTGCAACAAAAGAGGTACGGCGGTTATCGATTTCTATCGCAACACGCGAGAGGTTGATGACACATGCATTTGCTCGACGGAGTTTTTGATGAAACTGTGCATGAGACCTCAAGTACAGAATAAGAAATACAGTAAAATTATTTGAAGAAGTTTTTCATGGACGAGAGCTTTGAGAGACTCAGTGCAATTCTCTACAATTATAAAATTATTTCACTTGAGACGAATCATGAATAAGTAACATGAGATTGATGGGCGGAGCCAATGTAAATATATTTGATTGTTAGACTTTAGTGTGAAACAGAACACAGAACATGACTTAAAAAAAAAAAAAAATCTGATTGGATCAAAGGTTAAGGGGCGGGGCTTGGCTGTTTGAATGCATTTTTTTTTTTTTTTTACAAATTAAAGTTATACACATGCATAAAGTGAAGACTGTATAATAAATTTTTACATAAATGCATGGAACCCATTTTGTTTACTAGAATGCCTGTGAATTTTGTTTGATCAGCCTGGAATGCTCAATGCTTCCTTTTCTTTCTGTCGTTTTTCTTCCTGCACCTTACTGACATTTGAGGAAGAGCCAGCCGGGGTCACATTGCAGGGGGAAAAAAAGAGAAATTTAACCTCAGGAAGAACTTAAAACACTGGAAAATGTCCTTTCTGATTCAGA
>CM045739.1:9910000-9965000 GCA_024760905.1 Plotosus lineatus
AGGGGCTCCAGCCAGCCTGTTATTCGCATCATGGATTGAAATGAAAGAAACTGAGAAAAAAAAAATAGAAAAAAAAACCCACACCCAACACATCAAAGTTAATAAAAATGATTAGCATTTAATTTGTCTGTGAAAGTTTTTTATATATTTTTAAGAAGTACAGATACAGCACCTCCCAACACTCCCATTAAGAAGCCACACAATTTCAGTATGTTAAAGAATCCTTTAAAAAATGAAGTCTTTCTTGTCCAAATCCTGACCACTAGGAAAATTTTGTGTGAAAATTCAAACATAATAAACATATTTGTGTGATCCTGCTAATAAACACACACATACAAACCAAGGGTAAAGAAAAGTGATCATTATGTAGTTCCGGTTAAACATCTCAGCAAAGCACCATTGGCACCCATCTCAGCCGATTCTGGGCAAGATCATGATACACCCTGGACTGCTTGCCAGACCATCGAAGGACCAAAGCTCATACAGTACAACCATTCATACTCACACCTATGGGTTATTTGGAAGAGCCAATTAACCTACAGTGCATGTTTTTGGACTGTGGGAGGAAACCAGAGTACCCGGAGGAAACCAATGCAGGCGTGGGGAGAACATGCACAGAAACACCCAAGTTTGGATTCGAGTCCTGGACCTTCTTGCTGTGAGGCTGAAGTGCTAACCACTACGCCATCGTGTTGGCCTGAGATACCAGTTTTTCTTTTTGTTTTTTAAAAAAAAACAAAAAAACAAAAATCAAGCCTATAGTGTACATTCATCCCTCTGGTGGACGTGTTCACATGGGAACCCTGTGTTCTATCTCAAAAAAGTAAAAACGTAAGAACATTCTGGGATGGACATCGAGAACAAAGTGTGTATAATACTTGGCTATTATGTCGTCATTGTTGACATGTAAATAAATAAACAACTAATGATAACCTTGTGGTATCGGAATGTTTATTCCCTTCTATAAACAAGTTTTTACAATTAATTAATCTTGATATAGTAGGATACATGGGTGGGGTTTGAGTGGGAACAAGTAAGAGAGTCATGTGGGAGCTTTGACGCAGTGTGGACACAAATCCGTAATTTTCCATGAAAGTTAACAACAACAACAACAACAACAACAACAACAACAATAATAATAATAATAATAATAATAATAATAATAATAATAATACACCCTGTGATGGCCTGGTGAGCTGTCCGGGTGTACTCTGCCCTCGCCTGAAGTCGGCTGGGATGGGCGCCAGCCTCCCTGCGACCCTAATTAGCATTAAGTGGTTACAGAAAAGGAACTGAATAATAATAATAATAATAATAATAATAATAATAATAATAATAATAATAATAATAATAATAATAACTATATAATAAATAATAATAATAAAGAAACCCCAGGGTCAACCTAGAACATGCTGGAGGGATCATGAGTCCTGACTGGTCTGTGACAGCCGTGGCGTCCACCCGGAAGAACTGGAGGAAGTGGTTTGTTAGAGGGATGTCTGGACTTTCCTGCTTTAGCTGCTGTCCCCATGGACTGACCCTGGAACAAAGAGAAGATGAAGATAATAATAATAATAATAATAATAATAATAATAATAATAATAATAATAATAATAATAATAATAAGTAAACAAATAAATAGAATACTGCTGATTCTCTGCCTATCCCCCCACCCCGTTTTTTTTTTCCAGACTGTACTGCCAAACAAATTAATTTATATATCCATTATATCTGGTGATCTGAAAATCAGTCGATCAAATTGTCAGTGTCGACTGACGAGCATTTTGTTTTAACACACATGATTTGGAGCATTCAGACAAAATACAAAAAATATTTCACCAAAAATTCAAAAACTGATGTGGTGTATGCAATCAGTCCCCAGAATAATATTCCCTGATAAAAAATTCAGTACTACTACTTAAAAAATGTGAGGCGAGACTCGAGCAGAGGTGCTGCTCAGCTACCAAGACTTTCTCGTTAGCATTTCATACACTGATTGCACTTCACATCACCCTGCAAATCCTCTTAAGGCATGCAGTAGTGTTTCCTGCCTCTCTCTCTCGCTCTCTCTCGCTCTCTCTCTCTCTCTCTCTCTCTCTCTCTCTCTCTCTCTCTCTCTCTCTCTCTCTCTCTCTCTCTCTCTCTCTGTGTGTGTGTGTGTGTGTGTGTGTGTGTGTGTAAAAGAAAGATAGAAAGAGACACAGAGAGGTATTTGTAAGCCCAGAGGACTTGCTTATCTCACCAGTACACGCATCTTTGTCTCTCTGGAGTGTTTCACTTTTCTAATTCTTAAAGAAGCAAAAACAAATAAAGTTGCACAAAAGTGACATGACATTGACAACGTCCCCGCTACATCGAACGACCTAAAGCAACGCCGAATGCTCTAAGATGTGACCTGGTCAGGGGCGAAAGGGGGTCAAAATACCAACTACAATTTAATGACCTAAAACAGTCATGTAATCGGTAAAGGAAAAGTCCATTGGGCTGTTCACACCCGAGCCTAGTGGCTCATCAGGCCGGTGCTTATCCCTGGTTTCTGTAGCGTGACGCGACCAGGAGTTCAACTTCCTCCTGGATGGGACGCTAATCCATCGCGGGTTACCTTCCCAGTATATTTTTACTGGTACCCATGTATACTGCTGAGGGAACAGAGACACACTTGTGGTGGAAACCTTGCCCAGGGCTTTTAGCACAGCGGGGGTCTAATTGGGATTCGAACACACAACCTTCCGATCATGAGCCCAGCACCCTAACCAGTACGCCACCGACCCCACGTCATGAAATAGAAATGATTAGAAAGTGCTGAGAGCTGCTATGTGGTTAACGTGGCTGACAGCAGAGCTGTATGTTAATCTATGGCATTTTATAGCCTCAAATCAACACAGCTCTACTCACGGTTTATTTTCCAATGCACAGGTACACAGCTACCGCCTCAGTGCAGCCGGTTGCCACAGTGACAACAAATGACACTTCCATGCCATCATCTTTAACATGGCACACATATTTATACAACCTCACAACTACACATTGTATATATATATATATATATATATATATATATATATGTGTGTGTGTGTGTGTGTGTGTGTGTGTGTGTGTGTGTGGCAACATGGAGTGACAACCCGTGGACAATGAGGCTTGAACCCCCAAGCCTAGGACGACCGTTGCCAGTGGGGCTTGAACCCCCGACCTTGGGATCAGTGATCCAGCACATTACCACCGGGCCACCACTGCCCCAGTTAAATTGATATTAAAGTTAACTAATTTAGTGAAAGTTATTAATGTACAAGTCGATCAATGTTATGAAATATTCTGACTCCTAACCCAACCCGTACCCCCCACCACAGCATTAGTCTGAGTTCATGAAAAAAAATGTATGCAATCCATCCGTCCATCTCTCTGCTTAACAGCTTAATCCTACGACTTATGTTGGAAGGCTGGACCCTATCTCAGCCATCTATGAAGCAAAGTGGGGTACGGCCTAAAACAGCTCGCCAGTCTATTACAGGGCCGACACACTCACAACCAGGGTCAGTTTAAAACAGCCAATTAGCCTAATGTGACACACCCTCATCAAGCCTGGGACTCGAACCCAGGGTGTTTTTTGCTGTAAGGTAGATATGCGAGTCACGATGACACAGTGTAGTGCTTTTTTTTTTTTTTTTTTTTGTAGTTTCAGATGGTACCCTCTTGTTTTATGTTGTGTACCTTGAGAAAGATAATACATACATGAAACATACCCCAAACTTTAAATGGTGCACCGCTCTACATACACAATTATCAATAATTGATGTGCATTAAAAGTACAAAAGGTGACCATAGTATCCATTTTCCTGAGAGTGAATTTAAAAAGAAAAAACAATCTGCCTGAGCCTGATGTAACCAATTGTAACATCCCATGTGATTTCTTTCACCAACAATTCTGTAAAAATATAACTCAGACTGCTAAAGTCCCACTTGCTTCCTTTGTATAATTTCTGCTTATGTAAATACCTCCTTTTCTCATTCTTGTACAAACAGCACACTCGTGTGGTCAAATAAGTAAATATCCATTAGGTTTGATATAAAATACAATAACCAATCAAACAGACATTGAAACAGCAATTTATATCCTGAAAAGATTCTTTAATGCGCAGTCGAAGTCAACTCGGCAAATAATTTTACTCCTCATAGTTAATTCCAACCAAACGCACTGGCACAGTCGTTCCTGCAGTGATGACATCAGAATCATTCTTTACCTGAAGTGCATGCTTGTTCATCCGTTCAGTTTCTGGAACCGCTTAATCCTAATTATGGTTGCAGGGAGGCTGGCGCCCATCCCAGCCGACTCCGGGCGAGGGCAGAGTACACCGTGGACAGCTCGCCAGGTCATGGCAGGGCGGATACACACTGACGGCTATGCAGCTACTCTGGATGAAAGTCAAGCAATGGTTCTTTTACATGAACCTCACACCATAGACAGTGAGAGACATGGCCGGCCTACGATGACCCAGTTAGCTGCACTGGGGGGATTGGGGTATGACAACCTGTTGAGAGTGGGACTCGAACCCCCAACCTTGGGATCAGTGATCCAACACCTAGTGGCTGAAAGCAATGATAACATTTTATTATCGTATATTTGTTATACAATATTATATACTTGCTATTTTACATATATACTACTGTATATATATATATATATATATATATATATATATATATATATATATATATATATATATATATATACATATATATATATATATATATATATATATATATATATATATATATACACACACATATATATATATACATGTATGTGTATATATATATATATATATATATATATATATATATATATATATATATATATATATATATATATATTTAAACAAGTATATAATATTATATAACAAATATACAATAATAAAATGATAGCATTGCTTTCGGATAAACAGTGATGTAATAGGCAGTTTTAGGTGAAGCCTGGAATTACAGACATCTATTTATAAGCAAATTTTTCTGAGAATAATTTAAAATTGTCGGACGAATAATGAAGAAATTATTTGTCGAAGAGGGTGGATGTTGCCAAGTAGTTGTTTTCACAGGTTGTTGGCACAGGTGGCTACTACTCTGGCTTTCGGCTTCAAAGGTGAGGGGCTCGAATCCCAGCACCACACACCTGCCATTGTTAGGCCCCTTCGCAAGGCCCTTCGCCTTCAGTTGTATATATAAATACATATGTATATATAATACAAGGGCGTAGGCTGGGGGTGGGCACACAGGGTGCACATGCACTCCCCCAGAATGAGTTGAGTTCCGCTGGACAAGAAATTATATGTATTCACAATCTTATCAATAAACTTAATGACTGTTATTGAAGAGAAAGTCGGAGATAAGTTCCGCATGAAGTAAACCGGAAGTTAACGTGTAACGGGCACTGCGCATGTGCAAGCCCGAGCTGACCAATCAACAAACATAATATTATCAGTAAGCAATAATAGCTGAAAACTGTCAATCAAACAAAGTGCGAGTGTGAGAATAAAGCAAAGTTTGTTAGTCCCGCCTCCGGCTCCTGCACATGTGCACAAACATTGACGCACAGAGAATGAATGGATAAAATAATCATAATCCATCCAGCCTGGATCTGCAGCCTAATGCTCAGTACTTTTATAAAATATGTTTTAATAACATATATAAAAATAATAAAATATATATAAAAAATAGTATGTCTGTGCTGTAAATATGCATTAATATTTGTTTGTGCCTTTGAATAGATAAATAACTTTAGCTCAATTTGTAAATGTATTTCGCACATGTACTTGAAGATGCAGTTTGAAATTTATTTGAGAATGTTTTTGGTTGAACTATAATATTAATAATATTTATATGCTGATGCGGCATCATGAATACAGCGTTAGCCATGTACGCCATCTTGCAAGTTAACCACACGGTTAAAAATTTAGCGGCGGTCCTTTGGTGTTTGGTGTTAACTTTAATGTTAAATTAACACTCGGTTAAAGTTAACAGAGTTTTGAACAACAAACGAGATAACGGCAGCGTTAAATTTAACGGTCGGTTAACTCGACTGAACCAGTGGTTAAAAAATAACCGTGTTTTGAACGACCGGCCCCAGGTGTATAAAAGCTGTGTAACAAATAAACAAGAGCTACCATCTCTGTATAACTTTCTATTAACTTCTGCGTCATTTCAACAACTTGCCTGGAATATTTCTATGCTGTGTATAAGTTTTCAAGCTTCACACACAGAATTCATCCGACTAATTACATAGGTGTGATATTTACAGTTAGGAAACCGCCAGTAGGTGGCATGGTGTCACAGTGGTTAGCATGTCTGCCTCACAACAAGAAGTTCCTGGGTTTGTTTCCCAGCTCAGGGGTTCCTGTGTGGAGTTTGTATGCCCCAGGTGCTTGTGTGGGTTTCCACCGGGTACTCTGGTTTCCTCCCGCAGTCCAAAAAACATGCACCGTGGGCTACGTTGCTATTCCAAATCACCCCGAGGCGTGAGTGTGAATGACTGTAGTACTGTTGGCCCTGCGATGGCCTGCCGAGGTGTCCAGGGTGTACCCTGCCCTCGCCCAGACTCAGCTGAGATAGGAGCCAGCGTCCTCATGACCCTAAAAAGGAATAAGCGGTTCAGAAAATGAAGGAATGACTGAAGCCAGGAAGTGGTGGCCTGGTGGTTAAGAGCGCTGGATCACTGATCCTAAGGTTGGGGGTTCAATCCCCACTTTTAATGGGTTGTCACTGTCACCCACCAGTGTAGATAACTGGGTTATCCAAAGCCAGCCATGTCTCTCACTGTCTATGGTGTGAGGTTCATGTAAAAGAACCATTGATGGCTTTCGACAAGAGTAGCTGCAAAGCCGTCAGCATGTTTCCGCGCCTGTGATGGTCTGACGTGCTGTCCAGGGCATACTCTGCACTTGCTGGACTTGGCTGGGATGGGTGCCAACCTCCCCGTGACCCTGATTAAGCGGTTACAGAGAATGAACTGAACTGATAGTGAGTTCAGTTGCCATTAAAATCCTGGAGAAACAGATGTCAGTATGGCAGTTGATTCTTCATGATTACATATTTCTGGTAAGAATGGAAAGCTTTGAAGAACATTGCTTGGTGCTTACAACAGCCAATAGCATTCAACGCTATTATACCCCCCCCCCCATCCTGCCCCCAAACCACTGTCTTCTTCTTCTTCTTCTTTTACTTTCAGCTGCTCCCTTCAGGGGTCGCCACAGCAAATCATCTGCCTCCACCTCACCCTGTCCTCCGCATCTTCTTTTCTGACTCCAACGAACTTCATGTCTTCCTTCACCACATCCATAAATCTCTTCTTTGGTCTTCCTCGAGGCCTTCTGCCTGGTAGTTCCAACCTCAGCATCCTACTGCCAATATACTCACTATCCCTCCTCTGTACATGTCCAAACCATCTCAATCTAGCCTCTCTGACTTTGTCTCCAAAACATCTAACATGTGCTGTCCCTCTGATGTACTCATTCCTGATCCTATCCATCCTCGTTACTCCCAGAGAGAACCTCAACATTTTCATCTCTGCTACCTCCAGCTCTGCCTCCTGCCTTTTCCTCAGCGCCACTGTTTCTAAGCTATACAACATCGCTGGCCTCACCACCATCTTGTACACTTTTCCCTTCATTCTTGCTGACACTCTCCTATCGCACATCATACCGGACACTTTTCTCCAACCATTCCAGCCTGCCTGCACACGTTTCTTCACCTCTTTTCCACACTCTCCATTGCTCTGGATTGTTGAGCCTAAGTACTTAAAATCCTCCACCTTCGTTATCTCTGCTCCCTGTAACATCACCGTTCCTCCTGGGTCCTTCTCATTCACACACCTGTATTCTGATTTTCTGAGGCTAACCTTCATTCCTCTCCTTTCCAGGGCATACCTCCACCTCTCGAGATTTTCCTGCACTTGTTCTCTGCTCTCACTAAAGATCACAATGTTGGCCACATTTAAGATAGCTGGTTCAACATGGGAATTCTCATGGACAGACATGATCTAGTTCTGGTTCCAAGCACAGAAACGTATACAGTACGTGTGACAGCGCTAAGTGGACATACCGAGCACAGACCTGTACGACATCCTGAGTTTTCACTCATATGAGCACAGGCTGTCTGTGCAGCTTTTTATTTTAGATATATTTTCATTACAATCTTTATCACATGTTGAGTGACTTGGAATAAACATATCAGAAATAGATATGAAATCACCGTCAAAATAATGTGTGAAGTGGAGATCTTGTGGATTTCTGACTGTATGGAACACTTAAAAAAAGTTTTAGTGAAGTCACTGATCCTGAACAAATATTCAGTGCTTCAGGTACTACAGCCAGAACTGAAGCTTGTGAGGTAAAAGATTTACTCGAACGCATCACTTCACTGATTTCTCTCAAAAGATGAATAGCGAAATACTTCCCACACTCACAGTCAACAACTTTCATCAAAGTTGAAAACATCTCGTGTATGCTGCCTGACACACACACACGCACACACACACACACACACACACACACACACACACACACACACACACACACGTGTGTGTGTGTGTATATATATATATATATATATATATATATATATATATATATATATATAGTGGTACCTTGACTTACGAGTGTCCCTTATAACAAATTTTCCATGATACTAGCTTCGATCCCACCAAAAATCTGCTCCATCCAACAAGCAAAGTTTTGATTTACGAGCTCTGCTGGGGAAATAGCTTTTCCGGACCGATTAGCCTCATATTCTTCCGTGTGTAGTCCTCCGCACTCCAAGAACGCCTTGTGCAGTGCGTCTTAATTATTTTCTGTGACGCCACCTCTTGGAAGAAAAAAAAAAACAACAACATTCCACACCTTCCCAGTGCTCCGCTCTGTAGTGTTTACTGCACTTCATATTGTTTACTTGGTGCTTTTTCGCTACACCATAGGGCGACATTGAGAGTGCCACTGCCAACTACTGTAGTGGATGCACAATTACACTTAATTCTAGTACAGTATGGCAAAAAAGCATGTTCCCCAGGGTCACCCCCCCCCCCAGCGTCACACCATGCCTATATAAATAAAAGTTCTGTTCTTTCGCTTCAAATAAATTCATTTCCTTTTCTAAATAATATCAGACCACAATGATAAAATAGGAAAGTTCCACCTTTAATTCAAGTTCATTTATTCAGTGGGATTTTTTTTTTTTTTTATTTCACATTAAGGAATAATTCTTTTACATCAATTCATGTGTGCCACAATTATTATCTCCCTGATGTTAACAATTTGTACAATCGCCTTTTACCAACAAAACAACATCTAATCATATCCTGTAATGTTTCACAAGATGGCAGTATACAGAAAGAAGGATCTTGGACCATGTTTTTTTTTTTTTTTCTGTAAAATCTCTAAATCATCCAGCGACCTGGTCCTCTCCTCTGCATTCTCCTCTTCCGCTCACTCCAAAGGTTCTCAATGGGTTGAGGTCTGGGGACGGAGATGGTCATGAAAGGAGCTTGATTCTGTGCCTGATGAACCATTTCTGTGTAGATTTGGCTACATGTCATTATCTTGCTGAACGACTCAGTGATGGCCCATCTTCAGCTTTTAGGAAGAGGCCACCTGATTTTGATTTAGAATGTCTTGGTATTTCAAAGCATTGATGATGCCATTAACCCTAACAAGGTTCCCATGGCCTCTAGCAGAGAAATAGACCATATCATCACCGAACAACACCCCCCCCACACACACACACACACCCCCCAGCCCCAGACTTTACAGTGGGCATGGGGTACTTTCCCACATTCTCATGTTCTGTGTCCCGCCAGACCCACTTAGAGTGTTTGCTGCCAAAAAGCTCTATCTATCATCTCATCTGACCAAAGCACATGGTCCCGGTTGAGGTTCTGAGCCGGCTTTGCGAACTCCAGACATTTGCGTTTAAGGTTGTGAGAAAAGGTTTTTCCCCTGCATGCCTCCAAAACAGCTTTTTGGCATGAAGATGGCACCTGATGGTTGTTTTGGAGACTTTATGACACCAAGATGCTGCAATTCTTTAGCTTTGGAGAACTTTTTATTTCTCTGACCTTCGTCCTCACTGTGCGTGGTGGCAAAATAACCTCATGTCCTCATCCAGGCTTGCTTCCCACTTTATATATGCACAATTTTAAGTGTAGCTAGAGAACAGGCAAAATTTATAATCATGGGGGAGGGGCATAAAAATTGAGATAAGAATTGATTGGATGCAAAACTCATAAATGTCTCTGAGGGTAGGAGGGATCATCAGAAACCTGAAACTTTACCAGAACAGGAAAAGGCAGGATTTTTTTTTTTCATGCAGTTTGCACAGAACAAACACTAAGATGGGACAGTATAAAATAAACCGAATTGTTGGTGACGCGGGTGGGTGACGCGTACAGATGTTCAGACCACATTAAGCTGCACAGGGTTGTTAGTTTTACTCGTAGAAGCCTTTTTTGCAGGACTGACTGGACTTTACCCCCCTGGGTCTCAGGTCAAATTTCACAAGCCTTGTTGTGAAACGTTTCCATGCTGCAGCGAGACGCTATATATAATACGACTCTGATTCTTTGCTGTATTTACAGAAGCGTAGTCGATCATAGCGAAGGCCGCAGTCAGTGCAGAAGGATGTCTGAGCGGATTCTGATTAAAGGAGGTAAAGTGGTGAATGAGGACTGCTCCGAGTTTGCCGATGTGCTCATAGAGGACGGGGTGATCCAGGCAGTAGGTTCCAACCTAAAGGTTCCAGAGAGGGGAACCCGTGTACTGGATGCCGGCGGGAAACTTGTGCTGCCCGGAGGAATAGATACACACACACATATGGAGCTGGAGTTTATGGGAACTGTAGCAGTGGACGATTTTCACTTAGGCACCAAGGTAACGCGTCCCATGGTCATAGATCTCGAAAATAATTTCATTACTCAGCAGTAGTGTAACAGCTCCAGGTCAAGAAGTTCAGGTAATGTACCTGCTTATATCAGACACTTGTCTGAAGGTTCATTCTCTAATCTTTTGGAGGATCGATTATGAGAAAGTACTGTACAGAGATCATTAATAAGTGATAGCAGTGGTGACCACACTCGCCACACAAAGATAAAGTTCTGGGTTTAACTCGCAAACATTTTTTTTTGAAGTTTGCATTTTCCTCCCACTCTTCTGTTGGTTTCTTTCGGGTTTTCCGGTTTCCTCCCACATTCCAAACACATGCATATTAGGATAACGGGCTTTTGCAAGGTTCCCCTAGGTCAGTACTTATCAATTATTTTCTGTTGCGCCCCCACTAGGAAGAGGAAAATACCCCCCCCATATAAATAGTGTTATTTGTCTAAAAATTGTTATAAGTAATCCTCTGCATACACTGTATCCTTATAAACATCATAAATCCTTATTATCATTATGGAATACAAAAAAATGAAGAAATATAGATCAACTTCCAACAAAGAATAACTTTATTAACAATTTTTTTAATCTTTAAACAAAAAAATTTAAAGTGCATCAATTTGCCTGAAATTAAAAAAAAAAGTATTCTTATATAAACTGTAAACATTTTTCACCAACAATTTGAACCATTCAATACTGAAAAATAAAATTAAATAAAATCAATAAATAATAATAAATTCAAATTGATCAGCAAGATTAACTTAGTAGCACAATAGTATAAAACACTTTAACTTAGAAAACAAAAACGAATAAAACAATTTCTTATATTATTATTGTTATTATTGTTATTATTATTATTATTATTATTATTATTGTTGTTGTTGTCAAAATGATAAAGTCCAGATTAATGGCTATAACGAGCACGTTTCGCAGTGCACAGCTTTTCGGGATTAAAGCTCGATACTGAACTCTCAGCTCCTGCTCAATGCTGAACTGGGACCTGGACTCATTTTCGCAGCAGTGACATCATCCAGCATGACAGAGACCGTGCGTGCATCAGGTAGGATCAGTTCCTCTGCTGTGCTGTGGGGTTTTCTACACTGAGCAGTTTGGACCTCCTCTTTATCTGATGCGAACAGAGCTCGCTGGTTTGCTGGAATATCATTCACAAAGCGGGATGGTTGTTGGTAATATTTGGCACTTTTTCACTGAAAAAACTCACGTGGCTCATCACGTGATCTGGGTGTGATGTCTTTAAGTGACGCCTGAATTTATTTGGGTTCATGCTGTCTGCTGCAAATGTTTACAGACACACTAAACACAGCGGTCTTTCCTCGTTTCTCACCGCCGCACAGTGAAGCTGAGTGCTACATTCACTTCATCATACCTCCTCCACTTAGCTTTTGGGAGACTTTCGTTTCTCTCACCGTCTCCGTCTCTCTCCGCCTCTCTTTCTGTCCCTGTTAAAAATTTCCATGGTAGATTTATTAACTTCACTTCTTATTTTATTTCTGGGCACACCCTGACACTGCCACCTGCTGTAGTGGATGTAGAATTACACTTTATCCTAATATGGCAAAAAGAAAAAAAAAAAAAGAAACATGTTCCCTGGGCTTATATGAGCCCCCCCTGGCAACGCACCGGGGGAAGAGGGGGGGGCAAACTATTTGAGAACCACTGCCCTAGTTGTGAATGTGAGTGTGAATGATTGTGTGTGTTTCCTTTTAAACATCTGCAGTGTACTCCATTACACAGTAGTAGCTGAGATAGACTACATCCTCCCGATGACCCTAATAGTACAACCAAGTGGTCTGATACATGAGCGAGTGCATAAAAGTGTGTTTTCACAAATAGCACACTGTTCTGTTGGGTAAATGCTCGTGTGAGGTCGTTCATATTGGGTTTGGTAATAGATACGCTGTGATTTATTTAAATGAATCTCTTCATGAGACCGAGCTGGGTCGGTTTGATTTTGCTGTAATTGCAGGCCTCATTAGCTGGAGGAACTACCATGATCCTGGATTTTGTCATCCCTCAAAAAGGAAGTTCTCTGCTTGAGGCGTACGACAGATGGAGGAAGAAAGCTGACGTAAAAGTGTGCTGTGACTATTCCCTCCATGTCGCTGTTACCTGGTGGGATGAGAGTGTATGTCACTAATTCCAAAAAAAAAATGTATAATATGTCATGATATTCATCCATTTTTATTTTATTTATTTATTTTTGTTGTTGAATTGCTAGCAAGATCTCAGGAGTCTGTGTTCTGTGGAGTGTAATTTGATTTAAATTTTAATGGACAATTTTTAGGTTTTCTATCATTTTAATTATTATTTACACACACACACACACACACACACACACACACACACACACACACACACACACGCCGCACACACACACAAACCACACACAAACACACATTCACACAAAACACACACACACACACACACACACACACACACACACACACACACACATACACACAAAACACACGCACACACACACACACTCACAAAAACACACTCACACAAAAACAAACACACACACATACACGCACACACATACACGCACACACATACACACAAAACACACACACACACACAAACAAACACACACACACACACACACACACACACACACACACACACACACACACACACACACACACAAAACACACACACACACACACACACAAAACCACACACAAACACACATTCACACACAACAAACACACACACACACACACACACACACACACACACACACACACACACATACACACAAACACACACGCACACACACACACACTCACAAAAACACACACACACAAAAACAAACACACACATACACGCACACACATACACACAAAACAAACACACACACACACACACACACACACACAAAAACAAACACACACACACACACACACACATACACACACACACACACACACACAGACGCACAGAAAAACACACACACACACACACACACACACACACACACACACACACACACACACACACACCCACACACACACACACACACACACACACACACAAAACATCTTAGAATCTCTTTTACATTTAGAATCTCCAATTAATACTTGATCATTATAAATATTGTGTATTATATGAAAATGTAAAACACATCAGAACCTAGCGCCCATCCCAACTAAATCTGGGCAAGGGCAGAGTACACCCTGGACAGCTCACCAGGCCATCACAGGGCGGAAACACACTGACAGCTATACAACTCCTCTTGTCATAAGGCAGCAATGGTTCTTTTACATGAACCTCACACCATAGACAGTGAGAGACATGGCCGGTGGTCTTTGATAACCCGGTTAGGTGCACTGCGGGGACAGTGACAACCTGTTGGAGAGTGGGACTCAAACCCCCACCTTAGGATCAGTGATCCAGCACATTTACCATCAGGCCATCACCGCCCTCAAATTCCATTTTTTGTAACACAATTCATAAATACATAGTAAATCAATGGATATTTATGATTTCAGGTAAAACGAGAGATGGAGACTCTTGTTCGAGACAAAGGAGTAAACTCGTTCAAAGTGTTTATGGCGTATAAAGGCGTGTTCATGCTGCGCGACGTCGATCTCTACGCCGTTTTCTCACATTGTAAAAACATAGGCGCCATTGCCCAAGTTCACGCTGAGAATGGAGATCTGATTGCAGAGGTAAGAAGCACTGAACACTAGAAAGTATCTCATGAGGTTGTTTTATAAATCTTAAAGTCAGCTGTGGTTGATGAGGGTCAGGAATGAAAAGAAAAAAAATTCATCAAAAACGTGTCAAGTGGGTTAAATGAATTCACGTGAAAAATGAATTAGAATTACCCTTGCTAGTAATACTCATTCATTCATTTTCTGATCCACTTAATCCTAACTGGGGTCACGGGGAGGCTGGTGTTCATCCCATCTGACTCCGGGCAAACGCAGAGTACACCCTGGACAGCTCACCAGGCCATTGCAGGTCAGAAACATGCTGACAGCTATGTAGCTACTCTTGTCAGTAGTCAGCAATGATTCTTTTACATGAACCTCATGCCATAGACAGTGATGGACATGGCCGGCCTTTGATAACCCAGTTAGCTGCACTGGGAGTGGGGTGGGGGGCAGTGACAATCTGTTGAGAGTGGGGCTTGAACCCCTAACCTTAGGATCAGTGATCCAGCACCTTTACCACCAGGCCACCCCTGCCCTCCTGCCTAATAATATATAATCATCACTCATGGATAGAATCATAAGAATTGCTTTAATAAGTGCATGCAGGGAACTACTACATACATAACCGGCCCACAGGAGGGCAGCAAAAACGCATTTATGAAAACGGTTGTGAACTTGTAAAACTGAAAGCTACAATAACAGCCCTACACCAACTTGCAGCAGGTCAACAGCTCATCTACATATTGAGCAAAATATTTTCTTTTGATTGACAAGAATGGGTTACCTACTGTATAACTGATTCTTGTCAAACAGAAGAAAATGTCCTGGTGAATGTTGACTAGTGATTAGTGGGTAGTGGCAGAACTGGGGGGGGGGGGGGGGGGTTGTTTTGTTTCAGGGGCAGTTGTGTAATACAATTCAAACAATGGTTTCAAACAGTCAGCTTCGTATAAAAGGACATTTATGACTTTTGGCTCTACTGTGGTAATCATTGTTTGAATTGTATTACACAACTGTCCCTGAAAACAATTTCATAAATCAGAGTAATATAGTCGGTGTTTATCCTGAAGGATCAGCAGTGCTACAACGAAGATTTGGACCATAAAATGCCATTTCCCCCCCAGGAGTCCAAGAGAATGCTGTCTTTAGGAATCACAGGACCTGAGGGTCATGAACTCTGTCGCCCTGAAGAGGTGGAGGCGGAGGCCACTCAGCGAGCTATTACCATTGCAAACATTGCCCGCTGCCCATTGTACGTGGTACATGTCATGAGCAAATCAGCCGCCGAAGTCGTGGCTGCCGCTCGCAGAAATGGTGGGTTTACTCTGAAATTAAATTGACCTTACAACCAAAATCTGGAATAATTTAAAAATTTACACGTTACATGCTCTTAAAAACAATGTAACCGTATAAATGTTTATTGTGGAAAATGTAAATAAGGTGTATAAATGACAAAATTGCAAAATAATAAAATTAAGTGTTAATTTATTGTAATATCTACAAATATTATATGAATATCAGAGCAAAAATTAATGTTTAACAGTAAAAAAAAAATTAATAAAATACATTGTATCAAATTATATGACAGCGGTACCATGACTTACGAATTTAAATCGTCCGCGCACTCTTAAGCTGAAAATTTCATTAGATGAAACAATTATTCCCATCAGCAATAATAGAAACCAATTAATCCATTCCAAGCCCCTCCCAAAACTCATATAACATGCCACAAACACATATATTTGACCTAATATATTACAGATGAACACAAAAACAATAAATATTTCATAATAATAATACATGTACATTAACATTAATAACAATCATAATAAATAATAACACAAGAATAAACAATAACTCAACTAACCATTCCGATCATCGAGTGTGGCGAAGATGTCATGTGGGCAGACAGGGGGTGGTGTGTAACAGAGGTGGAGGAGAATTTTGCGCATGTGCTTGCTATGAATGCCAGCTAGGAAAGGCTCATGGTGAGCTCCCACTAGGCCAGTGCTTCTAAAATAGTGGGTCACACCCTCCTTGGGGAACGCGAAGTGATGCAGGCGGCGGGTGGGGTGGGTGGGTAATGACCCTGGTTAACATGTTTTTTTTGCCATACTGTACTAGAATTAAGTGTAATTGCGCCTCCACTACAGTAGTTGGCAGTGGCGCTCTCATTGTCACACTATGGTGTAGGGAAAAAGCACCGAGCGAATGATATGAAGTGCAGTAAACACTATTTATCGTTGTGCGTAGAGTGCTGGAGAGGCATGAATTATTTTTTTCCTTCTTAGAGGGGGGCATCACAGAAAATACACGCGGAATACACGCAGAAGAATACGAGGCTAATCAGCCCAGAAAAGCCATTTCTCCAACAGAGCTCGTAAATCAAAATTTTGCTCGTTGAAGGGGGCAGATTTTTGGTGGGATCGAAGCTCGTATCACATGGAAAAGTAATTATAAAAGACCACTGTATATTGAATTATATCTTTAAATTGACATCATTACAGGTGCTCAGTTTGGAACGTTTTTGGTAAGACTTTGTTCTTTATCTTTATGAAACATGTTCCATCAGGGTGTGTCGTGTTTGGTGAGCCTATAGCTGCTAGCTTGGGTACTGATGGCACTAATTACTGGCACAGCGACTGGGCACATGCAGCTAAATTTGTTATGGGACCCCCACTAAGGCCAGACCCTAGCACACCCGGTTACCTCATGGACCTGCTGGCTAAGTATACCCAACACTTCTTTTTTCTGGATTATTATGTCACTTTTTTGTTCTTATATCACTGCAAAATAAATTAAATATTCATGTGTTATATTACCGTAGACTTTTGTTTTATAATATTGAGACTCAGGTTGCACCAATACAGATTTTGTAGTCAGACCTCATACCTTTAAAAAAAAAAAAAAAAAACTCACATCCACATCTCCTCCATTTTCACAAATAATATTTATTTATTCGCAGTGATGACCTGAGCGTAACTGGGACCGATAACTGCACGTTTTCCATTTGCCAAAAGGCCCTGGGTAAAGATGACTTCACTAAAATCCCCAACGGCGTTAATGGTGTGGAGGATCGCATGTCAGTCATCTGGGAGAAAGGAGTGGTCAGTCATCTGCTTCTGGAGCATCTCAGAAAACTTTAATCGAGTTATATTTTTTATTTTTATAGCATTACAATTTATTTTCAGAGCACGACATTCTCATAAGAATAGCCCAACGACTTCATGTTCAAAATATTATGCTTTTCATTCTAGAAATTTCCCTTTTTTCTTTTGTTGCCCTCGTTTTTGTTTTTTGTTTTTTTTAATTCCTCCCTGAGAATTTTTATTTTTTTCCCTAATTAAACAATAAACAAAAGAAAGACAGGGTGCCATGGTGGTTAACATGTCTCTCATGGCAAGATGGCCCTGAGTTCGAATCCTGCAGTTTCTCCCAGAGTCCAAATACATGCTAATACATACAGTATACTAATTGGCCCCTAGGTGTGAATATGAATGTAAATGGTTTCCCTGCAGCTGTCACGGTGTACTCCGCCCTTGACATGGCCACCGGACTCTCCACACTCACATAAGAATTAACGACTTGGAAAATGAATAAATGAAAACAATGAGTATTGAGGGTCTAGTTCAAATATTATGTGTCAGAATCCTTGATCCTACGTGCGGGTGGGGCACTGTGAAATTGGAGCCTATGTCGGCCGACTGTGGGCGAGTGCGGGGTAAGCGCTTCCCAGTCCATTGCAAGGGCTAATACATACATATTCACACTCATACCTAAGGATAATTTGAAGCAGTTAATTCACCTTTGGACCCCCGGGACTCAAACCCAGGACCTTCTCGCAGTGATGTGGACGTGTTAATCATTACACCATCAAACTTTTTAATAGATAGATTTCTATTCGATTACAGAAGACTGTATGAAAGAAACAAGATGAGTTTTGATGAATGTCCAAATGCAGTGGTAAAGTTTATCACTATTTCATAGCCTGTGTCGATTATTTTAAATGCACGGCTGAAATAGGGTTGTGCCTCACATATGATCCATGAGCCCATTTCTGTTTTTTCGCCTTGTTGGCGAAAATGGTGTGGAGTGATTCATGGAGGTAAAGAGTGTGGCAGTTTGATATTTAGTGCAAAAGATTATATATCTGTGTGAGAAGGTTGATGGACTGGCGGGGGGTGAAACACTCAGTGTTAACATTTGCTTTCCTCAGCATAGCGGCAAAATGGATGAAAATCGATTTGTTGCAGTCACCAGCAGCAGCGCAGCCAAGATCTTCAACCTCTATCCACAGAAAGGGAGGATCGCAAAAGGGTCAGATGCAGACCTGGTTATTTGGGACCCAAATGCTACCAGGTAAATCTATATCTGAGAATCTACATTTCAGACTATTACTTTTTTAAAAATATATTTATTCTGAGTTGAATGCCACAACATTTTCTTATTGACTACTAACAATTCATGTTCGCTACTTATTAATAATATACTTTACACCATATAATACTGTAATAGTACAGAATCGCACAGTAACAGGCTGAACCACATGCTAGACGCACTCATAGAGTGCAAACCTCTGACAAGGTAAAAGGTAACAAAGTTACTGGTGTGTTGACATGGTTCTGGCATCACTGGCCCTTGCATGTATCCGCTCACTCTTAGCAAGGGTAGAATCCCTCCTGGACAACACACCAGCCATCACAGGGCAGAAAAATGCTGACGGCTATACAACCTACTCTGGACGAAAGTCAGTCGTGGTTCTTTTACATGAACCTCTCACAATGGACAGTGGATGACATGGCTGACCTTTGTTAACCCAGTGAGCTGCACTAGGGGGACTGTGGCAACCCGTGGAGAGTGGGGCTTGAACCCCCAACCTTAGGATCAGTGATCCAGCACCGTTTACCACCAGGCCACCAAAACCCAAGAAGGTAGCAAAGTACCCGACAATCCTCTACTGGGCAGGCTGTAGTCATACACTTTGAAAATATCACCTTATCTCACAATGTTAAAAAATCCTTTAAACATTTTTTGAGTCTCAATCATTTTTAATGTGAAATCTAACAAACTGTTACTTCAGTCGAACTCCACCACTCATTCATTCATTCATTTTCTGAAGTGCCCACTCCGTGGGTACACCTGCGCAGCTCGCCAGGCTATCTCAGGGCCAACGCTCACACGACCATTCATACTCACACATACAGGTGATTTGGAACAGTTAATATACTGTGCAGGGGCAGTGATGGTCTAGTGTATAGGGTGCAGGATTGCTGATCCTAAGGTTGGGGGTTCGAGTCCACACAAGGTTGTCACTGTCCCCTCAGTGCAGTTAACTGGGTTAACAAAGGCGGGCCATGTCTCTCACTGTCTATGGTGAGAGGTTCATGTAAAAGAACCATTGCTGACTTTTGTAAAGAGTAGCTGCAAAGCCGTCCGTGTGTTTCTGTCCCTTGCTAAAAAGGGTTGTGACAGGAAGGACATCCGACGTAAAAATCCATGTCAAATCAAATGTGCGAATCAGATGATTCGCGGTGGCGACGCTCAAGAACGGGGAAAAATCTGAAAGTGAAGAAGAAGAAGAAGAATGTACTGTGCATGCTTTTGGACTGTGGGAGGAACAAGCATGGGAAGAACATGCAAACTCCATCCAGAAACACTCGAGCTGGGAATCAAACCCAGGACCTTTTGCTTTGAGGCGGATATGCTGAATACAGCGCCAACCTGCCACCCATGACCGCTCAAAAACAAAACAAATAAATCTTATTACTTTTAATATTACCTCATGGGCCCTTGAGTGAGGCTAATATTTAGCGGAAATTGGGATAAGGAAGGTAACAAGTTGTCTTGGTGGAGACTTGCGCTCTCAGAGTGCTTCTACTATAATTATTCATTCATTCATTTATTTTTTTGTTCCGCTAAATCCAAATTAGGGTCACGGGGAGGCTGGCACCCATCTCAGCCAACTCTGGGTGAGGACAGACTACACCCTGGACAGCTCGCCAGGCCATTGCAGAGTTTTATGAATGTTTGTTTGTAGTAATGTTACTGTCAGCGGCATGATGGCGTCATGATACATGAATGGAAATTCCATTTTTATTTTCAAATCATTCTCGAATTTGCCTCGCGACATTCACAGCATCGCATTTTTCTGTATATGCGTTATATAGTAGGATTTAAAACTTTATGAAATGAGCGCGTGAGTGTGTTTATCTGCTGGTGAACAGTTTAATAGGAAGGAAAAGGGGTATGAGCTCCTATTGCACAAACAATTCACACCACAAATAAAATACGGCAAAGCTAAAGCTACTCTAATAATAAAACACCAAACAAGCGACACAGAAAAAAATATTTACAATATTTAAAGAAAGTGTACCAGAGAAGGGATGAGCAGATTATACTAGAACAACTATGTTCATAATTTATTCCTAAAATGTAAACTGCGTGGCCAGTGCGTACTGGTTAGGGTGCTGTGCTCATGATCAGGTGGTTGTGAGTTCGAATCCCACTGAGACCCTCACTGTGCTAAGACCCCTGGGCAAGGTCTCAACCACAAGTGTTCCTCTGTTCACCCAGCAGTGTAAATGGGTACCAGTAAAATATACTGGGAAGGTAACCGGCGATGGACTAGCGTCCCATCCAGGAGGAGTTCAACTCCTGGTCGCTTCACGCTACAGAAACCGGGGATGAGCACTGGCCTGATGAGCCACTAGGCTCGGGTGTAAAAATCCCAACAGACTTTAAAATATAAATAAAGAAGTGAATATACATTATTGCGTAAAACCATAGTGGTGGTTTTGGTCCAGTTTCCTCTTTACTGGTGACAGATCATCTTTGTTTACTACGGTTTTGAGGAGTGTGTGGACCTGGTGCAACTCTAGAACCATAAATGGTAATGGTACAGATCTCTCTCTCTCTCTCTCTCTCTCTCTCTCTCTCTCTCTCTCTCTCTCGCTATGACAAACACATTTCTTTCCAACTCTATACTTCCACTTTCTTTCTAGTTTTAAAACTAAATAAAAAAAAAAATTGCTCATGATATCCAGGCCACAAAATCAGAATTGTTATGCAATCCTATCTTCACACAGTGACACACACACATCACACTCCTTCAGAAGGTCATGGATGTGTCTTATATAAGTGCGCGGTGCAGTTTCTTCTCCCATTGCTCCCTTAACTCAAGGACAGCAACTCAGTGTATAATAGCCGGAAGCATACAAGTCAAGAACAGGACCAATCAGGTAGCACCGAGTACGAGCTGAGCGTCTGTGTAAGCGCTGCTCATGGTGTGCAAATACACACGTCATGCACACTTCCTGTGACCTCGAGACGCCGCAGATTAAATCACATGCTGCTCAAGTGAATGCATTGAAACTGACATGCTAACTATAAAGGTCTGTGGGTCCACACAATATTTTCACAGCGTATAAAACACTGCGGTCCAAGACGTAGGATCCATTATTTCTGTATTTTGGTACCAGTCAACACTGTGGTTAAAAATGCTGCAATTAAAACATACTGAGGCGCTGACAATATGCAGGATATAGTCAGATTAACCATTTAAAAGCCGACCACTTTTTAATTAACATTTTTGTTAATCATATTGCTGATTGTAGGTGTTTTTTACATATCGTTTAAAGTGCGAGACTAAGATATGGCTGGACTGGGCAGTGGTGGCGCAGCGGTGAAAGCTCTGGATTACTGGGCAGGGGGTCAGGTGTTCAAGACCAAGTACCATCAAGCTGCCACTGTTGGGCCATTGAGCAAGACTCTGACCCCTCATTTGCTCTGTTGCATAATTAGATAAAACAATAAGCTGCACTGTACAAGAGCGTCTGCGTGTGGTGAGGCCAGCGATGTTGTATGGTTTAGAAACGGTGGCGCTGAGGAAAAGGCAGGAGGCAGAGCTGGAGGTAGCGGAGATGAAAATGTTGAGGTTCTCTCTGGGAGTAACGAGGATGGATAGGATCAGAAATGAGTATATCAGAGGGACAGCACACGTAAGATGTTTTGGAGACAAAGTCAGAGAGGCTAGATTGAGATGGTTTGGACATGTACAGAGGAGGGATAGTGAGTATATTGATAGTAGGATGCTGAGGTTGGAACTACCGGGCAGAAGGCCCAGAGGAAGACCAAAGAAGAGATTTATGGATGTGGTGAAGGAGGACATGAAGCTCGTTGGAGTCAGAAAAGAAGATGCAGAGGACAGGATGAGATGGAGGCGGATGATTTGCTGTGGCGACCCCTAAAGGGAGCAGCCGAAAGTAAAAGAAGAAGAAGAAGAAGAGCGTCTGCCAAATGCCACAAATGTAAACATAGAATAAGTGTAAAACTATGGCAAACGTAAAAAGGAACAATAAAAATATATACAGGGATCCCACACTTTCTGCGGTTAATGGGGACCGAGACACCCCCACCGACCGCTGAGTTCCACGAAGTAGGATCGACCCCCCTGACTGACGTATACATACATGTATATGTGTATATAATATAAATAAATACATTTTCAACTCTATAAATGCGTATAATAACGTTTAGCAATATCAACTGGGGAAAAATATACTGTTAATAAAGTCACTGCTCAGAATAATAAACTTAACAAACGTACTGGCGTTTCTAGTAACCGTGATATATTATGCAATATAAACAGATTACAGACAGATATTTTTCTCCTCAGTGTCCTTGTTAAAAACAGTCATCATTGTATGAGAGGCTCATTACGTCTTTCTCAGGGGATGAGACTCAGCTGGGTGACATTCTGTTCCTGCCAAACCACTAAAGTATGTCATAGTTTCAGTAATGTGCTGACGAGGCGCTTCTCAATGAGCCTTGCACACCAAATTTAGAAGAAAAAAAATATTATTATTATTGTTGTTGTTGTTGTTGTTGTTTGTACACCGTTTCAGAGCATAATGTGGGTGATACTCAGATTTGCACCGTATATCATCATCATTCCCACTTAATTCTAAAGCTTTTACGTGCAGGCTACTTAAATGTCACTGTAACTTTGCAATATACAGAGATCCCTCACTTTCCACGGTTAATGGTGAACAAGATCCCATCCCCACCCATCCCCACCCCGCGCGACTGCTGATTTCCACAAAGTTCGATCGACCCCCCTGATTGACGTACACGTGCATGTGTATGTGTACATAATATCAATAAATACATATTCAACGCCATAAATGCTTATAATAACAATTAAACATTCAAAAAGAATGCATAAGATGTAAATAAAATATAAATAGACACACACACACACACACACACACACATATATATATATATATATATATATATATATATATATATATATATATATATATATATATATATATATATATATATATATATATATATATGATTTTCTGAGTAGATCCTTCCGTAGGAGAGTGCTCAATACTTTTTGGTAGAGCAAATAAACAAAAATAAAAGGACAGGACAAAGACTTTCTATTGAAACTCCATTTATCACTACAGATCTGTTTCGAGGGGTGGTGAAACCATCCTCTCTCTTCAGGTGATTATAGAAGAATATATACATAAAAATGTAAGTAGTTTTGTTTGGGGGTTTTGGGTTTTTTTTTTTTTTTTTTTTTTTTTTTTTTTTTTTTGCATAATTGTCCTTGTTTTACAACATGTTCCTTAACTCTTTCCCTATTTTTCCTTAATTTCCTTATTTTATTTATTTTTCAATGAATACTTTTGAAAAACCTGCAATGCACTGAAGCCGCAGAAACTGAAGCACGAACTAGCGAGGGCTCACTGCATACTGTATAAATCCCTCCCCCTTTTCTCCTTGAAGTTTTCCAAGTTTTTTGCAGTGTGTTTATTCACTCATTCATTTTTCTAAGCCGTCTAATCCTAATTCGGGTCACTGAGAGGCTGGTGCCCATCTCAGCCAACTCTGTGTGAAGGCGGGATACATCCTGTACAGCTTGCCAGGCCATTGCAAGGCCAACACAGATACAACCCTTCATACTCCTATGAGTGTGAGCAACTGGGGGCAATTTGGAACCACCAGTCAGCCTACTGTGCACAGTTTTGGACTGTGGGAGGAAACCGGAGTACCTGGATGAAACCCATGTAAGTACAGTGAGAACATACAAACTCCACACGGAAACTCACTGACCCCAGGAATTGAACCCAGCGCTTTCTTGCTTATACCACGACACTGCCCTCAAGTTGCTTTGCGCATTTATTTATTTATTTATTATTGACAAAAATTTCCAACCGGGATATACAACTTTGAAATTTTCTTATGCAATCTGGGTTGCATGCTTAGGCTTTGCATTTTTGGCAGGTGCCCAAGTTACTCTCATGTCTCTTGCGGACTGCACCATCCCCAGTCCCTGCTGATCATCCCCACAAGATGGTCTCTCTAGGTCTGGGTTATATCGCTGGCCTCTGGGTGGTAAGCAGTGCTTGGTTCCTGCCAAAAGTAGCTCTTTGTGTTTTGGTGGGTTTGTATATTTCTACCTCGACGACGACTTGTAGAGCAGTTTCCTATCAAACTGGTTGTGTTTTATAATGGAGGCAGAAGTATATAATACCTAAACTTACTCATATACCTCACTACGTCAGATGAGATCACACCACCGGGACAATGTGTTGCTATTAGTCGCTCTGACTCAGAGCATCTGACAACCGTGTAGGTTGTATTCAGTCATTATTGCGTGTTTGTTAATAAGGACACACAGGTCTTCAGTAATGAATAACAAAAACACTCATCACTCTTATCTTATAATGTTTGTTTTGGATCGTATTCTGTTTGGAAAGGATATAGTAAGCAGCAACTAAAATAGGAAAGAGCCAAAGTGTATAAAGTGCTTCTATTCTTAGTCCACCCAAAGCGTAAACAATACTTGGAACTGTTTATTCATTTCATTCCTTTAAAAAGTGCGGCGGTGGTGTAGTGGTGAGAACGTCCGTCTCACAGCAAGAAGGGAATGGATTTGAGTCCCACGCTGGGGGGTTTCTGTGTAGAGTTTGTATGTTCTTCGTGTGCTTGTGTGGGTTTTCTCAACAGTCCAAAGATATGCACATTATACTAACTGGCTGTTCTGAATTAACCTAAGTGTGAATGGTGGTGTTGGCCCTGTGATGGTCTGGCAGGCTGTTCAGGGCGTACTTTACCTTTGTCGAGTGTCAGCAACCCCAGGAGAATTAAACAGTTCAGCAAATGAGTCAGTGTGTAAAAATCTCTGGAGGATTCAGGAAGGGCTGAGGGAACATTCATTGCTTTTAATGTTGCGCTTCAACAACCAGGAATTCAATTCATCCAGTGATTAAACATCTGTATATTTAATTTATTCTAATATGGTTCTGTAGAACATTGGTCTCATATTTAATTCCCACAGGACTCGGGTGCTCCGTGCGCTGAAACTGGGGCTTTCAAACTTGGCAGGCTGGCTCACTACTATGAGTGCGAGGATGGGTTTGTGTGTGAGTGACCTTGACCTGCTTTTCAAGGTCACTGAGGCAAAACTGTGTACAGTAATCCGCTACCACTTTGCGTTTCCTACTTCGCGTCCATGCAATATCGTGGGATTTCCCATCGGGAAATTAAAAAATTAAAGATTATTCAAAACTCACGAACAGTACAGCACTACATTTACATTCAACTACGCTACCCAACATGCTCTGGTCTCCTGCTTGACTTGAGTGTTCTCTGATTGGCTGTGAATCCAGCAAGCTGATTGGTCGAGATTATATTTCCCAGCATCCAACACACCTTTCCTCCCTCATGAAACAATGACTTTTTATTGAGCTCAGGGGAAGCACTGGGGTGCAGGAAAAATCGTGTTCATCGGAGTGGTGAGGGAAAAACAAAAAACACAATCACTGGGAGAGTATCAACATGAAAACTGGTCGAGCACAGCGCTCTTTATAGCGCACTGATGGCTGAGTGAATTCAGGTGCGCTCTCTGGATTTTGCCGACGGGTAAAAGCCACGCCCCTCCTTCTTGACGTGGCCGTGGATTTGTTATACAGTATTTATTAGAGGTGTGACAATAAATCGATTTACCAATAAATCGAACTATTTTCAAACGCGATTTTAAAATCGATTTATTTCGAGTTTTTACGATTTTTTTATCGATTCATATAAAGCAACAAAGGATTCACAAAAAGCTATAAAATAACACTGAAACGACATCTTACAATGGGCACTGCCATTTTCCTCCGTTGCTTTGGAAATCTCGCGAGAAACGAGACTTCGAAAAAACAAAAATGGCGATTTTTTTTTTTGACAGCTGCACACAAAAGCCCAGTTTGGGCTCATTTCTTGCAATCCCGTGACAAGAAACAAGTTTTGTGCAGACTTTGCGAGATGAAATTCCCTTACCACAGCAACACAACTAATCTGCAGAATCACATTTGTCGTCATCACAAGACAATTGACTTCGATGTTAAACCAAAAGTTAGCCTACACAGTGAGATGTGATCACAGCACAGAGCGCGGCATTAAAGTGGAAACATGTTGACAGGATGATATTCCTTGAAATGAACTTCCAGATTTTAATATCAAGTTATCAACCAGTATTATTCACAACACATTAACACAGTTTCGCAGGAACAGTTTCACAATAATTTATTGTGAAATTGTTATTGCTAAATTAGTTTAATGTTAATTCAATCTGTTTGACTGTGTTGACAAATTAGTGAATTTGTGTTATGACTGTTTACTGTTAATGTTCATAGTTTAAACATTAGGAAGAAAACATTACCTTTGTTCAGAGTCCTTAAAGATTAAGGATTGGTTCTTTAATATCTTTGTTATCGAGTTGACATTTGAAATATAAATACTCCAGCGTGAATGTGTAAAAATTAACATGTGCATTTGATCTGTGCAAATTCCAAAAGTAAGAACTGAGAAGCAAATATTTGTTGTTGAATTGTTTCTCTGAATGCAGAAACTGACACTGTAAATGGTAGATTAAGATTACATTCACAATATGGAACTGGTGGAAAACTGGAAACAAATAAAGGTTATGTTTGTTTATTTTCATGTATTGATATACATTAATAATTGTAGTTGAATGGTGGTATTGAATAACCAGTTCAGACAATTATTACTTTATATATTTGAAGTGTACATTTTACAGAACATGAAACTAGAATCCACAATATGAATCGAATTGAATTGAATTGAATTGAATTGAATCGAAAGACAAAAATCGGGATTCGAATCGAATGGTCTCATAACTGAATCGTCACACCTCTAGTATTTATATACATATATATTTATTGTCATAATAAGGCATATAATTTATTTATATATTAATACACGTTGCCTGGATAACATTAACATGCATAGAACACTTTAAAATTAACTTCTATATAAATTTTATATAATATTTAGGTGGGTGTGTGTCCTTAAGAAGTGGCAGAAGTCATTTCGCCTTTTTTGCATTTCACTTTGTCCCCATTAACCGCGAAATAAGGGGGATTACTGTATTATGTTTGCAGACATTTACTTGCCTCGGCTTTCCAACTTTCCATGATTGTACTGTATTGTCATATTATAAAATAGCCCTTTAGGTGGGAGCTTCTGGCCCCCTGCGGTCTATTTGTAAATGAAAAGCAGGAAAAAATTAGAAACATTCCGCCAAAATTGAGGCAAAAAATGCAATTTGTACCAGTTCAAAACCTTCTACGAATGTCTTAAAATCAACAATAATCTTCAAATTTTCAAATATTTTCTTGGATATTGACATGGACCAAACTTATTTGAGTTTCATATGTTATGTAATAACTCTGATAGCATTTAATGTGCATCTCACTAACTGAAGCTCTCTGGACGAGCAGGTGAATGCTTTTCAGTTGTGCCACTCAGAAGCCCTGCATGGCAAAGTATTTGAGTGGCATTCGCTTCTGAAGAAGGTCATGGTGTCACTAGAGGAGGACATTCTGCCGCTTTTGATGCATGACTGCCACTCAAAACACATTTCCCAGCACACTGCCTTATCACTAAAGGTTTACTAAAGCAGTTCAAGGGCCTCCGCTGATGAATATAATGTTGGCTCAGTTTGCTAACAATCTCTGCTAATGTTTTGTCTGGAAAAAAAATGCTTCAGGAATCATCCTGAGTCTTTATGATACCGTATACAGTGATCCCTCGCAGAGATCAAAATGTTGAGGTTCTCTTTGTGAGTAACGAGGATGGATAGGATCAGGAATGAGCACATCCGAGGGACAGCACATGTTAGAGGTTTTGGAGACAAAGTCAGAGAGGCTAGATTGAGATGGTTTGGACATGTACAGAGGAGGGATAGTGAGTATATTGGTAGTAGGATGCTGAGGTTGGAACTACCAGGCAGAAGGCCCAGAGGAAGACCAAAGAGGAGATTTATGGATGTGGTGAAGGAGGACATGAAGGTAGTTGGTGTAAGAGAAGAAGATGCAGAGGATAGGCTGAGAGGGAGGCAGATGATTCGCTGTGGCGACCCCTGAAGGGAACAGAAGAAGATAGAGTGATCCATTGCTAGTTAGTGCTTCAGTTTCTGCAGCTTCAGTGCATCGCAGATTTTTCAAAAACATTCATCAAGAAACAAAAACAAACAAACAAACAAAAAAAGCCCAAAACCTCCCAACAAAACTACTTTCATTTTCATGTGAGACGCGCATCTGTATGTGCGCACACATCTGTATGTGTGTATTTATATTTTATTAACATCTTATGCATTATTTTTGAATGTTTAATTGTTATTATAAGCATTTATAGAATTGAATATGTATTTATTGATATTATATACACATATACATGTACGTATACGTCAGTCAGGGGGCTCGATCCTACTTCGCGTGATTTGCGTGGTGGTGGTGGTGGTGGTGGGGTGCCGACCTCCATTAACTGCGAAAAGTGAGGGATCCCTATATATCAATCCAGGTAAATGGAGGGATGTGTGGAAAATAGACCCTGTGTGCCATAAACCTATTAACAAAATTAAAGTAAAGTAAACACACCGCGAACTAACCGCGAATATTACAGAGTGATTTCAGCGAAGACTCACCACCAAGCAGTGGACTATAACATCTTTGAGGGGATGAAGTGCCACGGCGTTCCTCTAGTGACCATCTCCCGAGGCAGAGTGGTGTATGAAAACGGCCAGGTACTGGCTGAACCCGGGACCGGAAGGTTTATTCCTCGGAAGCCCTACTCTGACTTCGTGTACAAAAAATTAAGACAAAGGGAAGAGGTAAGATTCATTATCTGCTTGCGTCATGATCGTATCACAGCATTTTACACAGGATTTTACGTGCACATTTCTGAATATAAATGTATATAATAATGTATGTATCGCACATTATTCAGAATTTTTTTCAGATCTTTTTATTTTCGACTCATTTTTTTTGAGTGCACTGCGTTGTGAAACTCACATTTCAGGTTGGGAAACCAAGTGCAGTGACTCGGACACCATATAAAGGACAAGTCATATCTATAAAAGAGCCCTTGAAGAAGAAAACACTTCCTGTGACTGAGTAACCTTGATTTCTTCACAAATTTTGAAGTTTTAGAATCTTAAAGGGAAAAAAAGGGGGAGGGGCTTGTTAAACCTGCTTTAGAAGTATAGATACATGAGTACCAGGTACATCCATCCATTCATTTTCTGTAACTGCGTAATCCTAATTAGGGTTGCGGGGAGGCTGGTGCCCAGCCCAGCTGACTCCGGGCGAGGGCAGAGTACACCCTGGATAGCTCGCCAGGCCATCGCAGGGCAGAAACACGCGGAAGGCTATGCAGCTCCTCTTGTTGAAAGTCAGCAATGGTTCTTTTTACATGAACCTCTCATCATAGACAGTGAAAGACACGGCCGGCCTTTGATAACCCAGCCAGTTACACTGGGAGTGACTACCAGGTATCGTGTTCTAAATTGAACGCAAGTACAGTACAATTTTGTTTTGTTTTTTTGTTTTTTATGATGTAACTGATCATGAGATGAAGAACCTACCTACTTAGTATTAATCTGTAAGGGGTGGGTGGTATGGGGCATTTTCATCCGCAATAATAATATTAGTCGTTGCTGTGTGATGCTAGCAGTTAGCGCCTCATGCTAATATTTTAGTTGAATACGTTAAGGAACAGTACTTTGTTCTTTCCAACATCATTTGACGCCACTTGTATCATGGTATCAGTACACAAAAGAGGAATAAGCCTGGTTTTTACATGCATTAATCAGCCATAACATTATGACCTTATTACAAGAGGATTAGCCATAATATGACATTCGCCTGCCTGTTATTATGTACTACGTCATGTTTGTCTCAAATAAAAAACTTCTGAGGATCCCTGGGAGTGTACCGTGGTATATGGTGCCAAGCATTACATGACATATTATGTATTTTAATCCTCTAAGTTGTGAGGTAGGGCCTCCATGGTTTGGACATGGTGCATTATCCTGCTGAAAATGGCGACTGTCATTAGGGAATGAGGCTGCCAGAAAGGGGTGTACTTGGTCTGCTCTAGTGTCCAAACATCACATGAATTCTAGGAATAATGTTCGGACACCTTCTATCACCAGTTTTTCAGCAATTTGCGCTCTTCTCTGGGATCAGACCACACAACCCATGACCATCAGTGTGCCCAATGTACCGTGGAGCACCTGACATATGGAGTCATTCATGTGACCTTGTGCCTGCACATGTTTCCTTAATTTAATACCAACTTCCAGTAGATTTAACCCAATACATCCGAGTTCCTGACGAATGCCATTGTCATGGGATAATCACTGTTATGCACCTGACAGTGGTTTTAACGTTTTGTCTGATAAGTGTAGTTACATAACAGATTTGAATATTGATACCTTCCTGTTTGGACTGAGCTGAAGGGTCTGCGTCATTGCAACAAAGAAATGGTGAGCGAAATCTTTTTTTAAAATATTTTTCAGCCTTTATCAATCTATTTTCAGCAGATCCCCTTCAGCACGAACCTACACACACACACACACACACACACACACACACACACACACACACACACACACACACACGCACACACGCACACACGCACTCACTCACACACGCATGCAAGCACGAACGCACATGCTATGAATCACCTCCATGATTCACGGAAACCACAGACACACACCATTGTGTTTACTGGCTCCTGAACAAAACCTCTCAAAAAAATAAATAAATAAATAAAAAATCGGACTCATCACTTCATAACATTTTATGCCACCCGGTGTTGCAACATGATTTATAGCTTCATACGACATCTTTATTTATTTATTTATTTATTTTACAAAACGGTTGCTTTGCTATAATACACGCAGTAGCACTATTCCTCATTTATTTTGGTGCCAAGTGCCCGTGCCAGATACTGAGCAAGCATTTGACTTTATTTCTTCTTGTCCCTATCCGAACAGATGCAGGGTCTGAGATGCAGAAAGTTTTGACTCCTTCGCTGCATTTTCTGTCTTCAGCTCGGTTGGTGTCTTCAGATATGTCTATATTCATGTGGAGAAGGCTAATATGTCTCGGTGTGTTCATCTAGTCAGCTCACATGATTCCCACATTTTTATTTTTGTTTTTATGAGTCCCCCCCCCCCCAACCCAATAAATAAATGAATAAATAAATAATCATTGTACCAACGATAGACTGATGGGTCCTATATGAACTATTTACGCAGACTTTTTATGATTTTGCCTCTGCACTTCGTCACAATGGGGGCACGGTGCCATATGAACTTTACGTCTGTTTTACTGTGAGAAGGTCAGGGATCGGATCCCAGGCTTGCTGAGGAAGTTTCTGTGTGAAGTTTCTTCATGTTCTCCCTGTGTGCTTGCATCAGTTTCCTCTGAGTACTACAGTTTCCTCCTACAGTCAGAATCACCCCCTGGTGTGTGTGTGTGTGTGTGTGTGTGTGTGTGTGTGTGTGTGTGTGTGTGTGTGTGTGTGTGTGTGTGTGTGTTGACCCTGTGATGGACTGGCAAGCTGTTCATGGTTCAGTTCAGTTCATTTTCTGTAACGCTTAATCCTAATTAGGGTTACGGGGAGGCAGGCGCCCATCCCAGCCAACTCTGGGCGAGGGCAGAGTACACCCGCAGGGCAGAAACACGCTGACGACTTTGCAACTACTCTTTATGAAAGTCAGCAATGGTTCTTTTACATGAACACCATAGACAGTGAGCGACATGGCTGGCCTTTGATAACCCAGTTAGCTGCATGGGGGGGGGGGGGGTGTTTTATTATATGGGGGGGGGGTGTTTTATTAACAATACCTATGGAAAATTAGAAAGCTAGCTAAAAATAACTCCAAAAAAATTCTTGATAACCAGTTGAAAATCAACCTGTGGTGAGTGGGACTTGAACCCCCATCCTTTGGATCAGCGATCCAGCGCCATATACCACTAGACCACCACTGTTCCTTGCTGTTCATGGTGTGTAGGATAAAGCGGTCAGGAAAATGAATGGATGAATGAACTGACATCCTCACTTGGATTCAAAGCAAATTTTGGCTTTAAACTGTTCCCGTACTGGCCATCCTTACAGAATAATTTGCGCATATTCAGTATAATTATGTTTAAGCAATACAGACACTTATTTTAATATCAATTACTATAAAAGGCTCAAATGAGTAATTTTAGTAAACATAGTGTTGATGAGAGAATTTTGATTGTGTGTGTGATAACAGTAGATCTGATAGTGATACTCAAGTTAATATTACCGTATTTTCTGGACTATAGAGTAGGCCCCCGTTTTTCATGATGGTTCACTTTCGGCCCTTCCCGCGGATCAAGACAATCCAAGAGTTATTGACGCGGTGTTCTCAGTGTGAAAATAACAAACATGTAAAATTATGTTTGTTATTATTATGACGAACGGAATTATATGTAATAAGTTCATATATAAGTTGATCTGGAGTATAAGTCGCACCTTCAGCCAAACTATGAAAAAAAAGTGCAATTTATAGTCTGGAATATATGGTAATTTGTAATGTCTCAGAAATGAAGCAGCATCTGATCCAAGCTGTTTACTGGTCCAACATTAGCAGAATTTTATTTAAACAAAAATAAAAGTAATAAAGTTGTACTTTCTTCAGCTTGGGAACTTTTTAACATTAATCTTTTTTCTTTTTTTCTTTTCTGACATGGTCATGTTTGTCATTCACAATTTGTCTGAACAGTAGTAATATAACATTTTCTGTACATTTCAGCAACATAAAAATGTGCAATATTATGTCCTGTAATGAATTATAATATTTTCTGAATAAATATAATTGCTGACCACATGAAAACTGCACACATGTTTTTATTGTTCTTTATTGATGCCTATTGATAAACAAATTGTACATAGATCATATAAAGTATAATTTAAAAAACCTACAGTAATAAAGTACAAACAGCACATAAATATCATATAATACCGTAATATTAAGTAGTCAAATAACCAATGTACTGAACTTAAAAAGTAAAAATGTAAAATCAAAAAATGTAAAGAAAATTAAAATGTTATATACTAGTACAGTAGTACCTCACCTTACGATAGTCCCAGCAAACAAAAAATCCAGGTTACGAAAAACATTTTCCAAATTTTTTTGTCTCTGTATCGAAAACAACTTCTCCTTACGAAACGAGCCAAATGCGCCATTCAAACATTCAAACAATGCACAAGCTGCTTTCCCATTGACTATCTTCCAAAATCCCGCCTCGCTGGCCTCCCATTGGCGAGGAGGGATGACGCAGCTCCCTCCCATTGGTGATCTCCCAACATCCCGCCCCGCTGGCCTCTCATTGGCTCGGAGGGATGACACAGCTCTCTCCCATTGGCTATTATGGAACTGCATCTCCCATAATGCTTTTTGTGTACTGTTTTTTGACTCAGGCTTTTAACCTTCCATAAACATTTGTAAGATTATAACTCTGCTAAGAAGACATGGTCAATACTGGATGTTTGTGTCAAGCGCACACAAACACACACACGCACACACACACACACACACACACACACACACACACACACACACACACACACACGCACACACATGCGCGCGCACACGTGCGCGGTGCATGTGATTTCTGGTGCGAGTAAAAAGAGGAAGCGGTTGAGTGATATTGCAAAGGAATATGGCCAAACCCGTCTACCATCGGTACGATATTGAAGCAGAAAGAGGTCTTAAAAGATATGCTTTTATAATTTTTAAACGGTTTAGGGGGTAGTATTGGGGACTTTGGAACGAATCACACGTTTTACATGTAAAATGCGGTTCAATTTATGAAAAATCCAGATTAAGAAAAAGGTTCTGGAACGGATTAATTTCATAAGGTGAGGTACCACTGTACTTATTTTTATCTTCATTTTAATAACTAATATTTACAATCATAAATAACCAGTAAAAATCCATAATTATTAATATCAGTATATAAAAGCACACATCAATACAAATTGCACAACTTGATACAAGGGGCAGCCGAAGCCTAATTGGTTAGAGGTGCAGATTTAGGATTGAAAGGTCATTGGTTCAATTCCCTAGTGAACTGCACCTTTGTGACTGAAACGGCCTTGACCAAGGCACCTAACCACCCAACTGCTCACCAGGTACCCCAGCGAGTGTGGCAGCCTATTGCTCCGAGTGTGTGTGTTCAGTTCATTTTCTGAAACTGCTTAATCCTAATTAGGGTTGCGGGGAGACTGGCGGCAGTCCCAGCCGACTCTGGGCGAGGGTAGAGTACACCCTGGACAGCTTGTCAGGCCATCGCAGGGCAGAAACACTGACGGCTTTGCAGCTACTCTTGTCAAAAGTCAGCAATGGTTCTTTTACATGAACCTCCCACCATAGACAGTGAGAGACATGGCAGGCCTTTTGATAACCCAGTCAGCTGCACTGGGGGAGGGGGGGACGGACGGACGGACGACACAATGACAACCTGTTGATAGGGGCACTCAAACCCCCAACCTTAGGATCAGTGATCCAGCCAACATTACCACCAGGCCACCACTGCCCCTCCAATAATAATAATAATAATAATAATAATAATAATAATAATAATAATAATCAAATCACAAAAGTCTAGATTATGTCATAAAAATTAAATCTTGAAAATCTTTAAATCCTTTACTGGTTCTTAAGCTGTTTTTTTTTTTTCTGAGGATTTCAACATTTCTGTAAATGTTGTAAGTTTGATGTAGAAGCTTTGTAAAGTGTTGTAAAGATATCATTACCGAAATAATTTGACATCAATTTTAATCATTTGATTATTAAAAATTCATTGATAACAAACCTTATATTTTAGTCTCATGGTTGTTTTTTCGATGACGGAAAATGATGGGGAACCAGAACTGGAGCTGGAAAGAAAGAAGAGAAGTGGTATGTTAGTCATAATGTATTATTTAAATAATTCCTTTTTTTTAAATGAAAAAAGGAAAGGAAAAAGTGAAAGAACCGACTGATGTTTCTGTTTGGTTACCATTTCTGAAATCAATACATTTAGGTTTGCGAATCCTTTCGGGGAGGAAAAATGACCCAACGTTCAGCTACTGTATTTTTCATGAGAAAAAAAAAACAAAAAAAAAAAAACAAAAAAAAAAAAAAAAAAACAATGAAACATTTTTAAGAGGAAACCAACCTGCAATGCAAATGATTTCAGGGTTGTTTTTACACTTTTGGAAGTCCATTTTGATCTTCGTTTCAGGATCTTGGCATGAAGCTCAGTTACCCGCTTGTCTGCAGCTTCTGTGTAGAACTGCTCAGACACAATGAATCTCAACTGGCTGAGCTTTGAAGACAACAGAGCCAGAAGGACCAACACGCCGAAGATCACTGATAGCGGCAGGATGGATTTGTAGAGCCATAGTTTTGGTTCTGGCAGGCACTTCTTTTCAAAAACGGGCACATCGTAGGAAAAATCGTAGACTTTTTCATCTTCTTTAACATTAATGCCAATAAAGAAAATTCCTTCCTGACCCAAAGGAGGTGGAAACAAGAAAAGAAAGAGAGGTTTTTTAAACTAATTAAATGTGAGCGACTATCATTTGTAAAGCATAAATACATACGTATGCCGAACTAATCCATTAACACGCCGTGGTTGAAGCTAAAGTATAAATGCACAGTATCTGTGTCGTTACCTTAACGTTTAGTAGCACGGGAACGTGGAGCGGCTTCAGCTCCTCCAATCGGTGGCTCAAAACTGAGATGATCCAATAAACAAGAGCATCAAGTCCAACGAAGAAAAGCCAGGTCATACAATGGGTTACAATTGAGATGCTGAATTTAAGTAAAGTTTTCAAATCGTTTTTGGTCACATGGACGGAAGGAACGATGATGTAACGCTTTGATTCCTTCTTCGTCAGAGGGAAAACCGAGGGCTTTCCTTGTAAACGCTGATCTTCATCATATTTTAAGAATTTTTTTGTAAGTAGCACATTTTTCTGTTTTCTGATGATGCAAAACCTTCTCAGGTACAATCCTGTAGCAACAAGGAGTATCACAATTCCTAGAAGCGGAGATATTTTCTTCCCTATGATTGAAATTCCATCAACTACCACCAACACACGCTCAACAGTCTTATTCATGGTCTCCCGGGCTTCGAATAATTTCTGTGTAAATTCTCCTGAACTTACAGCTGGCTTCATTTTGAAGTGTGTCTGATGATGCCCAAAAGGAATATTAACCAGGCCTTCTTTAATCATGGAAGCCACCCATTTCAACATTTTGATATAATTGCTGAGTGGCGCCAGATCAATGGTAATACGCTTTTCTTCCAAATTGCAAACTAAACTCTTGCCAAGTCCTTTAAGGTTCATCAAAGTGTTCTGGATGTTTAGGAAGATCACGACTGTTGTTCCAGCTGTAAGGAGTTGTTTCTTGCCTTGTTTCAAGCTGATGGACATCAGGAACAAGATTCCAAAACAGCGAACGCTTGGAGAAAACCACATAGCTACTGTAACGCAAATCCAAAACACTGCAGTGGCAGCCATGGAAATCTCAAAGGCAACTTTGAAGGGCAAGCAGAGACCAAGGAAGAAAAACCCAGCCAGGATGAGGCTGGTGATAAGGCATGCGGTAAGCAAAAGGAACTTCTCGCTCCAGCACATCTCGCTTTTAGTTGTGTAGAGAGAACAGATCCGAGAGGAAGTCCTCTTCAAACTTGATTTCAAACTGGATAAGTTCATTGTTGGCGTAGTCTGAAATTAAATGACAAAAGTTCTGTGGCAGGTCATAAATAATGACAATAATATTTATTAGTACTATATGCTGGAAATTTACTGGTGCTGTTAGAACTTTTATGTCACCAACAGACATCAACGTTGAAGATCGTAACTGTATTCTAGTGAACCAGTTGCTTTTAAAAATTGTTTAAGGTTCAGAAAATACTCAGAAAATGATACAAGATGACGAAGGTGGGATCGAAACAAGGCAAGGCCAGCCAGTTAATGCAGCATGCTTTGTAAGTGAGGAAATTGCCGAATGTTTGCTTTCTTTAGTGCTTTAAATCATCAAATAATAAATAAACGCTTTCTTACTGCTGGAGTTCCAAATGCTCACAATATCACACACAGTGTGAACACACACACACAGTCATTCAGGTGGGTCTCACATGGTGGGGATTTATTCCGCACAGCACCTGGTTCACCGGTGCATCATTAGGATCGATATACTCGTCCTTCTCAAAAAATTAGCATATTGGGATAAAGTTCATTATTTTCTGTAATGTACTGATAAACATTAGACTTTCATATATTTTAGATTCATTGCACACAACTGAAGTAGTTCAAGCCTTTTATTGTTTTAATATTGATCATTTTGACAAAAAAGTAAAGAAAAACCAAAAATCCCTTTCTCAAAAAATTAGCATATTTCATCCGACCAATAAAAAAGTGCTTTTAATACAAAAAAGTCAACCTTCAAATAATTATGTTCAGTTATGCACTCAATACTTGGTCAGGAATCCTTTTGCAGAAATGACTGCTTCAATGCGGGCGTGGCATGGAGCCAATCAGCCTGTGGCACTGCTGAGGTGTTATGGAGGCCCAGGATGCTTCGATAGCGGCCTTAAGCTCATCCACGGTGTTGGGTCTGGTGTCTCTCAACTTTCTCTTCACAATATCCCACAGATTCTCTATGGGCTTCAGGTCAGGAGAGTTGGCAGGACAATTGAGCACAGTAATACCATGGTCAGTAAACCATTTAGCAGTGGTTTTGGCACTGTGAGCAGGTGCCAGGTCGTGCTGAAAAATGAAATCTTCATCTCCATAAAGCTTTTTAGCAGATGGAAGCATGAAGTGCTCCAAAATCTCCTGAAGTGCCTGACCTGGGCTACAGAGAAGCCAGAAATGTTGCATGTCATTCGGAAATCAAGGTGCCAGAGTCTGGAGGAAGACTGGGGAGAAGGAAATGCCAAAATGTCTGAAGTCCAGTGTCAAGTACCCACAGTCAGTGATGGTCTGGGGTGCCATGTCAGCTGCTGGTGTTGGTCCACTGTGTTTTATCAAGGGCAGGGTCAATGCAGCTCGCTATCAAACAAAAAATCCAAGTTACGAAACGCATCTACCTAAAATTTCCGTCTCTGGATACAGAAAAAATTCACGCTATGAAACACACCATCTCAAAAATTCAAATAATGCGTGAGTTGCTCTCCCATTGGCTATCTCCCAACACCCCGCCCCGCTGGCCTTCCATTGGCTAGGAGGGAGCTGCATCGCCATAATACCCATGATGCTTTTCATGTGCCTTCGACCCATTGTTTGTCATTGAGTTCTAACATTCGTAAAGGAGAGTTGCTGTTGTTTAGTGAGTTTTTCGAGTGTGCTCTTTGCATCTTTACTTTCCGTCATTCATCATGGGCCCCAAGAAAGTGATTTCCGGTGCGAATGAAAAGAAGAAGCGGGCTCGTGGCATGCAATTGAGTGATATTGCAAAGGAATATGGCCAAACCGATCTACCATTGGTATGATATTGAAGCAGAAGGAAGCCTTAAAAGGTATACTTTTATAATTTTTAAATGGTTTAGGCAGTAGTATTGGGGGCCTTGGAATGAATCAGAGCCTTTTACATGTAAATTGCGGTTCAACTTACGAAAAAAATTAGTTTACGAAACCACTTCCGAAACGGATTAATTTTGGAAGGTGAGGTATGACTGTGTGTGTGTGTGTGTGTGTATATATATATATATATAAATATGTACCTATAGTGTGTGTGTGTGTGTGTGTTAGTGTGTGTGTGTGTGTGTGTGTGTGTGTGTGTGTGTGTGTGTGTGTGTGTGTGTGTGTGTGTGTGTGTGTGTGTGTGTGTGTGTGTGTGTGTGTGTGTGTGTGTGTGTGTGTGTGTGTGTGTGTTAGTGTGTGTGTGTGTGTGTGTGTGTGTGTGTTAGTGTGTGTGTGTGTGTGTGTGTGTGTGTGTGTGTGTGTGTGTGTGTGTGTGTGTTACTATTTGGACATCAGGGTGCTTTTTGCTTCTTAAGTTATGTTTAGTGCTAAACACATGTTTTTCTTTTTGTTATAAAAGGCAATTATCAATATGTCCTTTTTCTCTTTTGAACATTAAAATAATTAAATAAACAAATGTATCTTGTCAGATTTCGGGTGTAGAGTTGGATATAAATACAGAAAATGACCCAGGTGTGTTTGTCTTGATCTCAGGAATCTCCTGGTGAATTTTGGAATGAAACAGGATGAAATTGGGCAGTGGTGGTTTGGTGGTAAAGATGCTGGATCACTGATCCTAAGGTTAGGGGTTCACGCTCCACTCTCAACGGCTTGTCACTGTCCCCCCAGTGCTGCTAACTGGGTTATCAAAGGCCGCCCATGTCTCTCACTGTCTATGTTGTGCAGTTCATGTCAAAGAACCATTGCTGACTTTCAACAAGAGTAGCAGCAAAGCCGTCAGCGTGTTTCTGCCATGTGATGGCCTGGCGAGCTGTCCATGGTGTACTCTGCCCTCGCCCAGAGTCGGCTGAGATGGGCACCAGCCTTCCCCTGACCCTAGTTAGGATTAAGCGTTTCAGAAAATGAATGAATGACAATATGAAATTTTGAAACACAAATATGAAACACAAAACAAACAAAAAAGATAAAGAAATAAAACAGAACAAGAAAAACAAAACAAAACAAAAAAAAGTGTTACCACTTATGTTTTTTTTCTCTCCATGAAACATGCGATGCCCTCCAATCTTACTTAAATTCACAATAAACGTTTTAAAAGGTGAAGCCAAAACCATTGGCGTTGATTTCATGTTAATATTTAGGCATTAACTTGCTTATTCCTTCTAATAATAATAATAATAATAATAATAATAATAATAATAATATGCCTATTCTGTCAAGTATAATAATAAAAATACTCTGTGAATAGTATTTACTTTTGATTGCACAACATTTTACATTTCATTCATTCATTTTCTGTACCGCTTAATCCTAAATTAGTGTCGCGGGGAGGCTGGCGCCCATCTCAGTCGACTCTGGCGAGGGCAAAGTACACCCTGGATGATTCGCCAGCCCATCAAAGGACAGAAACACCCTGACGGCTATGCAGCGCCTCTTGTTGAAATTCAGCAACGGTTCTTTTACATGAACCTCACACCACAGACAGTGAGAGACACGGCCGGTACTGGGGGGGACATTTTACATTTCCAAAAAAAAAAAAAAAAAAAATCAATATTGTTTTTAAAGATAGAATCAATAAGTACTGGCATGAATTTAATATTTATCTACACGTTGGGTTATTTCCAATGAGCCCTGTAGCCTTCGAGTTTGAATTTATTGATATTTTATAGCAGGGCTTGTGTTCACATCCCTCAGCTAACTGTCCAAATATATACGCCAGGAATGTAATAATTGTGATATTAATGCTATAAATAATATTATACAGAATTGTATCTGGTATAATTGTATTAGAAATGCAGCCGGATACCTGGTCAGTGTCGTTGAAGTTGTTAGTTCTCCTCGCCTGATTGGACACAAGCTGTGCTGGATAGTCCGCAGCGTGGAATGAGGAGGACCGGTGGGAAGCGATCTCTCAGTCGCTTTTACTCAGCCAAAACCTCAATGTTTACTCACATTCATGAGATGTCTGATAAGACGGAACTACAATTACAGAGCTAATTTTAGGGAAGGAACTGATGATGCTTTGCAGCGGTCAAATAGTGCCAGTGCTGGTTCCTCTATTTTTTTTTCCAGTCGCAATATGTTCACTAACAACAACAACAATAATAATAATAATAATAATAACAGCCGGTTAGGATATTCCATTCTATTTAAAGTGATATCTCAGAATAAACACAACACCAGGACACACATTTCAAAATTTTTTTTGGCTGATCCGTTTATTTATTTGCATCAGTTACATTTTTTTTTCTGTGGAAATTTCTTCTTCTGATGAGATCATGAGGTCAACTGGCATGGCGCAGAGGTCATCACCGTCACCACAGAGCTTCTGGTTTAAACCTCATGGTTAACTGGGGCTTTTCTATTGCACGATGCATTTGTATGTTCTCTCCATGCTTACATGGGTTTCTTCAGGGTGTCCTGGTTTCCTCCCAGTCCAAAGACATGATTACTGAATGCTCGTAATGATGGCTCCATCTTCAGGGTGCACCCCGCCTCTCCCGCCAAAGTAAAGTAGGTTCCTTGACCCTGACAGAAACACTATGGATTAATGGAAAATATTTATTTCTTTTATATTTTATCTTGGCGGAACAGTGGCATAGTGTTTTACACGTCCGCCTTACAGGAAGGTCCTGGGTTCAATTACCTGCCTGGGCGTTGCTTGTTCCCCTGTGCTTGTGTGGGTTTCCTTCGGGGGACTCCGGTTTCCTCCCACAGTCGAAAAACATGCACAGTAGGTTAATGGGCTGTTCCAAATCACGAATATGTGTGAGTGTGAGTGGTCGTGTTGGCTGCGTGACCCAATGGTGAGCTGGTCAGGGTGTTAGGTCGTTAGTTCACTGAGATGGGAGCCAGCCCCTCTCTGATCCTAATTAAGATTAAGCCGTTTCGAAAATAAATATTTTATCTTATATATATATATATATATATATATATATATATATATATATATATATATATATATATATTCTTCTATAATCACCTGAAGAGAGAGGATGGTTTCACCACCCCTCGAAACAGATCTGTAGTGATAAATGGAGATTCAATAGCAAGCCTTTCTCCTGTCCTTTTGTATATATATATATATATATATATATATATATATATATATATATATATATATATAGAGAGAGAGAGAGAGAGAGAGAGAGAGAGAGAGAGAGGATTTTCTGAGTAGATCCTTCCGTAGGAGAGTGCTCAATACTTTTTGGTAGAGCAAATAAACAAAAATAAAAGGACAGGACAAAGACTTTCTATGGAAACTCCATTTATCACTACAGATCTGTTTCGAGGGGTGGTGAAACCATCCTCTCTCTTCAGGTGATTATAGAAGAATAATTTTGAAGAAGAATTTTGTTTTGTATATATATATATATATATATATATGTGTGTGTGTGTGTGTGTGTGTGTGTGTGTGTATTTGTTATAATTTTATCTGCACCCACTGGATTGGATATGAGAAATCGCATGTTCCTATTGGCTCCTGTTCTGCTATCCTAGTTGGTTGTCACTGCTGTCCCGCCCCCCAGTGCAGCTGATTGGATAATCAAAGGCCTGCCATGTCTCTCACTGTCTATGGTGTGAGGTTCATTTAAAAGAACCATTTTGCTGACTCTCATCAAGAGTAGCTGCACAGCCATCAGCGTGTTTCTGCCCTCCGATGGCCTGGTGAGCCATCTCCCCCCAGAGTCGGCTGAGATAGGCACCAGGTTGCCCGCAACCCTAATTAGGATTACGCGGTTCAGAAAATGAACAAACATAATTATGTTTGTCATATTTTATTAAAAAAGTCTTTTCATTTTAATAAAATAATAAACATTGTATATTTCTCTGAAGATTGTACATCATTCATTTTTCATCAGGTTGGGGTGACGTGTCCTCACACGCGCAAGAAGCTCTCCAACACCACAAGTTCAGTGTGATATCCCTTTTTTTATTGTTTAATTTGAAAAATAACTTACATAAATCTCTGTACTCAACCATACTTAACCAAGACACAGCCTTGGCATGAATGCATTGTACAAGAAAAAAAAAGAGAGAGATAGAGCAAGAGAGAGAGAGAGAGAGAGAGAGAGAAAAGGCATTCAAAAAGGGTGTAACGTGTCGAAAGAGACATTATCCCAATTCCGTGTGATTCCACGTACAGATGTTTGCTTGCTGCTGTTTCAACGCCAAACTCCATAACGTATGACACGTAATATATATATATATATATATATATATATATATATATATATATATATATATATATATATACTGTATATACTGTATATACAGTAGAAGTGTTAAATCAGAGAGAAACTATACAAAGGTCGTTAGAGAAAAAGGAAGATCCTGAACGTAGCTGTCTCGCTTCACCTGGAAGAGGAATAATGTCTCAGCATCGCGTCATTCTGACACACCTACAAGAGTCATCTCAAACCTTGAATCTTACTAAAATAGAAAAAACAAACAAATAAATAACTGCTCTTGGCTTTGTAAATAAAATAATAAAAATATATAACAAAAAAGGAACTTTCGGAAAACTAAACAAAAAAAAAGAAAATTTACAAAAAATCTATTTATTGATTGATTGATTTTTTGATTATGTGGAAAGTTTTCTTGTCATGCGAGTGTCCACGTTGTCCCAATTCCAGGGTCGAGTGTGAAAAACTGCACCACGCAACACGGCGCCCGTCCACAGAACCATTTATAAATCAACCGTGGGATCATTTCCTGTCCCGGATACTGGGGGAGGTTTCTTTTCTTTCGAGGATATAAAATTTTCACTTTTTAAAATGATTTTGGACACAATGGGTGGAATGTCTAGTTAAAAATCAGCCAATTTAAAAAAGAAACAAACAAACAAACTCAATTCGGGGTCAAAGTAACATAGTTCACATGCACTGTACAAGAAAATTAAAAAATAAATAAATAAATAATTATTCTCCGTTCCAATCTTTATGTAAACATGCTGTGTTACTGCACGCTGTACCCAGGCCGTGTTGCACAAAATCAATCTCAACATGCTCATCAAGTCAGATCGATTCCAAATAAAGTACAAAATGTTCATGATCAGCACCCTGGAGACACAGGGACAGTATCAGAGGGACAACAATCTACAGAGCAGCAAGAATTACCCTGGGACAAGAGAGGGGGGCAGAGAGGAGGGCAGAGGGGGGCAGAGAGAGAGGGGAGGGGGCAGAGAAAGAGACAGAGAGAGAGGGGGCAGTGAGAGAGGGGAACAGAGAGAAAGAGAGGGGGGGCAGAGAGAGAGAGAGAGAGAGAGAGAGCGAGAGAGAGAGCGAGAGAGAGAGGAGGGGACAGAGACAGAGAGGGGGAGAAACAGAGAGGGAGGCAGAGAGGAGGGAGAAGGGGGCACAGAGAGGGGGAGACAATGTGGGGAGGGAGAGAGAGAGAGAAAGAGAGAGAGAGAGAGAGAGAGAGAGAGAGAGAGAGAGAGGAGAGAGAGGGAGAGGGGACAGAGACAGAGAGGGGGAGAAACAGAGAGGGGCAGAGAGGGGGAGAAGGGGGCAAGACAATGGGGGAGAGCGAGAGAGAGAGAGAGAGAGAAAGGAGAGGGGAGACAGGGGGAAAAGGAGAGAGAGCGAGAGAGAGAGGGAGAGGGGACAGAGACAGAGGGGGGAAACAGAGAGGGGGCAGAAAGTGGGGAGAAGGGGGCACAGAGAAAGAGAGGGGGAGAGACAATGAGAGAGAGAGAGAGAGAGAGAGAGAGAGAGAGGGAGAGGGGAGACAGGGAGGATGGAGAGAGGGAGAGTGAGAGAGAGAGAGGGGGGAGAAAGAGAGAGGGGAGAGAGAAAGGGATAGGGGAGACAGGGGGCGAGAGAGAGAGAGAGAGAGAGGGAGACAGGGAGGATGGAGAGAGGGAGAGTGAGAGAGAGAGGGGGAGAAAGAGAGAGGGGAGAGAGAAAGGGATAGGGGAGACAGGGGGCGAGAGAGAGAGAGAGAGGGGGAGACAGGGAGGATGGAGAGAGGGAGAGGGAGAGAGAGAGAGGGAGAAAGAGAGAGGGGGAGAGAGAGAAAGGGATAGGGGAGACAGGGGGTGTGAGAGAGAGAGAGAGAGAGAGAGGGAGAGAGAGGGAGGTGTACAGTATCTCTGGAAGGTTTTGCTGTTCAGCCTTATTGAATGAAATAAATATATATTTTTAAATTTTTCTTTACATGAACAAGAGCTTCGTTCTTTTACTTTTTTTTTTTTAATCTTCCTGTAAATAAATTCTAAATTCCTTATTTAATCGTAATGTCTGTAAAAGTCCAGCGTAGACCTCGGGATAATAGCACAGGATTCCTCGAATTGTTTTTTTTTTTTTTTTTTCTTGAAATCACGCCGTTGCATTCACGTCCCATGAAAACCATGCACGAGTTAAATGTTCAATTTATTTTTAAAAATAATAGAAATTTTCCAAAAAAGAAAAAAATGGCAGATCTGTTTCTGATCTATTTATTTATTTTAGTTTTTCTTTTTCTTTCTTTTTTTTTTTTGTAATTTGCTGTCTCAACAAAATATTTTCTTTGAGATCAGATAAGTTCTTGTGTCCATGCAAAAGAAAAAAAACAACAAAAAAAAACACATACAATAAAAAAAACAAAAACCCAGAGTCCCTTTGAAATCGTGTACATCAACAGGAAACCTTCCATTCCAGATGTTCAGCCGACAAATCTTGAAATCTTCTCTTTCCTGTTGATCGTAAACTTTGCAGTATTGCAGGTTTTTTTCTTTTATTTTTCCTTTCTTTTTTTTTTCTTTTTTTTTTTAGAAATCTATAAACAGCCTCACTTGTGATGTGCATATCTGGGGAGTGCAGACGTTTTAATACGAATTCGTTTCCATAGCACAAACTCTGGGTCTCTTTAAATGGCATGACCCGAGAAACGCTCTCCGCCTCTTCACATACAAACAAACAACGAACGATAATGGAAGAGAAACATATTAACGAGAAAATGGGCTTTTGTCGAACCCCATGGCTTTGAAAAGGACAAACAAAAAAACAGGTCCATTTCCTTTGTCTGGCTGTTCCCCGACTGTAGCGGTCACTTTCCATGCTCAACATGTGCGCGGCTTTAAATGTATTTATCTAGTTTTAGTTTTATCGTCATTGTTATGTTTATTTTTATTTATTTATTTTTTCTTTGCGAGCAAACACAGGACCGCTTTTAATTTTCACCCCTAAGAAACAGGCTCAGAAGACAACACCAAGCATGCAGTGTGTGTTACTGGGGAGGGGCAGCAACTGGCCTCAAATCTCAAACTCCCACCATCAGGATGATGGATGATGCTACAACAACCACGCTAGTCGTTAGCGCTGTGCTACGAGCGGCCGAACGGCGCGGAACTGCTGTCCAAAGATGTCTGCGATGCTCTTCGGGTCAGAGGAGCCAGCGTCGGATCCACCAATGAGGACGGTGGAAAGAGCTTGAACCAGCCAATCACCATGTTGGACAAGTCCAGCTCGTCTAAAAGAATCTGAACGGCGCCCATAAATGATTTGTGGTCCATCCGGCCGTAATCTCCCCACACGATGACCTGACGGAACAAAAAAGAAAAATGACATCACTCATCCGGTGCTTTCTATTCAGTTTTCGAGTATATATATATATATATATATATATATATATATATATATATATATATATATATATATATATATATATATATTTTTTTTTCCTCAATTTGCAAATGGATAAATGCTTTGATCAAAATTAATTCAACACAAGTAGAACTTTCCAGAAATGAATGGCCGTGTTTTATTAAAAATAAAAAACCCTGGGAAGTGGTGGCCTGGTGGTAAATCTGCTGGATCACTGATTCTAAGGTTGGGGGTTCAAGCCCCACTCTCCATGCATGGGTTGTCACTGTCCCCCCAGTGCCGCTAACTGGGTTATCTAAGGCCGGCCATGTCTCTCACTGTCTATGGTGTGAGGTTCAGGTAAAAGAACCGTTGCTGACTTTCATCAAGAGAAGCTGCATAACCGTCAGCGTGTTTTCACCCTGTGATGGCCTGGCGAGCTGTCCAGGGTGTACTCTGCCCTCACCCACAGTTGGCTGGGGTGGGCGCCAGCCACCCCTTGACCCGAATTAGGATACATGATTCAGAAAATGAATGAATGAATAAAACTCCTTTATATTAATTTTAAAGGGTCTAGTAATGGAGCAGGTAATGACGTAACCTGGTAAACAAGATAAACAAGGTAAACAAGGTAAACAGTGTAGAAATAACCAATAACCACGTTGTAGTTTGCTTTATGCCACGCCTCCATATAGGTGATACAAAAACATGATCCTTCAGAAACAATTTCTCTCGTAAACTTTAATTGAGCCGAATTTAAGCGGACGGTGTGTATCGTCTGTTGTTTTGTGTTATTCTGAAGTCTGTTGTTTATTTATTCTGATGTTGTTTCAGGTTATACAGCAGGTATAACTTTGCCCAAGGGCAGTGGTGGCCGGCCTGGTGGTAAAGTGGTGGATCACTGATCCCAAGGTTGGGGGTTCAAGCCCCACCCCCAACAGGTTGACATGCCCCCCCCCCCCCCCCCCAGTGCAGCTAACTGGGCGATCAAAAGCCAGCCATGTCCTTCACTGTCTATGGGAGGTGTCATACTCTGTAACACCGCCCACATACTCGCCATCCCATTATTCACATACCGTATTTTTTATTTTTTTTTACAGAGTTTCATTTCTTTGGGAGAAAAATCAGGGTGAGAATTGTACATGTTGCTCACCTGCAAGACTTTTCCTCCTGGACTCTCATCGAAGGACAGCTGCTGCTGATAAAGAGGATCCAAGGTTTTGCGTGCTACTTTTGTTTTCTTTTTGGCGATACATGCTCCGTTTTCCAGCAGGTACACCTTCACGTAAGGGGCTGGATACACACAGACGGATCGTACTCAGGTGCGTTTGCGACGTCATGGGTTTCGGTTTTCTGATTTATGCTTTAATCTTACCTGGCAGTGCCTTAGAGCCTGGTTTACCCACAAGTCCTCGGGCTCGGATGACCTCGACCTCGAGAGCTCCTTTCTTCTCTACCATTCCGATCTGAATGTCACCTGGGTAGGGAAAGACGAAATCCAGGACATATAGCATGCCGCATGTATTGTGTCCTAACAGCGTAGCTTTAGGGTGCTGAGTATCTGAATACAAGCTGAAGAGAAGCTTCATCAAACAGCCCACTTTATTTTTAGCACTCACCCATGGGAGGTGTAGCCAGAGTCTGTCGGCCTACTAACTGGGCGGGGCCTAGTCCATCCAAGAAGTCACTGAATTGGCTGTCTGCTGACAGTCGCACTCCAGGAAAGATCAGACTATAAGAGAAACAATTTTTCTTGTTGAAACTGACATCATGGACAAGAAGACAGGGTTGGTATTATTTTATAAACGTGTGTGTGTGTGTGTGTGTGTGTGTGTGTTACTCACTTCCCCTCCGAGCTAAAGCTGTTCATGCTCCCATCGGTGGACTCACGGCTGGCCTGCCGCGTCATTCTATTCCTCATCTCCACAGCCAGGCCTGTCTCGGTGCTCCTCTGAACGGTGCTGCGCAGTTTCTTTCCTCCAGCTTCTACAAACGGCACAAAAAAAAAAAAAGACCACAAATCATGAATTCTGAGCAATAGTTGTGCAGAAAGAAATAAAAACATAGTTTGTCAAGTTGGGAAAAAAAATCTGCCAAACAAACCCTGCACTTTCCTTTAAAAAAACTAAACAACAGCATAATAATAATAATAATAATAATAATAATAATAATAATAATAAAGGAACAGAGAGAAATGTGTAAAGAAAAGTAAAACACTTCAGAACCAAATACAGGGATCCCTCACTTTCCACGGTTAATGGGGACCCCACCCACAACTGCCGTATACGCACATGTATATGTGTATATAATATCAATAAACACATACCCAATGCTATAAATGCCTATAATAACAATTAAACATTCAAAAATAATGCATAAGATATGAATAAAATATAAAAACACACACAGACGCGCATGCACAGACGCACAGATCTCACAAAAATGTAAGCAGTTTTATTGGGGGGTTTTGGGTTGTTTTTTGTTTTTGTTTGTTTGGGGTTTGTGGCATTTTCCTTAACGTTTCCCCTATTTTTACTTAATTTCATTATTTTTCATTTTTCAACCAATATTTTTGAAAAATCCGCGATGCACTGAAGCCGCAGGAACTGAAGTGTGAAGTAGCGAGGGATCCCTGTATCAGTTTTCTGTATATTAACATTTTTATGGACACCCAGAAGGTTTTTTTTTAATCCGGATAGTCGGCGAATCAGATTGCACCATTCCCAATGTAGTGTATACTATACATTATTTACCCTGCAGACTGAAATGAATGAATGAATGAATGAATAAATAAATAAGATAAACGTGGGAGAATGTTTAAATAAAAAAATATATAATAAAATAAGAGTCATAAAAATGCTGTTTGCGTTGCTTATGTTTCTCTGTGATATAAAATAAAACAATTATTACCCTTCGACTCAGTGGATCCTATTGATAGATCCTGAACTATTGAGAAATATCCAACTCAACTTTATCAACGAACCATTTCACAAGATCTCGTAATTATGGTAAAACTCTCTCTCTCTCTCTCTCTCTCTACCCCTCTCTCTCGCTCTCTCCCTCTCTCTATACCCCCCTCTCTCCTGTGGCCCTCCTCAACTGATCTGAGGTGACAGTTGACTCGTTCTATCATCTCTGCACGTGACAAGCCCTGACCACTCTCACACAACCCTGTTCCTTTAAGGTGTCTCCAAACCCTGTCCCTGCTGCCATTGTACCATTAGGTCAGGGTCCGACCACAGCTGTGTGGTCATGTGACCTGTGATGTGCCTGTAATATGATTAAACAAAGCCTTGGTTATAGCGAATGCAGATCATGTGATCAGCAGCTGATTCGAGGAGGGAATCACTTCCTGTTTAGTAAAGGTTTGCGGTAACTTTTTAATACTGAAAAACTCGCACAGGTCTGACGCGAGGATAAACAGGGCTGCGCAACAGACGCCTGATCGTTCCAGTATAGAAAACAAGACTATCCAGCATGCGCAGTCATGTTTATGAATGTTTGTGTGATCGAAAGCCTCACGGAGCCGCAAATACATGTTTGTTTGTGACTTTTGGAAACAGGAACATGAAAAGTCTGTTGAGATTCAAATCTGCAAGCGACAGTTAAAGTCAGCCGTGGTTATTGTTGGTAATTAACCGGCTGATGCTGTTCAGAGGTCAGAATTCAGTGATATTAGCCGACTGGTGGCCTGGTGGTAAAGGTGCTGGATCACTGATCCTAAGGTTGGGGGTTCAAGCCCCATTCTCAACAGGTTGTCACTGCCCCCCCCCCACAGTGCACTAACTGGGTTATCCAAGGCCGGCCATGTCTCTCACTGTCTCTGGCGAGAGGTTCATGTAAAAGAACCATTGCTGACTTTCAACAAGAGGAGCCGTTTCTGCCCTGCGTTGGCCTGGCGAGCTGTCCAGGGTGTCCTCTGCCCTCGCCTGGAGTCGAGTGGGATAAATGCCAGCCTCCCTGCGACTCTAATTAGGATTAAACTGTTAAGATGACTGGTTTCCTGGACTATCATGTACATGTTTACATTACAGATGTAAATACTATGGAGCCGCACACATATTTCAAGAAACAAATTACAATATAATAATAATAATAATAATAATCCTTTAATTTTCTGAATCAATTTATCTTTTTTTTAATGTCCCACAGAGGCTGAAGCCTACCTCAGCTGACTCCGGGCAAAGGCAAGGTGCCCCCTGAACAGCTTTCCAGTCCGTCATAGGGCCAAAACGCACTCACAATCATTCACAAATGACATGAACATCGAGGTCCCCTTTGAAATAATTAGTCAGTCTAATGTGCATGTGTTTGGACAGAAGGAGGAAACCAGAATAAACAGAGGGAACCTCCACAAGCACGGGAAGAGCATGTAAACCCCACACAGAAATGCGCTAGCCGAGCCTGGGACTTGAACCCAGGACCTACTTGCAGTGGATCAGTCATATTATTATTATTATTATTATTATTATAACCATTTTGATGTCATTGAATACAGAGAGTTGGACTTTTGTACAGTTCCTTGTCCCACAGGATAAGAAAACATACAGTTCAGTACCGATTTTCCCCAAACACCAGATAAAACCTTTAGGATTTTTTTTTTTTTTTTTTTTTAAACCCTCATGCAAATTACACACAGCTTTCTGACTCGGCATCATCTTCCTCTCCTAGTTCTGAACATTCAGAATGACTGGCAACACACACTTGTGCCGACATCAAGACCATCGAGACCACCTCACTAATTATCAGAGCCAGGGCACATGCCCTCGTTAATATGGCCATAATTACCGCGGAGAAGATCAACTCATTTCCAAATGCCATCTCCAGGAAGACAATTCTCCTGGTCGGTAATGGTGCACTCATTATTAAATCAAACGGCGCTGAACCAACGCTCCCCCTCACAGACGCTCGTCTGGTACGTCGGTGATCAATAATGCTTACGCTTACAGATTAGTTTGGTTGACTATCTCTTAGCCATTGCTTTCTTTAATTTTCTACAAGATTGCATTCATCAAGATTCCCAAACACAGATTTATTCCCGGAAGGTGATTCGCAGACTTTTAATGTTAACATCACTGAAAAGTTAAAAGAGCCAAAGGAACTGGTTGGAGCATCAAGGTCAGGATAACGAACAACCTTGACTGAAGCTTCAACACAGATAATATCTATACACACACACACACACACACACACACACACACACACACACACACACATAAATAATGACAGATTTATTACACAGAAATAGAAAAAGCTACGGATGACTCCCCATGACATGGCGCACCATGTCTAGCATGCCTGAAAGGTTATACCTGTGATATCAAAATCATAGAATGTACACAAATAAATAATCTATGCACATCATTCTCATCCTCTTTCTGCTCTGTTCCTATCTCTGTACCTCTCACCGGACCCCAGCCTGCAAGAACCAGGATCTCTCTCACCTCCTTCCTCCTCGTCGAACGAGTTCATGCAAGGAAAGTAGACAGCCAGTGCCTCAAACGAGGCAGACAGGCTCATGCGGCTCTGCGAGCGCTGCATGCGCCCGTTCCCGGAGCTGGAGCATGATCCGGTGCTGGTCGTAGTGCTGGCGGCATCATGGCTCTGTCTTCCCATGTTGCCGTCGGATCAATTTTGTGCCGAAGGAGCTCGAATGGAACTTGAATGCTCAAAATTTAAGTGAATCAATTGCTGTGTATAAGCGAAGAAGCCCATAGGCGTTAATGTGCCGAGTAGAAGCAGTCTGCACTGTGCATTTCAAGGTGTGTGTGTGTGTGTGTGTGTGTGTGTGTGTGTGTGTGTGTGTGTGTGTGAGTGAGTGAGATCCCTGGAGTATGCAACACTAGAGCTCTGAATTGAATGAGGCTGTTTGCTTGTCTCAGCTCCTCTCCTTTCTCTACAGCTTGCACATTCAGACTCTTATCACTTTCTCTCTCTCTCTCTCTCTCTCTCTCTCTCACATGCAGAAACACAGAGGGTGGAGGGGGGAGCAGAGCCTCTTTCCTTCCTCCATTAGCCAATCGGAAGATGTACTGACAGATGAGCACCAAAGACTTAATGAGCTCTACCCAGAGATACAGCCTCAGTGCGTGAGCGTGTGTGTGTGTGTGTGTGTGTGTGTGTGTGTGTGTGTGTGTGTGTGGGGCCATTAGCAATCATAGCATATTCTTTATCCTCTTGACTTCCAGTCTGACCATGTACCACACACTAGACACTTACAGTTCACGTGGCGAGCATATATGCACACGCAAACACAACGGATGACCACACACACACACACACACACACACACACACACACACACACACACACACACACACACACAGGTGTGACATCCTTTCATTTAGCAAACATTTCATCTCCTCAGATAACAAACAGAGACTGCTATCTGCCTGCATGTAATCACCGTCTCTCTCTCTCTCTCTCTCTCTCTCTCTCTCTCTTTATGGTCCCAGCAGTTCATCATTTCCCATCACGTTGACTTGAAAGTAGTCCGGGTCAACAACTATCGTTTTCATTTTACTTTTAATAAAAAAGAGACCATTGAGAATGACTTACAATGCAACGAACATGCAGAACTTAGCACAGAAAGTATAAAAATGATTTGCGATTATGTAAGATTATGGCAAAGTGAAGTGATAGCGTAGAAAGTTATTAAACGCCAATTAAATATAACTTCAGCATTGACATTTGATTGTAATAATCGACAGATCAAAAAAATGTTACTAAACAATTAAAGAAAAAAACGGTCAAAGTTACGACAAGAGATTCTTGATTGCGAGCGAAACGTTAGCTCAGGCATTCAACGATAGCTAGTTCCATGTTAAAAAGACAACATTTAAAAAATAGTTACATTAGCGATAAAAATTACTGGCAGCTGGATAAATTCTGTAATCGCTTAAACCTAATTAGGGTCGCGGGGAGGCTGGCGACCATCACAGTCGACTCCGGGCGAGAGCAGAGTGCACCCCAGACCAGGCCATTGAAGGGCGGAAACATGCTGACGGCTTTGCAGCTACTCTTGTTGGAAAGTCATCAATGGTTCTTTTACATGAACCTCTCACCATGGACAGTCAGAGACATGGCCGGCCTTTGATAACCCAGTTAGCTGCACTGGGTGGAGGGTGGGGGGCTGCTAAAATCTCAACAGAAAATTACCAATAGCTATCAAAAATATCTACGGAAAAGTAGAAAGCTAGCTAAAAATCACTCCAAAAAATTCCTAATAACCAGTTGAAAATCACTACAGAAAATTACAGGTAGCTAGTTAAACATTACCACAAACTTTAACTGGTAGTAATGTAAGAATTATTAGATAAAAGTTAATATAAACAATTTACTTTTCAAAAGATCAAATGCATATTATTGTTTATATTGATGTAATAGTCATATAAACACTCATATAGCAATAATAATTTGGTAATTCTAGTAATAGAACAATTCAAAATCTGAAGAGATTTGGCAGCAAATTCTGCAAATGAATTTTAGAAGCTACTTCGTGCTTCAGTGCATCGCGGGTTTTTCAAAAATATCCATAGAAAAATAAAAAAATAAGGAAATTAAGGAAAAATACGGGAAAAGTTAAGGAAAATGCTGCAAAACGAGGCCAATTGTGCAAAACAAAACAAAACAAAACAAAACAAAACAAAACAAACAAAAACAACAAACAACCCAAAACCCACCAACAAAACTACAGATGCTCCTCGACTTGCATTCATCCATTTTTTCGCTTTTACGTTTTTTTTTTTTCAAAAAAAATAAAAAAAGGCAAATTTTGAGTTTAGACGTGCCTATGTAGTAC
>CM045739.1:9970000-9975000 GCA_024760905.1 Plotosus lineatus
GAGTAAGAGTAGAACATACAGAGGATAGGGTGAGATGGAGGCGGATGGTTTGCTGTGGCGACCCCTGAAGGGAAAAGCCAAAAGGAAAAGAAGAAGAAGAAGAAGATACCTTAAATTCCTATACATGAGCTGTTGTTTGCCTGATGTATGTGAACATCAGTTTGTATTATGCAAGCAATTATCTGGCTTTATTTTATTAAAAAGCTTACTAAATTATATCTGAATTGTTAGTTTAATATCTGTGTAGTGTTAGTTTTGCCGTTGTCTTGGAGAATATGAACCGACTTCACATCTTATTCTCATAATTTTGCACATTCATGAGAGCAATATGGAGGTCTTTTCAACTGGCTAATGCAAACTTTCAAATGTATTTTAGCAGAATGCAACTTTAAAAATGTAAATAAAAAACACCTGGTAATGAAAATTCACAAATGTTTATGTGTAAGAGTAGAGTTTAAAATATACTTTCCTTTAATTTCACTTTAATATGATTACTTTTAGTATTACATTTTCTTTTTATAGTTAAGTATAATAATAATAATAATAATAATAATAATAATAATAATAATCTCCCAACTCTGAGTACTGTATATGGTTTTACAACGGCACAATATTCTTTAAAATTGTTCCAACTGTAGTTTCATAAAGAGCTGCCAGTTCCAGGGCTTCTCATTAATGTCTAATTATTGCAAAATTCCCTTCTTTCAAATCCTCCGTCCAAAGTGTGTTCTTGCTTATATTAGTCACTGTGAACTCACACACTCCCAGCTAAAGAAGGAACAAGAATTTGATATTCATAAGCACACAATAAAGCATGTCAGGTTGAAAGCAGACGCAGAGTCTGGAATCCGGCATGTGTTAGCACTTCATGTTTTCTAAAATTTCAAAAGAAATACCTAATTAATACTTGTAGAAGCATCATAACCCCGAAAAGCCAGTGTGAACATTTCTGCTTTGTTGTGGAGAGGAAATAGTGGCGTATGTAACTACTGAGGCTCCAGACGCTCTAACGTGACCCAGTGTGTGTGTGTGTGTGTGTGTGTGTGTGTGTGTGTGTGTGTGTGTGTGTGTGTGTATGAATAAACACGCTAATGGAGCGAGTCAGTGTGTTTACATCCTTTGTTATCTGTCTGGATCTTGTGCACAGCACTGCGCACTGTCATTTCTGTGCTTGTACCATTCCCAAAAGATACCCAAGCAAAACAACTTTACACATGTTGAGAATTATTTGAGAATTACAATTGAAATGATCAAAAAATGATGGTGTCACAATACCAAAATATAAACCCAACCTATACAATACCCCTTTAAGACCTAGTGTCCTGGTCATGCTGAGTAACGTTCATAAGGAAACCGAAGCTGAAGAATCACTCAATGCAAAACCTACGAAAACACGTTTTAAGGAAGTCTTTTAAAGAAAAAACAAGGAAGTGAATGAAACTAGTTCAGGGACACTTGTAGGCTGTGAGAAAAAAAGCAGCAGACCTGATTTTTCTGTAGTGTCTCACTGCTCGGGGGCGTGTGAGTCACAACATCAAGATTTAACCGGCTAAAAAAAGCCGTGTTCCTTTAAAAAATATCGCTTTGCAAATTCAGCATGACTGTGGATTTGGAGAATGCTGCTCACCGGTTTAACTACATAAATAAATAAGCATAAATGTGATTATTTCATGGTTTTATATTTATATAAACACTATTATGCATTTGAACGAGGCATGCTAACTAACCAAGTGACTAACTGCTTATTTTATGGTTCAACCATTTTAAAATCACCATGAATATTTGATCTGTTCAAAAATAATTCATTCAATTGAATGATGCAAGAAATAATTTTGTGTAGTTTATGTATAGAAACACGGGGTTGCTAAAATTCTCCTGCTTTAATCATTTGAAATGATCTTCTGCAGAATTTTTATTTCGTGGCAATAAAATTATTTGCTCGCAAGAACTATAAAGAGATCTTTCTAAAAATCCATTTGATGTGAAACTGTTGATAAGGAACAACACACAATTATTTAGGCTGATTTCTAATGTACTTCAGCCTCGTGATGTGCATTATTCATTTGTATGAAAAGAAAATGTTGATGAAAAGTTCATTCTTGCTTTCTTTCACTTCTATCAGCTTATTAGCAGCAAGTAGCCTTTAAGTTATGCCTCCAGATCAATGTTCACATCATAGCGCTCAAGTGTCAAACTTGAAGACCATGCGCCAAATCAGGCCCGCCAACTCATTTTATGTGGCCCGTATGAGTTTTCAAAGATTATGATTATCGTACATCCTTTGCATCAACTATTACCATGAAACCTAGTTCATCATCCTTTCCATCCATCATCCACTCTGTGTACTCGACCCTCGCCCAGAGCCGGCTGAGATGTGGGAAAACCTCCTCTCAACACTAGCTCGGATTAAGCAATTGAGAAAATGAATGATCGAAAGAATTAACGTTCTAAGAAGCTCATCATTTTCTCATTTTTCGGGCAAGGGCAGAGTACAGCCCGGACAGCTCGCCAGGCCATCACAGGGCAGAAATATGCAGTTCCTCTTGTTGAAAGTCAGGAATGGTTCTTTTACATGAACCTCACAGCACAGACAGTGAGAGACATGGCCAGCCTATGATAACCCAGTTAGCGCCACTGGGGGGTTTCTCGGAAGCTTTCTGAAGCTATCGGGGTAAAGCTACCGGAAACAGATAAAAAAAACTACTGGAAAAAGCAAACAAGCTTCTCAAATGTTCTAACGGATGGATAACACACTCACAGCTGGTAGAAATCCTAAAAATCCAGGACTGGATTTTCTTTAATTCTCATATAATATAATATCAATAATCATGAAAGAAAGATGTACTGTTGACTTGCTTCCAAAAGTCACGCAATGCTAAATTGGAAAAAGCTGAACATTATTGACATCATTTTTCTAACGAACACGTACCGTGCTTCAATATTAATCACCGTCTTCCGTTTGTATTATAATACGAAACTCTAATATATGAAAGTGTTTGGGGTGACGATCTTCATACAATAACATGTATATGTTATACGTTATAACGTTATATGTTTTATATATATATATATATATATATATATATATATACAGCCTGTAACTAAGATGAAAACCAGACTTTCAACACAATTTCAAATACATTTTAAAACGTCAGGGTTAAGCAAAGCTTCTTCCTTCCCCAGTGAATGTAGGCTACACTCCATGTGAAAATAGCATGGCCCGAAAACCTCGGGGCACAGAGAAGAACGGCATCATCCAGTTACCTTCCCGTCTTCATATATCATCCAGCTACCTTCGAGATTAATTAGAGCCGGGCTGAGGCAGAGGTGAGGTAGGATGATGGCTTCGGATAAGACGAATTACCGTTAGCTTTACATGACTCGCTTATAAGCGGAATTGGAAAACGCTAATAAGGCTTATGGATGGCGTTCCACCGCAGGTGAAGATGGAAAACAGAGAGGTGTGGAAGAGAGACTGTGGAAATGGACGCACATACATCACCATGGCAACACTAAATCTGTGTCAACTCACATCCTGAGAGTGTTTGAGAACTCGTCTGAGCACTCTCTGCAATGGGATTGTTTTTTTTTTTCTTTTGCCTTCAAAACATTTACCCCACCCCACCCCCACCCACCCAGATAAAATAGCTTTAATAAGGTGAAATGAAAAAATGCGTATGCAGCATGTGGGTATTTTTGGTTTTCCAAAAACTGCATGACCAAACCAGGCCTCGTTTCTATTTTGTAGCAGCACTCATAAAGGACCTTATTAACCGAAGTCCTGAATGATTTAGTTTGTGTTTCTTGCTGATTTCCTGAAATACACCATAAATCAAAACTACCGCCAATGGAGCCATCGGACCACCAAACAGAACTCTGAGGTTCACATATACTTCTCCAGATTAATTTTGAAAAAACTGAATTAATATAGAAATACAGTGGTGCCTTGACTTACGAGTGTCTTTTATAACGAATTTTCCATGATACGAGCTTCAATCTACCAAAAATCTGCCCCGTCCAACCAGCAAAATTTTGATTTATGAGCTCTGCTGGGGAAATGGCTTTTCTGTGCCAATTAGACTCTTATTCTTCCGCATGTATTCCTCTGCGCTGCAAGAACGCCTCGTGCAGTGCTTCTCAATTATTTTCTTTGACACCCTCTATAGGAAGAAAAAAAAAATGTACGACACCCCCCCCCCAGCTCCCCATGCGCAGCTATAAATAGTGTTTACTGCACTTCATATCGTTTGCTCTGTTTTTTCCCTACACCGTAGGGAACACAGTGAGAGCGCCACTACCACCTACTGTAGAGGATGCCCAATTACACTTAATTATAGTACAGTATGGCAAAAAAGCATGTTCCCCTGGTATCACACCACGCCACACTATTTGAGAAGCATCAGCCTTGTGGGAGCTCACCACGAGCCTTTCCGCGCTGGCATTTGTAGCGTGCACATGCACAAAATTCTCCTCCTCCCCCTCCTCCTCTGTTATGCAGCACCTCATGCCTGCCCGCGTGACATCTTCACACCCATGTGAAATCTTTGCCGCAGTCGATGATTGGAAGGGTTAGTTGACTTATTGTTTATTCTTGTTTTATTATTATTTATTAGTAATTATTATTAATGTTAATGTACATGTATTATTATGAAATATTTATTGTTTTTACATGTTTATCTTTAATATATTAGGTCAAATATACGTGTTTGTGGCAGATGGTATGACTTTGGGGAGGTTTGGGAGGGATTCATTGGTTTTCTGTTATTTTTTATGAGAATAATTGTTTCATCTAACAAACTTTTTATTTTACGAGCCTGTCATCGGGACGGATTAAATTCATAAGTCAAGGTACAACTGTATAAATAAAAAACCTTTTTAACGACATCTAAAGCAAAAAAAGTGAGTGTTTGTGAAGTACAATACATGAACTGTTTTGATTACATAATAGTGGATTATGGTGATTTATATTTATGGAATTTTGACAGGCACCAGTTTATATT
>CM045739.1:9980000-9995000 GCA_024760905.1 Plotosus lineatus
TATTATCATCATCATTATCATTATTATTATTACTACTCGTATTATTATTATTATTATTATTATTAATAGTGAATAATAGTGATTAAGGCGAGAGCTGGCACAGCAAAATACCTTGAAAATATCTCGACCGGCATGGTGAATGAACACCCTGAATGCTGAAATAGCATCCTACAGTGTAAAAACTTGGGATTTTACTCTGTGGATGTTTTTCCTACTGACTACAAGACAAGAGGAGACTGAGAAAACAACTTTAAAACAAAAAAGTATTATCATCATTTCAGTTCATTTTCTGTAACCGCTTCATCCTAATTAGGGTCGCGGGGAGGCTGGTGCCCATCCCAGCCAACTCAGGGTGAGGGCAGAGTACACCCTGGACAGCTCGCCAGGCCATCGCAGGGCGAAAACACGCTGACGGCTTTGCAGCCTACTCTTGTCGAAAGTCAGCAATGGTTCTTTTACATGCCTCACACCATAGACAGTGAGAGACATGGCCGGCCTTTGATAACCCAGTTAGCTGCACTGGGGGCAAAAAAGTATTATTTTTGAGTAAATAAAAACTATTAGATGTGTAGATTTCTGATGCATTAAAGTAATACCATGGGACATGATGACTGGGTATTAAAATAAAATAAAACAAATAAATAAATAAAATAGAACTGCAATAGCCTGGCGAGCTGCCCAGGGTGCACGCTGCCCTCACCCGAACTTGGCTGGGATGGGCGCCAGCCTCCCTGCGACCCTAATTAGGATTAGGCAGTTACAGAAAATGAACTGAACTGAACTGAATAAATAGAATAGAAGTTAGCTGTGATCTATTAAACTAGCATAAATACGTTCCAGAGGGCAGCAGTGACCCCGTGATAAAGATGCTGGATTGCTGATCTTAAGGTTGGGGGATTGAGCCCCACTGTCACCAGTTGTCATCACTGTCCCCCAATGCAGTGAACTGGGTGATCAAAAGCCGGCGGTGTTTCTCACTGTCTATGCTGTGAGGCTGTAAAGGAACCATTGCTGAATGACCATTTGCCCTTTTATACTTTTGGCCGAACACCAATTTTCCTGAGAACTTCCACCAGTAAACGTCAGTGAAAGTTATGTAATGCTCAGAGTTAGTATCAGTAAATGTGTGAAATGTCTGTATCTTTCTGCAAGGTCACGCTTTGCAATACCTGTTTTCATATATTATTGATGGTTTGCATAATTTCGATGTGATAGTGGTGGTATTAAGAGGTGAGTTAAATTCAGGAAGTCCCAGTGAAGGTCCAGGTACCAAGTGCATGGTCCGCCACTGTTTTTGTTTAGACAGATAAGATAGTAAGATTTACTCATTGCTTCACTGCACTGATTAAAATATTAAACGTGTGCATTTGGCTACAAATGTAACATGGTAAACCGGTTAATGCAAAATTCTAGCTAGAGCCCTGTCGCATATTTGGCACAGCAGGTCCAGAAGAGAATGGACAAAGTTCGAGAAGAGCTGTGGATCTGTCGTACAATACTTTTGTACTGAAAAATGCCATCATAGTTTCTTATGGAGTTTTAAACATGTCATGGAGTAATTGGAGAAATTCTTGACGACAGGTCCATTTCCTGGTTCCGGTGTGGTATGCCCTAGAGTCGTAACATCAATTCTACGGCTGTTTTATTGTAAACATTCAATTTTATGTGTTTTTTTTTTATGGTCATCTAACGCACTTAGGATCCCATGGCCTTCTTACAGTAGTACTACTGCCTTATGTTCAACCCATGACATTTCTAGGTCAAGTGTACATACAGGGATCCCTCACTTTCCGCGGTCAATGGGGACCGAGACCCCGCAGCGACCGTTGATTTCCGCGAAGTAAGATCGCCTCCCCTGACTGACGTATACGTACATGTATATGTGTATATAATATCAATAAATACATATTCAATATTATAAATGCTTATAATAACAAACATTCAAAAATAATGCATAAGATGCAAATAAAATATAAATACACACACACACACACACACACACACACACACACACACACACACACACACAGAGATGCACGCGCACACACTCAGATGTGCATCTCACATAAATGTAAGTGGTTCGGTTGAGGGGGTTTTGGGTTTTTTTTTTTTTTTTTTGCACGATTGGCCTTGTTTTGTGGCATTTTCCTTAACTTTTCACTATTTTTCCTTAATTTCCTTCTTTTTTAGTTTTTTGATGAATACTTTTGAAAATCCAGTGATGCACTGAAGCCGCAGAAACTGAAGCGTGAAGTAGTAAGGGATCACTATACGTCTTTTTTGTCTTGCAACAATGAATATCATATGATTTGACTGACAGACATATCCGACCAATCAGATTACTTTTATAACTCACTTTATATAATTGACATGACAAAGCAAGTGTTAAAACTAACAGGTTTCTTAAGTCTGAAATAACCAGATAACTGTCTTCTTCCCTTTCGGCTTTTTCCCTTTCTCAGGGGTCGCCACAGTGAATCATTTGATTCACACTTTTTTGATTTGGCAGAGGTTTTTATGTCGGATGCCCTTCCTGTCACAACCCTTTTAGCAAGGGACAGAAACACGCTGACGGCTTTGCAGCTACTCTTTACGAAAGTCAGCAATGGTTCTTTTACATGAACCTCTCACCATAGACAGTGACAGACATGGCCCGCCTTTCATAACCCAATTAGCTGCACTGGGGGGACAGTGACAACCTTGTGGGGACTCGGACCCCCAACCTTAGGATCCTTAGGAGCCTGCGCCCTAACAATTCGACCACCACTGAACACTTACTTACTGACACAAAAGAAAGAACTCTCCGCTTTGCTGGGATTCACATCAGTGCAGGCTGTGTTCTAAACGAGTTCAATGGCACCCTCGTGCACTTGAAAGACCGGAAGTCTGTATAACCCACAACAAGTACACTACTTTTGCAAGTACACTACTTTCGGTATTGAGCGCTTCACATATTGTAAGCGTTGATTGGCTGTTTTAAGCTTCATATAAAGTGACTCGGTATAAATAAGTGACTTATTTGAAATTAATGTTGATATTATTTGATATATTTGATATTATTTTACAATGTTATGTTTATAAGTGAGTCATGAGCGTCATACGTTACAAGTCATACGTCATACGTCATTGTAACAACTTACATTCACTTTCAACTTACGTTCGGCCGTCCAGAACCAATTAAAAATTTAAGTCGGGGAGCATCTGTACTCCCATCTGTTAACACACACTTGCAAACCTCAAAGCATCTGCTGGGGCTTTTGCATTTCAATACTGTTTGTATTGATGGTTATTTGAAAAGAAATTGCACTCAATGTCTCTTTTTTTTTTCAGTGACTGTGAGAATTAACGAGAAGCTTTCCAAGGTCTAAAAGGACATAAATAAGATTATGTGGATCACTTTAAATACGAGTTATAACCACAATAGTGCCGTTACTTTACCTTCATTCAGAACCAAAGAGAAATAAACATACTAGTATATCAGCTTGATTTACAGACAGAGCATGAAACCCGCACTGCCGAGGCAGTGATGCATATATTCAAGTTCTCCATGGAGATGGTTTATAAAGGAAAGAATCACCAGCAGTGCGCTGACATTTTATCATCAGTAATATCAGTGTTACTACACTTAAGCAGTGCTGAACTACTACTACTGAATTTCATTTCGTGTCTGTGTTACTCATGGATCTTCTACTGTTTGTGTGTGTGGGGGGTTCTGCTGATGAAATGAAGATTCAGAGAGAGGTGCTCACATTATGGCCCATATATCAGTTTTGCATGGATCCGGATACAAGCCCCACTTTTTTTTGCTGAATAATCTTATCAGAATGACGCCCTATGAATCTCCATTCAGTGGGCCATGTATTCAATATTATTTATGAGTCTTCAGAGCTTCAGGGCTTCCCGTATTGTGATCAGATGCCAGGATTCGGTCAGCATGACTAAAACGCTCTATATGCTTAATTACTTAAAAGGAATGAAATTAAAGCTTGGATATTTAAATTGATTCGATTCCTGGGCTCAGGTGTTTCTGTGTGGAGTTTGCATGTTCTTCGTTCTTGCCTGAATTTCTTCCGGGTACTCTGGTTTTCTTCCACTGTCTGATAAAATGCACAGTTGGCTAATTTGCTGATCCAAATCTCCCCTGTGTAATTGTGAATGACTATATGAGTGTTGGTCCTGTGATGGCCTGGCGAGCTGTCCAGGGTGTAGTACCCCACCCTCGCTCAGAGTTGGCTGAGATGGTTGCCTGCACTCTAATTAGGATTCAGCGGTTTAGAAAATTAATGAATTAACCCTTTAAAGCTCAAATTATTTTTTGCACTTAAAAAAATAAATAACACTCACAAATTCATAAACGGTACAATCCTGCGCACGCAAGGTTGTCTCACAGCTGACTGAGGCATGTGGCATCAAGCTGTGTTGCATCAGGTGATGCCACAACAAGTATAGAACACTTGAGCACTACTGAGTACAATGCGTCTAGTATTTATTAGCATTTTTGAAAGAGGACCATATGGTCCTGCCGGGTATTGAAGGGTTAACCTATTGTATAATGTAATGTAAAGTAATACAACATAGCGCAGTGGTGGCAAGGTAGTAGGGTGCTGGATTACTGATCCCAAGATTGTGGGTTCAAGGGCCATTATCAACAGGGTGTCACTGAAACCACCAACCCCCCCCACCCCCCTCACCCCCCCACCCCCCACCCACCCACCCACACACACACACACACACACACACACACACACACACACACATCTAACATGTCTAACTGGTTTATCAACGGTCGGCAATGTCTATCACTGCATACAGTAAGAGGCATGTAAAAAAAAAAAAACTTTGCTGACAGTGAGAGACATGGCTGGCCTTTGATAACCCAGTTAGCGGCACTGGAGGGACAGTGACAACCCATGGAGAGTGGGGCTTGAACCTTATGATCAGTGACCCATCACCTTTACCACCAGGCAATCACGTGATGTAAAGTTATTTATCAATAGTTAGCTGTAATATGAGTTATAAAATAGTACGTATTGTATTTTAACAATACAGCATAATTTTTAATTATTATAATTTTTTATTATAATCAGAGCAGTTTTATTTTTAATTTTGATATACTGTATTAATCCTATAAAGGGAAATTATCTCCTCTGCATTTATCCCATCCAAAGTCCAAAGCTCACACACTGGGGGCACAAGGGGAGCAGCTGGGGGTTAGGCACTCTGGCTCAAGTGCACTTCAGCCGTTAATACAGAGGAAGGGAAAGTGCAGCTCACTCCTCCCACCACCACCACACCTTCGTCCTGCTCGTTCAGGAATCAAACCAGCGACCTTTCATTCCCAAAGCTGCTTCTCTAACCACTACGCTGCACCCGATCCTTCACTCATTCCTTTTCCTGAACTGCTTAATCCTAATTAGGGCCGTCAGGAGGCTGGCACCCACGTCAGCCGACTCTGAGCAAGGGCAGAGTACACTCTGAGAAGCTCGCCAGGCCATCGCAGGGCAGAAACACGCTGATGGTTATGGGCTGCACCTGATGCATTCGTCTATCATTACAAGTTAGAAACAACCCCCTGTACATTTGGTTCTATCCACAACAGCCATGAACACAGATGACACACAGCCTGTCTTGCCTCCTATCATAATCATACACATACGGTACACTGTGAGTCATTTTAAAATAACCATTCAATTCTAAACATAGCACAGACCCAGGATGTGCCATCCAGTTCTTTCTCGCTTTCGGAACACTGGATTTAGCTTTCGACAAAAAAATGGATTTATATTCAGTGAGCCAAGAAGGTGGATTTTCAAATATTATATATCCTGGAACAGCACCAGCAAGGAAAGTTTAAAAAACAAAAACAAAAAAAAAAAAGATTCAATACTAAAATATTATTTTTTGCTCAGGGTTCACATTCCCTTTATAAAACACACAGATTGAATTAATTATATTATAAAATGTCTACAGATAAGTGTACATTGCATTTTACCAACACAAAACCTTTCGCTATGCCTTCTGCTTGCACCTCTGCATCAGTGTTTCTGTCAAGAGGTGTGAACTGTGTGTTCAGAAACGGGTTTAGCCTCGCCCCCTTTTTTTCATCATCCTGTTTTCCAGCAGCTAAACATAGAAAACTCCGCATGCAGAAAGTCAACCGTCAATCAACAATCTTATGACAGATTTTCAGCAATAATTAAATAAATATTGTGCTATACATCATAATATGATAGATTCATGCACTGAATAAAAGTGGAGCCCTGTGAAAAAAATTTGGGGCTTTTTTAATTTATTTATTTTATCCATTCATCATTAATTATTCTGTAGAGGTTTTAGAAATGTAGGCCATGTTCTCTGGGAAAATTAAGCAGAATCAATGGCAAAAAAAAAAAAAATTCAGTACAGCGATTAAAAATAGTTTGGATGTTGTTTTTAAAGAAAAAAAATGTTTTCAAAAATAAAAACTGTCATTAGTATACAGTCCCGGGTGTCGGCGCACATCAAGTTCTAAGCAAAGTGTAAACAGCCAATCAGCATCGTGATGCCTGCCATGCAAAATTTATTTAATCTTTTTTTCTTTTTTTTTTTTTGCACACACTTCCTAAGAGCTTCTTCGTATCTGTAGCCCCTGGGTGGACCTTGAACAGCTTGCCAGACCAGCACACATACAACCATTCACACATTCAACAGCCAGGTGGCCAACTGTGCATTTTCTTTTCGACTGTGGGAGAAAACTGGAGTACACAGAGGAAACCCATGTCAGCACTGGGAGAACATGTGAACTCCACACAGAAGATGCTACTACCCTGAGAGTCAAACCTGGGATCCAGCCCTGCTCCGCTATTAATTTATTTATATTGGTTTTGTGTGCTTGTTCGCTTATGTTTCCATGTAGTATTAACTAAAACAATCATGAAACATTCTGTCCTATGGACAATTCAGAGATTATCCACCTTGCCTTTAGCGCATCATTGCTAATTACAGTAGTGCCTTGACTTACAAATTTAATCCGTTCCGAGGGTGAGCTCGTAAGCTGAAAAATTCATAACATGAAACAATTATCCCAATAAAAAATAACAGAAAACCAATTAATCTGTTCCAACCCCCTCCCAAACTCATATAACCTGCCACAAACACGTAATATATTGAGTTAATACATTAAAGAGAAACATGTAAACACAATAAATATTCCATAATAATACATGTACATTAACATTAATAATAATTAATAATAAATAATAATAAAACAATAATAAACAATAAATCAATGAACCCTTCCGATCATCGACTGCGGTGAAGATGTCACGTGGGCAGACATGAGGTGATGTGTAACAGAGGAGGAGGATGAGGAAGATAATTTTGTGCGTGTGCACACTATGAATGCCAGCACAGAAAGGCTTATGGTGAGCTCCCAAGGCCAGTGCTTCTCAAATACCCAAGGGGGGCACGGTATGATGCCAGCGGGGGGGAATGACCCTGGGGAACATGCTTTTTTGCCATACTGTACTAGAATTAAGTGGCATTACGCATCCATTCAAGTAGGTGGCAGTAGCGCTCTTATTGTCGCTCTATGGTGTAGGGATAAAGCACCGAGCAAACGATATGAAGTGCAGTAAACACTATTTATAGTCATGCATGGGGTGCTAGGGGGGAGGGGTGTTGAAATTATTTTTTTTCTTCCTGGAGGGGGCATCACAGAAAATAATTCAGAAGCACTGCACAATGCATTCTTGGAGTGCGGAGGAATACACACGGATAAGTACAAGGCTAATCAGCCTGGAAAAGCCATTTACCCAGAAGAGCTTGTAAATCAAAATTTGCTCTTTGGATGAGGCAGATTTTTGGTGGGATCGAAGCGCATATCATGGAAAATTCATTATTAAAGACAAGGTACCACTGTATTCAATTTGGATGCCTGCCTGTGCTTTCTATTCAGATGTGCAGAAGGAAATTAGTGTCCGATATTTTTCTTCATTTGTCGATAAGACAGCAACAAATTAAAGACTAATAACCTGATACATACACTTTACTTGTCCCAGGTGCCCATGCTACTGATTTATCCAGGCCTGTAAAACTATTCAGTGAAACAATGGCTCTTTTAAACCACAGTCTTTGTGCCAGGAAGCTCATTTGTCTTCTGTGCTAAACTCGTATACGTGGATATAGTGCAGAGCGAGCTACACTGCACTTCAGATTTCATAAAGTGTCGTTTCTACAGTGAATCGGGAATTAATGGTTAAGGTTCTGTGTCGGTACCAAAAAAAAATAAAAATTATGAGTTGAGTCCCAGGAGTGCCTGAGACACTGCCGCGCCCTTGAGCATCTCCTTGAATCCATCCCGTCAGCCTCAGACACTGATGCTGTGCCTATGTTTTCGTACACTTGCAGCCTGATTGCCTTTCTGTATTTCTGTACACTAATTTCCTTTGGGGGTTCGGATTTTTTTAACACAGTGCTGCAGTGAGGTTTTGGGAGAATGTAGTACGTGGACTGAAAAAAAAACAAAAAAAAAAAAAACACACATTATAGTTTTTGTGTCATGGTCTGTAAAAACATATAGCAAATGTTGCTTCGGTTACATAGATGCCACAACTTTAAAAAGCAACATAAATATCAATTTACAGCAGAATTTGGTAGATGCTCTTATCCAGAGTGATGTACAATTCTCCTTTTGTCATATAAAAGCGATTGAGTATTAAGGGCCTCGCTCAAGGGTCCATCAGTGGTGATACTGGTCATTGAACCGCAGTCTGTTTCTGAAAGTCCTTCCTTTAAAACTAATCAGCTCATTGTCACATTTCAGAAAATATATCTGATTGATATACATCACCAGCTAACGCAGTAGGGCAAATTACCGATCAGTAATTGCATAGCAAACGCTAATTTTGTGAAATCCAATTTGACCTTGAAAAAAATTAATCAAGGTCATGGTCATCAACCCTCAGGCAGCAGGATGTTGAGGTGAGCTGAATTCAATATTGGGGGTCCTATGAGAGATCGATGATCAATAATTGTGCACTGAAGGTCACTGACCTTAATATGACCTTGTTAAAATAGGTCGAGGTCAAAGTCTGCAAGGTCTGTTCAAAATAAGAAAGTTGTTTAAAACAAATTGATAATCATTATTTGTACGGAGAAGGTGCGAGATGGACTAACAGACAGACCGATATAATGCCTTACCATGTCCCCTCTCAACACTCTGTGATGACAGGAGAGAAAAATATATAAACAAATAAAAATCATTGTATCAGCCTCTATGGAGAAAGATGCTAAAGAGTTGTCTCCTATGACTGCTGAGCCCATACTTATACAGCTCAGTGTTATTTCTACTCCATTCCCTGTTTCAGTCACTCTGAATATAATCAGCGACATAATTAAAGTCAAGTAGGTCAATATGAATTAGGTTTCGTGATAGTGCAGGATTAGCTGACTGAAGTCTCTGTGACTGTGATCATCCAGAAATACGAGAACAGGCCGAACGCTAGTCCTGGAACTCTGAAAAGTAGGTATGATACAGGCCAAGGAGTACACGTGACCCAAAAAGTTAACTGCTCATACAATCATGTACATTGTTCAGTAAGCAGCACTTCCGCAGTGAAACATGATGCCGCCAAAGTGATGAACACTGTAACGTATTTAAAAAGAAACTGATGCCTTTCATCCAAGTACTGAACAGGGTGCCGTATGATCTGAATACCACGGAAGTAGCAGAGATGCTTCTATATATTTTAGAGGAAAATCACAAAAGCAACAAGAATGCCCAGCTCTGTATCCAGTGCCGGATCGACTTTCCGTTCCTGGCACAAAGACCAGGATAGAAAGAGAACAACTCCACGTGACTGCTGCTGACGCTTATCTAGTCTTTGCAAGTCCCAGGAGATGACAAAAGTGCTGGTGAGGATTCAGAAAGCACATTCTGCACATTACGGCACAGAAAGGAGGTCAGAGCAGATCGCAAAGCCTGAAATAACACCCTTTTGATAAACGAGGTAGAAAAACAAAAGCACAACAAGGTTTTTTCAGAGTTTTGTGGTAATAGCAAGATTCTCCATCTCCAGCAACCGATAAACGTAAATGTTCTAAAATTCTAAAGGCCCAACATACGAAGCAATGTCTCTGCAAATCATAATTTTGCAGCAGCACTAATGCTTTACTGCAGCATAAACGTTACCACAAGGGCAACTACAGTTTAGTACAAACCAAGGGCATATATCAAATTATAGAATGCTATTTCTGTTAAATTTATATTCTTCGCTAAGCTTGAATACTCATTCATTCATTTTCTGAACCACTTAAACCTAAACAGGGTTGCAGGGAGGCTGGCTCCCATCTCTGGGCAAAGGCAGAGTACACCCCAGACAGCTTGCCATGCCAACTCAGGGCAGAAATAAGCTGAAGGCTATGCAGCCTACTCTTGAAAAGAGTCAGCAATGGTTCTTTTACATGAACCTCTCACCAGAAACAGTGAGAGACATGACTAGCCTTTGATAACCCAGTTGGCTGCACTGGTGGGACAATGACAATCTATTGAAAGTGGGGCTTGAACCTCCAACCTTGGGATCAGTGATCCAGCACATTATCACCAGGTCACCACTGCTCCAGCTTGAATACCGAGCATGTAATCAAAACTATGCTTTTAAGTGAGATGAAATTCCAGCCTTCTCCTGTCACACATATCTGTCCATCATCTGGTCATTTTTCCTTACAATTTTGAAAGTGCAAATTGCTAATTGTTTGATAGTATGAGCTATTTTCAAAAGGCTGCTATTTCACGATTGCAAATGCAAAATCGTTAGAATACCATGTGATTCCCTCATTTCATATAAGAGAAGTTAATGGCAATAATAACAGTCTACTGATATTAAACTAACAAATCTGTTGTAAAGTTGTGAATTTCAGAATGAATCAAACAAATCACATGAAGAAATCGTACATGTACCAGTCTATAAAGTTGCTCCATTCTTTTCTTTTATTGTTTAGTAATTTATACTATTTATGTATCTATTTACTTATATAATATATATGTATGTGTGTATGTTTGTATTTGTATCTATTTTTGCACCCCCTACTGATGATACCTCAAGAGCCTGTAACAGTGAATTTCTCCATTGTGAGATTAATAAAGCTGTATCTTATCTTATCTTATCTTATGTTTCCATTCATATACATTAAGCAAGAGTCGAGTCACACATATGAAAGTAAAGATAAAAGCACAATGTATTGGTATGTAAATTAGTTTTATATTACAAACAAAAATATGATGTGATCCTGTGACTTTTCACATTACATAAAACAAGAAATCCATGCGAAAGGCTAATTTTTATAGGGAGAGATGTAATCTTTGCAGGCAAGCTTTTATTAATTGTGGGTTTAATTTAAGCCTCAGTCTAACATAGCAGGTCGGTAAGGTCGTCTGGATCACTCGTCCTAAGGTTGGGGGTTCAAGAGCCATTCTCAACAGGTTGCCGCTGTCCCCCCAGTGCAGCTAACCGGGTCATCAAAGGCTGGCCATATCTCTCACAGTCTATGGTGCGAGGAATGTAAAAGAACCACTGACTTTTGTCAAGAGTAGGCTGCATAACCGTCAGTGTGTTTCTGATGGCAATGTGTGGAGTTGCGACCCCATTGCTTCTATCTCCGCACTGTAAGGTTGCACGCTATGGAAAGTACAAGAACAGCAAAAAATACTATGGAGCGCCAAGTGTGTAGCTCGGCTGCAGCCGGGATAAATGAATGAATGACTTCACAATGGATGATGGTGGATGAGCTTTGCCTTACGAGGTCAAATAGCATTTTTTAAGAACTGTACCATACGCTTCATTCTAAATATATTACAGCCAATGAGCTAACTCAAGAACCATAAGGGTGAGTGGCCATTTATGGAACAATTTGGACTTGTTAAAAAAACAAAAAACAAATAAAGACTAATTTAACTTTTGCCACCATTAAGTAAGGCATCTGTGACGCCTACCGTACTGATCTACATGGTCTACCTGATGTTACTGTAGATGTAACCACTGCAGTACATACAAAAAATACATCCCTGGAATGTCTCACAGATGCTCACATTACTTGGGAAAATGCATATTTTGCAAGAGACCACCCCTGAAATCCACTAGAATGGCCACAAAGTTCTAATGGTAGCCAAAGCCAGTAAGACCTTAACTTTTGTGTATCAACCAATCATCAGGTAAACTTAGGGTAAGCTTCATATTCCATACTCACTGCTTCATATTCCATACTCACTTCATATTCCATACTCACTTTGTAAGCATATTGTTTACCCTATTAATAAAAGTCGCAGTCATGCATTCTTTTAACACTAACAATGCATTTTGAACAGTTTATCCATATATCATGCAGGATTTAGTTGCTAGGCGGCACAGTGGCGTCGTGGTTCGCACAGCCGAATCACAGCAAGAAGGCGTGGGTTTGATTTCCAGCGTCAGCATCTGTGTGTGAGGGTTCTATGTTCTCCCTGTGCTTGCGTGGGTACCCTCCAGGTACTCTGGTTTCCTCCAACAGTCCAAAAAAATGCACTGTAGGTGAATTGGCTGTTCCAAATTGCCCTGTGATGGCTTAGTGATCTGTTCCGGGTATAACTCACTGAGATGGGTGCCAGCTTTCCTGCGACCCTAATTAGGATTAAGTGGCTTAGAAAACGAATGAATTATATGGTTGCTGTTGTCCCTCACGTTTTAGTTTCAAGTTTGAATTCTCAAGTGTTTCTCCTTGAGCTTTAAGTTTGGGAACGAAGAGCACACTCATTTAAATATTGTTCCTCCGCCGACTTACACATCACATCATTATTGTGATTAGTGTCTGCAAATCACCCACAACATCTCACTGCATGTGCAAATCAGTACTTTTAAAAATAATAATAATTATTATTATTATTCAGGTCCTGCACGCCAAGCTTTCATGCAGTTTTTTTTTTTTTAATAACAAATAATAGCATAATTTAAGAAACAGGAGCACTTAGACTCTGCCAGTCTAAAAACCGAACAAGAAAATCTACACATTGTAACATCATCAGAGGGAACTGCTGTAATACCACAATTCAAAGAAGCATTCAAACATTCCAATGTACAAAATTTAATCTAAATCATAAAAAAAAAAAATAAAAAAAATCTAACAAGACTTTCTTGTCTAAAGCCAAACATCTGGAAGAAATCTGAACATAACATTTGTGCAATTCTGCAAACAAACACACAAATCCAAGGTAGCTTAATCCCAATTAGGGTCGGGGAGGGCTGACGCCCATCTCAGCCGACTGTGGGAGAGGGCACAGTACACCCTGGACAGCTTGCCAGGCCATCACATGGCGGAAACACGCTGACGGCTATGCAGCTGCTCTTGACAAAAGTCAGCAATGGTTCTTCTACATGAACCTCCCACCATAGACAGTGAGAGACATGGCTGGCCTTTGATAACCCAGTTCGCTGCACTGGGCGGCAGTGACAACCTGTTGAGAGTGGGGCTTGAACCCCCAACCTTGGGATCAATGAGGGAACATTAAAAAGCAGGGTTTAAAGCACCAGTATGTATAGTATGTATATGTTTACAGTATTTTTACAGTAGAATGTTCGTATTTTTGTGAAATCCTTTCATAAAAACTAAAGTTTTATTTACCTAAAAATTCAAAAATTTGTAATATCTACAATTTCTTCTTTTTTTAAAGACAAAAATGTGTAGAGCAACAACTGCAAAGTAATTCTTAATAGGATCAAGCTGGTTATGGTATGACTAATAAGGACATCATGTTCACACGACAGATGTGCAGAATCCAGATGTCCAAGTGTACTCAGAAAAACACAAGCACATCATTATTTACTGATGTAAATACAGGGATCCCTCACTTTCCACGGCTAATTGGAACCGAGATCCCCCTGGAACCGCAGAATTCCGCGAAGTAGGATCAACTCACCCCTGACTGACGTATATGTGCATCTATATGTGTATATAATATCAATAAATACATATTCAACGCTATAAATGCATATAATAACAATTAAACATTCAAAAATAATGCATAAGATGGAAATAAAATATAAATACACACACATACAGACACGCGTGCACGCACTCAGATGCGCGCCTCACATAAAAATGTAAGTAGTTTTGTTGGGGGGTTTTGGGTTGTTTTTTTGTTTTTGTTGTTTGGGTTTTTTTTTTTTGCATAATCGGCCTTGTTTTGTGCCATTTTCATTAACTTTTTCCCTATTTTTCCTTAATTTCCTTATTTTTCAATTCAATGAATATTTAAAAAAAAAACCTGCAATGCACTGAAGCCACATGAATTGAAACGTGAAGTAGCGAGGGATCCCTGTATATGACTTTTTCAATGTAATTCATGAAAATTGAATTAATATTTCTTGGTTGTGGACGACACGCAACAAAACACAACGACGTCAGTCCAGAAGCTTTCAACGCCAAATTCCAATAAAGGCCAGGCTTCTAGCGCTCGTCAGTTTGAGCTCCAGATTGCTCTCAGTGCAGTACTTCCTGCTGGCCATCGCACATCTCTCACTTCCAGTCCAGTCTCTTGTCCATCTGGTACGAATGGCACCACGTTGGCAGACACCGCAGAGACTTCATAATCACTCCAGCTTAAAAGATACAGCCACGTGTGTATATTCACATGCTGTATGACTAAGCTGCTAAATGTACAACAGTAGATTGAGGGTCTCACAAAAGAAAAAGCTGAATGAGAGACAGCAACAATGTCGGACTCATTTAAAAATGAATTACTGCTGTGCTTTGTGGCGTCACGTGTACAAACAGCAAAAAGCGAGACTAGACAATATGTTCATACACGATGATTCAAGGGGTCAGCGTGAAGCAGACGGCAAGTCAACATCTAGGCTGTTCCGAGGCTGTGTCTCACTGCAATCAATGACCATTAAATGTTCGCGCTGATGACATTATTCGCTGAAAAAAAAAATCAATAACGAGAAATAAATTGGCAGAGATGGCATGCTGAGTATACCAAAGCACGTT
>CM045739.1:10000000-10040000 GCA_024760905.1 Plotosus lineatus
ATCGAAGGGAATGCAGGATTTACAGGAAGGATAAAGTCTTGGATGGAATATAGACTGTAATTGTTATATAATGTCGCAGAATATGAACGCAAGTTCAGAATTGGCCACTGAAATTGTTGATTGCAACAGTTTTAAAATTTAAATCTGTTTCCTACACGCATTTTCAAGAGTATTGTTTGTTTTGTTTCCAATGAACTTCGAAGTTTTTCTACTTGGATTGTGCGTTTGTAAGCTATGTTCATTTCATCATTTCATTTTCTGTAACCGCTTAATCCTAGTTAGGGTGCGGGGAGGCTGGCACCCATCCCAGCCGACTCCAGGCGAGGGCAGATTACACCCTGGACAGCTCGCCAGGCCATCGCACGGCGGAAACACGCTAACGGCTTTGCAGCTACTCTTGACAAAAGTCAGCAATGGTTCTTTTACATGAACCTTACACCATAGACAGTGAGAGACATGGCCGGTCTTTCATAACCCAGTTAGCTGCCCTGAAGGAATCTATGTTGAGATTTTCATTAAATTTCTACCAGAGCTGGAGTTATGAACGAGGAAGACTCCAGAAGATTTTGCCGATGATCTGGAACAAATTTTTGATCCTGGAATTTTTTAGGGGATTCTTTAACATAGGGAGCAAGCCTGTTTAGTATTGTGTCTAAGTGGAGTATTACAGCAGGCCCAACTACCTGTTGTACAGTTGTACAATATACTTTGTTATATGCAGATTTTCATGAAATTTCTATTACAGGTGAGCTTTGAACAAGGAAAACTCATTGGATTTTGGTGAAGATCAAGATAAACTTAATCTTGAGATATTATAATTATTATTATTATTATTATTATTATTATTATTTATACTGATAATTAATCACTAATAATACAATTTCAACAAGCAGCTGAACACTAGGTTACCTGTCAACATTAATATGCTGCACTGTAGCATTCTCAGCTAGAAAGTATATCAAGCGCTGTCATTCAAATATTTTTTCATTTTCACTAAAAAATAATTTTATCAAATTTTATGTTAATTTATTAAAGTAACTAATTGGTTACATCAAAAGTATTTTATGTGTGCCACAATCAGTAATTATTAATTAATTAATTTTCTGAACTGATTAATCCCAATTGGGGTTCCAGCTCATCCGATTCTGGCTGAGGGCGGGGTACACCCTCGACAGACTGCCAGGCCATCACAGGGCCAACACTCACACAAACATTCTTACTCACTCTCAAACCTAGGGGTGATTTGAAATAGCCAATCAACCTACTGTGGATGTTTTTGGACTGTGGGAGGAAACCAGAGTACCCAGAGGAAACCCACACAAGCACAGGGAGAACATCCACACTCCACACAGAAACATCTGAGCTGGGAATCGAACCCAGGACCTTCTTGGTTTGAAGCGGACGTGCTAACCACTACGCCACTGTACCGCCCGTAATTAGTAGGTTTCGTTGTGTAAAAACATACTTTTTAAATATAATTATCCAGTTTCTGTAACCGCTTAATCGTAATTAGGGTCACGGGGAGGTTGGTGCCCATCTCAGCCGACTATGGGCAAGGGCAGAGTACACCCTGGACAGCTCGCAAAGCCATCGCAGGGCGAAAACACGCTGACGTCTATGTAGCTGCTCTTGTCGAAAGTCAGCAATGGTTCTTTACATGAGTCTCACACCATAGACAGTGAGAAACATGGCCAGCCTTTGCTAACCCAGTTAGCGGCACTGGGGGGACAGCAGTGACAACCCATGGAGAGTGGGACTTGAGCCCCCAACCTTAGGGTCTGTCCATAAATATAATTAATTGATACATTAATCACGCAAATAAATGTACTTTTGTGTGTAAAAAAAATTTGATCTGAAATAATTTTATTTTATTTGTATAAATATTATTAACTGCATTTTATTAAACACACACAAAAAACTGATCACCCAAAAAATGTAATTTTTTATTTTAAAATGTCTGGTCTCATTTTTTAAACATGATCACTGATGTTATTAATGCTAATATGGTGCTGGAGCTTTACAAATAAAAATAGCTCTGGTTCCATGAAACGGTTCATTTGCCTCTTTCTATTATTTATGTAAATTAACTTCACATGGTCACTTAATACATCTAAGTAGCATCGATGTTTTTTTACCGTGTCCCAAGTATAGATAAGAGTAACAATGACATTATTTGACTGCCCTTCAGTTATAAATGTTCTGCCATGCCAGAAATCATAGCTCAGAGAACGCCTGAATCTTCAAGAGCTGAATCTCTCCACCGTTATTTAAATTTGTACAGTGTTGATTTATCTTTAGCCAAAAATACAAAAAAAGCTAAAATTAAGTTTGGCGTTCTGCATTAAAGCTGCTAATCAGATATGGTTGAATATTAATGTGTTCAACTGATCATCACTTGGAGAAACAAAGCTGCGGAGGAAACGTCCTGCAATTAAAGTACTTCATCCCTATTCGAACGAGATTAGTTTCCATCTTCAGTGATGTTTGTGTTTATTGTTGTCATGTTGTTAAGACAACCCGACCCAGCATGCCTCCTGTTTCGCAGCAAACATAAAAAAAACCTCCAGAGAGATACAAGCATTATTTACACATTTGTTACGCTCGAATGTATTTCTGGGTCCAACGAAGAGAAACCTTCAATGACTTTAACGACTAAAATAAAGTTTAAATGGAGAGCAAAAAGGTGAGAAGATAAAGTAAACGGTGTTGATTGGTCAGATAAAACCATGCTTTTCACTGATTGGTTGCAAGAGAAAATCAGGGTTACAGGGCGGCAGTGTGAGTTGAGTAAGGTTGGGTTTTTACACCCGAGCCTTGTGGCTCATCAGGCCGGTGCTTATCTCCGGTTTCCATAGCGTGAAGCGACCAGGAGTTCAACTCCCCCCTGGATGGGACGCTAGTCCATCGCAGGTTACCTTCCCAGTATATTTTTACTGGTACCCATTTATACTGCTGGGTGAACAGAGGCATACTTGTAGTTGAGACCTTGCCCAGGGGTCTTAGCATAGTGAGGGTCTCAGTGGGATTCGAACTCACAACCTCCTGATCATGAGCGCAGCACCCTAACCACTACGCCACCGGCCCCACTGAGTTGAGTAAACCTGCCATCTAAAGTTGGATAACAGCAGGTTGTGCTGTGAGCTGATGAACTAAATAAAAGTTCAAGAAAACAGTTGCTTAGCTTTTTAATTATTTTTTTTTAAGTTGCTAAAGAGGTGTAAGAAGTCACTAAATTTCATAACAAAGTCTCTGACTTGGCGAGTGTAAGGTTTTGGGGTTTTTTTGTTTGTTTGTTTGTTTGTTTGTTTGAGCATGTGATTACATACAATTAAATTCTGAATACAGGAATTGTTAAAAGATTCTTTAACATTGTGAGAACAAATTTTGATATATTATTTCATCTGATGATTGCTGAGCTTGCATTGATTTTAATAATATTAAAGTACCATAACTGCACTATAAACCTGATTGTAGGAGAATGATTGTTGTTCAACTCGATTAAATATGTCCTGTAGTTAATAAATTATATTCGATGATTATATGAGAGGCAGTAGTGGCCTGTTGGTAAAGGTGCTGGCTCACTAATCCCAAGGCTGGGAGTTCAAGGCCCCACCCCACCCCCACCCCCCATCGAGTGCCGCTAACTGGGTTATCAAAGGCCTGCCATGTCTCTCACTGTCCATGGTGAGGTTCATGTAAAAGAACCATTGCTGACTTTTGTCAAGAGTACTGTAGCTGCAAAGCCATCAGCGTGTTCCCGCCTTGCGATGGCCTTGCGAGCTGTCCAGGGTGTCCTCTGCCTTTGCCCAGAGTTGGCTGAGATTGGTGCCAGCCTCCCCATGATGCTAATGAGGTTTAAATGGTTCAGTGAATGACTGGATTGTGAGGTTGTGTTTTTCATTTCTTTTTGGGAAAAAAATCTAAAAATTCCGTGATTTGGAAGGTTAAAAAAACTTGTTAATTTGTATTAAAAAAAAAAAAAAGATGCACACATTGTTAATTTACAATTTCTTAAATTATAACTGATAATTAGAAGTAATTACCAGAATTGTTTATTCATGCTATACATATAACCTTCGATTCAATCCAAAATCTTATTATTTTTGGAATACAACTAACGCACTACATCAATGTCCGCTACTACAAATTAAAAGTAAAAGGTCTGGGATCAGATTTAAATAATCCAGTTATTTCTCTTCCCCAAGGAACCACATTTGGCCATAATATTTATGAAACATTTTCAGCAACAACGATGAACGTAGTGTCAGTTCAAGAGCCTCTGAAAGTTCTCCCGCTACAATAATGTTCCCAGGGTTTAATTACAGGATTTTAAATTGTTCCACAACCTACTTAGTCTTGACCTGATAAAGAACCAAAAATAAGGCTCCTTCAGCTCTTCTAAGAGTTTCAGTTACCCACTGAGCTGGTCTCTCAGGATCTGGAAAGTTCTAAAGGATGTATAACTGAGTGGCGGTTGAATTATTAGAGGACCACTGCGGCTCTCATTTGGACACAGTGCCAATTTATACAGACCATTCTGGAGTCCACTTGGCATCACAAACTCTTGATTCGGAGCAATGCGTCACTGACAGGGGAGAAAATCACAATTACCTTGCCGTCATCTCCATAATGAGCAGGTTATAGTGATTTTTTGGATGCAGACACACATGCATGTTCCCCCAGCTCGTAAGGAGCGCAGAATGCTACTGCAGTCGAATAAATAATTGATAAGGTGTCAGCTGCTACAGTGTTCCTTTGCCAGACAATTTTTTCAAAACAGAACTACATTTTAATTTCTAAAAAAGAGATGGATGTCGCCACTTTCAGCTTGAGCTTCACGTTATTTCTCTCTGTAATAACTTGTTCCTCATTTGCCAGCACTGGCTCAATCAGACCTTCTGTAGTAGCAAAATTTCAAAGGTGAAACTTGAAAAATTTTTCCAAGGCACAACAAATCACTTCTATATTACAATTATCTGTTCTTGTAATATCTACAAACAACCAAATTCGCCTGTAATCATCCACATTCATGACCTAATAGAATTTACGCAGAAAATACCAATCTGGCAACACACAGCGCAACACACTTTGCATGCACCAATTTTCCACCTGGTTTTGATAAATTCATTCATTCTCTGAACCACTAAATCCTAATTTGGGTCACGGGAAGGCTAGCACCCATCTCAGCCGACTTTGGGTAGGGGCAGAGTACACTCTCAACAGCTCACCAGGCCATCACAGGGCCAACACTCACACAACCATTCACACTCACTCTCATACCTAGAGGAAATTTGGAACAGCCAATTAACCCAACTGTGCATGTTTTTGGACTGTGGGAGGAAACCGGAGAACCAGGACGAGACCTACACAAGAATGGGGAGACCATGCAAACTCCACACAAAAACACCCAGGCTGGGAAACAAACTTAGAACCTTCTTGCTACGAGGCAGACGTGCTCATCACTGTGGCGCCATTTTGAGAAACCAGTGTCCACTAATTACATGAAGTTTGATACATTGAGAGAAAAAAACAAGCAAAGGTCAAAAAGACTGTAAAGATGCATTCATTCATTTTCTGAATCACTTAATCGTAATTAGGGTCACGGGGAGGCTGTTTCCCATCTCAGCCGATTCTGGGTGAGGGCAGAGTACACCCTGGACAGCTCACCAGGCCATTGCAGGGAAAAGACGGCTATGCAGCTACTTTTGACAAAAGTCAGCAATGGTTCTTTAACATGAACCTCACACCATAGACAGCGAGAGAAATGGCCGGCCTTTGATAACCAAGTTAGCTCCACTGGGGAGACAGCAGTGGCAACCCATTGAGAGTGGAGCTTGGACCCCCAACCTTAGGACCAGTGACCCATCACTGCAGAGATGCATCAAGAAGGAAAAACCAGGATTTACAGCAAAAAAGTAGTGATTTGCCCCCAAGTGGGATAAACTGTCCCTGAAAAGATGCAGGTGGCATCATCACATGCTTGCTTACGGTTGCTGGTGAACATGTGTTGAAGGAAATTAGCTACAACGTCATTCGAGAATAAAAAAAACAAACAGAAGGGGCGGAGCCAAAGACATAAACGCTCATCTAAAGCGCTGTGAGAAGAAAGAATGTTGGTGAAAGTGGAAGTTCGAATGAAAAGCTACGGTACTGTATATTCGCAATGTTTTCATCTGTGAGCTACAGCTGTAGAACCTGTAGTATTCAGCTACATTAATCTGGAAGTCCAGATAACCCAGTTTACACACATTCAACACAATATATATATTTTTTTATTTTAAGTTAAAGCAATTAGTGTTTAACCCTTAAACAGGAAATGCACACCAGGAGATCCTACAGCTTTTCGCTGTTTATTATCTCAATAAGGCAACGTCTACTGGGGGATGCAACTCATAATATCCAAAATATACAAGAACTTTAAAAAAACAAATAAGAAGAACTTTTTTTTTTTATCTTAAAGAGAACAGTAATGGCATTGTTTTCGCAATCTGTTTTCCACTTGTGCCTGTTAAATGGTTAAAATAGCAATCCTGCAGGGCCCGCTGAGCAGTTTAAAAAGTGTGGGAGGGGCTAACTGAAAATGTTGAAATTTTAGATTATTTGAAACACTAATCCCATTGCTTGGGTTTGGAAAACGAGGCGCGTGCGATGTTCTGGTCTTAGCCTTTCAGACTTGCGTATGCACCCAACGAACAAAGCCCAACATGGGCAGCACTTATATTCTTCTGTTGATGTTTCGAAGCCATGAGTCGATCCATTCCCTAGAAGGCAGCCACTATATTACTATATGCTTGGTGCATAAGCATTTACAGTACACAATGTACATGTAGGTTATACTAGGCTTATACAAACTATGCATTTTATACATTTTTGAGATGTCAGTAGACATACTTAAAAAATTTCTTTAGGTTGTGAAAAAGTCAGGGGGGGGGGGGGTTCTGTGTCGCCTTCCGCCTATGGTAAATGAGGCTGACTCTCTATTTATGCCAGAAAACATTTTATCTTTTTAAACTTATTTAAATTTGTAGTATATTCTACACAAAAACACAAGAACTAAAATTAGATTACAGTGGTAGCTTGACTTATGAGTGTCTTTTATAACGAATTTTCCATGGTACGAGCGCCGATCCCACCAAAAATCTTCCCCATCCAACAAGCAAAATTTTGATTTATAAACTCTGCTGGGGAGATGGCTTTTCCGGGCCAATTAGACTCGTATTCTTCTGTGTGTATTCCTCCGCACTCCGAGAACGCCTTGTGCAAAGCTTCTCAATTATTTTCTGTGATGCCCCCTATAGGAAGAAAAGAAAAAAAAACATTTCACGTCCCCCCAGCGCCCTTTGCACATCTATAAATAGTGTTTACTGCACTTCATATCATTTCATCCTACACCAGAGGGGAACACACTGAGAGCGTCACTGCTACCTACTGTAGAGGTTGCGCAATTACACTTAATTCTAGTACAGTATGGCAAAAAAGCATGTTAGCCGGGGTCATACGCAACCCCCCCTGGCATCACACTATGCCCCCCCCCCCCCAGGGGGCACGCCCCACTATTTGAGAAGCACTGGCCTTGTGGTAGCTCACCATGAGCCTTTCCCTGCTGGCATTCAGAGCGTGCATACGCACAAAATTCTCCTCTTCCTCCTCCTCCTCTGTTACGCACCACCTAATGCCTGCCCAAGTGACGTCTTCGCCGCAGTCGATTATCGGAGGGTTTAGTTGACTTATTGTTTATCCTTAATTTTATTATTATTAATTATTATTAATGTTAATATGCATGTATTATTATTATTATTATTATTATGAAAAACAAGTTTATCTTTAATATATTAGGTCAAATATACATGTTTGTGTCAGGTTATCTGCGTTTGGGAGGGGGTTGGAATGGATTAATTGGTTTTCTGTTATTTCTTATGGGGATTTTTGCTTTATCTAACAAACTTTTGACTCATGAGCTCACCCTCGGAATGAATTAAATTCGTAAGTCAAGGTACCACTGTCTTGTTATGTTTTATTCTAAAAGCCTCACAATGCTCAGGTATGCAGCAACAGTATCTTTAAACCCCTCATTCAAAATTCAAATAAAGTGTTTTCTTTGCATTTAAAAATGCACCATAGCACCATATCGCTTTTCTTGCTTCGTATTTTTCGTGGCTGCATTTTGATGAATTTTTCTGATTTTCTGAACAATTACTGTAACAATCAGAGTGTTTTTCTACTGTTTCTATGAAAGAATCATCCAATCAGGATAATGTCTATAACCCTCCCATATTGCACCATTCCTGGTTATATATTTATATACTGCAAGCAAAATTGCTGAATAGATTCAGAATTACGAACAGCTGAACACATGCACCGTCTGTCAGTATAAAGAACGAGGTTTTAGTTCCTGGCCTATCATTTCACATTGCCATCTGTCATATAAAACTGCTCCTCCCCTCCATATATTTTACAATTTAAAAGCTGCGCTGATAATATGGTTCACTGTGAAGCAAAAGTACAGCAGACAGTATACTCTCATAGTGATATGCTGGCACAGGCACAAGTAGCGATGTCTAACACAACCCCGAGTCGACAGAAAGTGTGTGTGCTTGCGAGACAGGAAAAAAAAAATAATAATGCAAGAGTTTCTAACGAATAAAGGAAAAGGCAGACTGAGCCCAGTACTTGAGCTGGTGCCAGCCGAGAAGCCATTCCGGGGCTTGTAAGTCACATGAACAGGAATAAACTCAGTTCACTGAGGTAAATTGGTTTGCCAGTGTTGGCTCGGGTGCCTCCTGCCCCGTTGAGAAAGCGCACATGGCTCGGAGTGAATGCCAGGCCACAAAGCAAAGCCACAAAGCATCACAGAGGCATCTGACGGCGCTCTGCAGGATTATTCTCTTAAATGCTTAAGCCATAAAAGCATGGTTCAGAACCACACTGCACTTTAAATGAGGTTGGCATTCATGATTGGCACATAGCCTAAAAATTCTTAAAAACATTGGTGACTTATAGCCTTGTTTACCTTATACCCTCTCAGTCTTGAAGCCCCGAGACGCCGACAGGGTCTCAGGCAATTTCTAGCACCCCAGCCACAAGTCGCTAGAAGTCTAGAGAGCAAAACTGGTTGTGCTTCCTTTCTGGAATGATTGGTGTACTTTCTCTAATGTCAATCACAGCAAGACTAGACAGTCTTGTCTAGACATGTGTTGTATGTGACAGTGGGCGGATAGCGCTTTTCTCCACGTCTCTTATACAGCCCTTTAAAACAAGCCTAATTTGATGATTTAGTGATTGAGTAGAAGTAAATAATAGTTGAAACAACGCAGTTAGCATTGTCTGAAATACTAATCTGGCCTGGACTTGCATCCTGTTATTATTATTATTCCGAAAGTATTGGCTTTATCTCAAGTGATAATCAAGTGAAGAAAAAGTCTGGCTAGAGGAGTCTGCCAAGAAGATGAGCGAGACAGTAAGAGCTAAAGCTGTAAATAAGAACAGCATGACACACTGCGTACTCTATAAAGAAAAGGTACCGCGGCTTGTGCCAAAAAAAGCGTGCATGCATCTCCAGTAATGGTAAAAGAACCGCTCTTTTCCAAGAAGGTCTGGCATGCAAACCCCTGTCTTACTGCAAATATACTTGGAACGACACGCCTGCTCTATTGGGAGGCGTCTCCTACTCTTGTAGTACACCGTGTTCTGCTCATGCAGGCTGCGCTGTGTGATCTAGGCCAGGACCCGCTTTCTTTAGAGCAAACGCAAGGCGTCCCACAGTATTTGTGTAATGGCCTATAAGTGGAAGCATGGAGGATGAGTCTGTTGGGACGCATGTGCTCCTGCGTGGAGGAGGTTTTGTAAATCGGATCATTGTACCGGGTGTGGAATGCATTATTGGGATCGTCTTCTACAGGATTATGTCGTACAGAAATATTTAAGGCTCAGTTTTTCAATTGTGTTAACAGGTTTTAGAACTAAAAGGATGCTCCGCAACATTAAATATAGCTAGAACCTGGAGTTTAGGACATGGTGTACTTTAATAATTAAAACAAAATTGGAAAAGTTTGGTAAACTTCCAGCAGGCAGTGGTGCATTGGTGGCCTGGTGGTAAAGGCGCTAGATCACTGATCCAAAGGTTGGGGGCACACAGGTTGTCACTGGAACCCAACCCCCCACCCCTCACCCGGTGCAGCTAACTGGGTTATCAAAGGCCGGTCATGTCTCTCACAGTCTACGGTGTGAGGTTCATGTAAAAGAACCAGTGCTGACTCTCGACAAAAGGAGCTGCATAGCCACCAGCGTGTTTCTACCCTGCGATGGCCTGGTGAGCTGTCCAGGGTGTATTCTGCCCTTGCCCCAAGTTGGCTGTGATGGGTGCCAGCCTCCCTGTGACCCTAATTAGGATTAAGTGGTTCAGAAAATAAATGAATGAGATAATAAAATATGATGTGATGTACTTTAATGAACAGAAAGTTGTAGTAATTTGTCAAAGATTAACACAGCATGAAATGACTGTATCTAATTTAATGGATGTTCTTTTGTGTTAAATGTAAATAATAAACAGATAAAAGATGGGACCTGGTTCACTTTAATGACACGCATTCAAATTCTAATATTCCATTATTAATTCAATCTGAGTGCAAAGATCTCGCGGTGAAACCACCCCAGACCTCAGGCCTAAGCTCCCTCTTATTCCTGTTTGTTTTCGATCTGTCCGTTACAACAATAACAACAACAATAACAACAATAACAAGACTATGTGACAGAAAGAAAATTCTTTTTATCTGCACCCTGGGTTTCCACTGGCGCACCATATCTGCAATCTACAGGATTCAAAAACGTGGGGAGCTCTACAATTTCTGAGCACGCTCAGTGCATGTTTGGCGCATGATAAGGAGGTCATTTTTCCAGATTCATCAGGATCCGCTACGATGGCACATCAAGGTCTTCTACACTCTATTATGATTTCTACGTTCTATCATGATTGGTGTCAAATCGTAATACACCATAATAATCACGGAATTTTTTTTGGCAGTAAATCGTTTTGGCGCGATCGTCATGATCAACACAGATCCACCAAGTTTCATTAACATCGTCAAGATTCAATTCTGCAACTCCAAACACTCGTCAGGATTCTCTCAAATCATGGAGCTGGCTGTCATCATGGCCCAATGTAAACCCAGGATCAGCAGTACACTAATACATTAAAAGTGGGAACATTTCGAGAGAAATAAAATATATATATATATATATATATATATATATATATATATAAATATATAGCGATATATAGCGACTGCCCACAATATCTTGATGACATCATTTGTTTACTCCTGTGTTCAAGCAAATGATGTCATCAAGATATCATGTCCAGTTCTACTTTATGTCCACAAGATAACTCTGTATGTCATGTTTATTTAATATACTATCTGGTAAGTAAATAGCCCTCTGATAGCCTGATGCGCTGTCCAGGGTGTACTCTGCTCTTGCCTAGAGTCGGCTGAGATGGGCGCCAGCCTCCCCGTGACTCTAATTCGGATTAAACGGTTCAGAAAACGAATGAATGAATGATAGGTAGGTAAATATTCTCCTTAAAGTACAGGCAACAGACTTAAAAACAAAGACTTGATTTTGATTGGCTTGAACTTCTGTCCATCTGAGGCTCCTATTCATTGCGATGCTGATTGGCTGTTATGAATCCCAATGCTGATTGGCTGTTACATACTACATTGCAAATTGCTTGATAGGTAGCATAATGCTTGTACTTTTGGAAGAATCTGAATCGATGTTAGACAGATTTTGTTTGGCGTAGTGGTTAGCACGTCAGTCTCACAGCAAGAAGGTCCTGGGTTCGAATCCCAGCTCAGGTGTTTCTGTGTGGAGTTTGCATGATCTCCCTGTGCCTGTGTGGGTTTCCTCCCACAACACAAAAACATGCACAGTAGGCTGATTGGCTGCTCTGAAATACCTCTTGGTGTGAGTGTTGGCAATGCTATGGCCTGGTGAGCTGTCCAGGGTGTACTCTGCACTCGCCTCTGGTGGCTGAGATGGGCACCAGCCTCCCTGCAACTCTAATTAGGATTAAACATCTATAGAAAATGAATGAATGAACTTTATTCTAATGATTAATGCATTGTTATTAAACATGCCTCAAAATAAAATACTTTGAGAGAAAAAAAATTCCACTTAAAAAAATTCTTCACACCGACACGATGTTAATTAATTTCCGATACCGAACTTTTTATTTGACTTTTAATTATTCATTGCTTATGCTATTAATTGAAAAGGCTGCCAAAAATCCAGGAGGACTGACCGCAATACAATAGAAGACCTGTTGGTTTGGTTTGTTCCTCATAATAGACTCAGAACACCAAGAGCCTTGTGATTAATATAATTTCTACAGGCTATGTGATGCAGGACAATGGTTTCCATGGAAACCATGGACCTATTCAACCCAGTACATCATATTAATTTTGCCAGGGCACTTTGGTTTGGCGAAGAAACCGGGTAGGCGCCACGAAAGAAATTTAAACACACAGGGTAGACTGCTGCAGCTTTATTATGAAGGTGCACACTATTGTTGTTTATTTATTTTGTTTATGTATCATGTGATTAAAATTTAATGTCTGATTTAATTTAGTTGTAACTCTCGTACTTTATTACAAGATCAAATGCAGATTAACTTGCATAAATACATACAGTACGATCCAGCAGCTTTTAGAACGTGAACGTCTCAACGTACACAGTGAGCGTTAAAGTCCGAATTGGTTCCAGCCCTGATTATTTCCATATTCATGTGAGGAACTGGCGGTTTTTGTTTCGGGGAAACGCGGGCCAGTGCTCAGAAGACAGAGATGATATGCTCAATTGGAACACTGTGTAAGCATTAAGTCGCCCCTACTGGCGTTGTCTACGGTCACGCGGTTTGCTCATGGTTTACTTACTTACTAATTTGCAAACTGCAGGCACTGATTACAAGTTTTGTGTAAAAGGCGAGGTGAACGTTAGGGAAGGCTCCCTGAACGATCCCCTGAATCCCTGAATTCGATTAAGCAGCATCCTCCAGGCCTGAGGCTTATTAATGGTTTAGTATACACTACACGCAAACCAGGCAGTGGTGGCCTGGTGGTAAAAGCGCTGGATCACTGATCATAAGGTTGGGGGTTCAAGTCCCACTCTCAACGGGTTGTCACTGTTCCCCCAGTGCACTAACTGGGTTATCAAAGGCCGGCCATGCCTCTCACTGTGCATGGCGTGAGGTTCATGTAAAAGAACCATTGCTGACTTTCGACAAGAGGACCTGCATAGCCGTCAGTGTCTTTCTACCCTGCAATGGCGAGGGTGTACTCTGCCCTCACCCAGAGTTGGCCGGGATGGGCGCCAGCCTCCCTGTGACCCTAATTAGGATTAAGCGGTTGCAGAAAATGAATAAATGGAAACACAGGAACCTAAAAAACAAAATAGATTTTTTTTTTTTTTTTTTTTTACATTATTTAACCAAAGAGCTCTGCAATGTGCAGCTGATGTTATTCTTGAATCCTATCTCAGAGCTTTAGTATATACAGTAGGCCCTTGCCCAGGGGTCCCCAACCTTTTGATCACCATGGTCCGGTCAACGCTTGACAATTTTACCATGAATGGGGGGGTGTCATAGATTCTCCATGAATGTTAGGCACTCCATGAATGTTTTTTTTTTCAACAACTGAAATAAGATTGGTTGGGAAATAGAGCTTGAACTTTTCTTAAAAAAAAAAAAAAAAAAAAAAAAAACACAGGTGATGGTGCACCAGCTGGGAGAATGAAGGCTCAGGCTCAGTCTCACCCAAAATCCCCGCTATTGTTTGAAACATGTCCAACTCGCCTCTGTTCATGTGCCGTCCCCTTGTGGGTTACATTTTAGCGCTCAAATGACCGACATGTAACCGAGAGAATCCGGTCATTTTCAAAATAAAAGTGTTTTCAAAAATAAAGATCATTCAGACTCAGATAATAAATAAACCGGAAACAATTAATTATTTCTTCTACGGACCGGGACCAACTGAGCCGCGGACCGGTACCGGTCCACGGACCAGTAGTTGGGGACCCCTGCCCTTGACCATTTGTGGTTTAGCGCTCATGTCCCCCACATACTTGTGGATTGGCGACAAGCCCGGAGGTAACTGGCATGTGATTCAAATTTACCCAATGGATGAGAGCTTTTGTTTCTTCCTCCTGCTGATTGGTTGCAGATGATGTGTACACCTCTTTTTTTCTCCTTCGCACAGAAGTCATCAATGTGATTGCTTGAATTGTGAATTCACATTTTTTTTTTCGTGTGTTTTTAATGATTATTTAAGCGCTATGATGTCACTCAAACGCCGTACATCTTCTCTAGCTTCTGGTAAGGAGCCTAAGCGCTTCATTCATTCATAAATATTATCACAGTACATAATTAAAAAGTTTTTTACTTAATTATTACCACATTTTACTGCATTATTATTATTATTATTATTATTATTATTATTATTGTTATTATACTTCCGTAATAGCGACAAATCCAGAAGTTACTGGCACATGATTCAAATTTAGCCAATGGCTGAGAGCTTTTGTTTCTCCCTCCTGCTGATTGGTTGCAATGATGTTTACACCTTTTTTTCCTCCTTCACGCACATGTCATCAATGTGATTGCTTGAAATGTGAAGTCACGTTTTTTTTTTTCGTGTGTTTCTAATGATTATTTAAGCCCTATGATGCCTCTCAAATGCCCTGCATCTTCTCTAGCTTCTGGTAAGGAGCCTAAGCGCTTTATTTATTCATAAATATTATCACAGTACAAAATTAAAAAGTTTTTATTTAATCATTACTACATTTTACTGCATTATTACTGTATTAATGAGGAAGACTGTCTATAGAATGTGTTTAACAAGCATATTTTAGCGCATGTAATAGATATATAGGGTTTTAAAACAGCGTCAATAACTCGCGGCTTTTCATGATCCGCGGGGAAAGGCCGAAACTGAACCATCGCGAATAACACGGGCCTACTGTATTTCATGAAAACATAAAAACTAAAACAATATTTTTATGGTTGATATTTTCAGATTTTTATTAATACTAAGGCGGGTCCGGTGAGCTCTGCATCCCAAGCCAGGAGCCTCCGGTGTATTTTTAAACCCATTCAGGGTTGGAGATAATAATATACAATACAGAAAGGAAGTAAAGCAAACTCAGTAACAGTGTGATTTAAAATCATTAAAACATTTAGTTTATACACAGAAACACTCGAAAAGTAAAATGTGACTTTCATGATTTTTTTTTTGTATTTATAAACCAAATAAAGATGATGCTGCTTGCTCCAAGTGTGACAATCTGTGAGTATTGGCCATTTTCTCTCAGGCGCGATCCTCAGAAAATATCCTCGTCAGTCCAGATTCACATTCCTTAATCTCCCATTCATCCGTTTTCTGAAACACTTAATCCTTTGGGTGAGAGTAGAGTACATCCTGAACAGCTTGCCAGGGCATCACAGGGCAGCCACTGTCACCTCCAGGTGTGAGCGTATGAATAGTGGTGATGGTGGCTGTCCTGTGTTTGCGAGGGCATCACAGGGCCGCCACTATCACAACCATTCACACTCACACCTGGAGGTGACTTGAAACAGCCAGATGACCTACTGTGCATGCTTTCGGACCGTGGGAGGAAACCAGAGTACCAGAAGGAAACCCATGCAAGCACGGTGAGAACATGCAAACTCCACATAGAAACTCCCAAGCTCTGAATGGAACCCTGGGCCTTCTTGCTGTGAGGTGGACATGCTCACAACGACGCCACTGTACCCCTCAGTAAGTTTATACGGACAGATATTTCATTGATCCTGTTCATTTTTCAGCAAGAAAACTGATAATTAATAACGCGTGATGTTTGCACTACTCCTTTCCAGCCTAAAGATTTAAGATGAAAAAATCCTTTGTTGCCAGCGGCCAAAGAAGAAAAAAATTCCATACTCTCAAGAAGGGAATGACAGCATACACTTATGAGCCAATCAGGAGGACCTATAAGTTCAGGTATGTAGTACAGGGTGGATATGCTGCATAGCAGTGCAAAATAGATGCATTTGACCGGATTCAGGTCTCCCAGAAAGTTTTTGTTAGCGGTTTGCAAGGTGTTGTGTGTTGAGGAAAGCTGTCCAGTGTGAGGAAACAAAACTGAATAATACAGACACTACTTCAATGAAAAATGACCTCACTAAACTTTTGACAACACCAGTTTGATAGCACACAGTGAGGCAGTTATTTTTTAAGCCTTTGCACTGCTGGTCGCTTCGAGTCATAAACTTTAAATGAATGTGTGCAACAGCAAAGCAAGTGAAAGTAGTGCTAATGAAATTCTCTTCCATTCTCAGGCTCGAGGCGGATCAAAGGCAAGTCACAGCATTTAATAGCCTCCTTCATATCCGTACATGCAAAATTATGCAGGGATATTTTACAATTAATTAATTATACGTTCATATTATTTGGTGATCCTTATACAAGCTTTACAAATGAGTAAAATGTCTATGCTATACAATGTGTTATTCTTAAATAAACATAAAAAAGGATCACCTGCAATATTTCTGATATCGTGTGTCTTATAAAGGAAATAAAACTGTTTTAATTTAGTTTTTAAAGTTGTGCCTGGCGGTCGGGCTTCTGTTCAGGCTCATGTTCTAATAAAGCGCTTCCTTACTAACGACTCCATTATTAATTTTAGACAAGAATAGCAAATGGTGTCACTTCACCAAATTCCCCATGAACCCATGTTACTAATTGCTTCTTAATTAGGTTAATGATGATCCTGTGAGTGCAGTAGATGCAGTACAAAGTCTGACGAATTAATAACTTTATGATGCCTTCCTATACTTTCACTATAAATCTTTCTCCTTTAGGTGCAGTGCTTTGCAAATAGTGGGGCGCGGTATGATGCCATGGGGGCGCGGTGTGATGCCGGGGGGAGCGTGTCTGACCCTTTGGAACATGCTTTTCTAGAATTGTGTACGAGTATTTAGTGTAACTGCACCTCCACTCCACTAGTTGGCGGTGGCGCTGTCATTGACACGCTATGGCGTAGCGGTTTTTCGCACGAGAAAATGATATGAAGTGGAGTAAACAACCCCTCAAGAAACAACACGGAAACATTTCTAACAGGAACGAAGAGAAAGGTGGAGCGAGACGGAGATATTAAGACATAAATAAGTTGAATAAGTTTAAATAAGGATTTTTTTTTATTTCAGGCACATTGGTGCACGTTAAATCTTTTCTATTGCAGATTAAAAATCAACGTTAATGAAGTTTTCTTTATTGCAAGTTGAACTCTATTTCTTTCTTTTTTTGTCTTTAATGTTAATAAAGATGCGGTACAATGTTATGCAGAGGTGTACTAATTACAATTTATAGACAAATAATACTATTAAGGGGCGGTGGGGGGCGTGAAATGTTTTTTTTTTTTTCATCCTAAGGGGTGCCACAGAAAATAATTGAGAAGCACTGCTTAAGGGAGTGATCTTTGGTAAAGATGAGAATCCAAGCAAAACGGATGCAAACCAACAACGTCTGTCCTGATATAGCAGTCAGGACCGGTATGTAAACATTTTAAGTAGTTTACAGTGTTGTCCTTCAGGCTGTAGTATACAATCGCATCATATTTCACGTGCCAGTGTTCTAATAAAAGGTGAGGCATGGTTCTTTTACATGAAGTTCTCACCATAGACAGTGAGAGACATGGCTAACCTTTGATAACCCAGTTCGCTGCACTGGGGGGGGGGGGGGGGACAGCAGTGACAACCATTGACAGTTGGGCTTGAACCCACAACCTTAGAATCAACAATCCAGCACCTTACCACCGGGCCACCACTACCCCACATTTATGATAATTGATTTGAAATGTGCTTAAAATCAGTTTGTTGGGCATTTATGAAAGTTTTGGTTCTTCTGTTGTTCTACATCTACAGTCTAACACCAAAGATTCAGTAGCTGTTTCTCAAGTACCTTCAGGGGTGATCACACAAGAGGTGCAACAGAAAAACAACTCATGTGAGTTCATTTTTTTTCTTGGGAAATGTTAAAATTCTCATTTAGATGATTTGCAACTCCACGTGCAAACTAATAATGTGCGTTTTTTAATACGTATATATCGCATAAAAGTCACGAGAAGGCTGCATGGCAGTTTTTGTGACTGATTACTGAGTAATTTGAGATTGGCTTTGCGTATGTTTGGTGAAAAAATAAAGCAACTCTACTGTTGTAAATATGTCACATTTTGTTCACGTTCATTCATTCATTTTCTGTAACCGTTTAATCCTAATTAATGTCGCGAGGAGGCTGGCGCCCATCCCAGCTGACTCCGTGCAAGGGCAGAGTATACCCCTGACAGCTGGCCAGGCCATCGCAGAGCAGAAACACACTAATGGTTATGCAGCAACTCTTGTCAAAAGTCAGCAATGGTTCTTTTACATGAATCGCTCACCATAGACCGTGAGAGACATGGCCGGCCTTTGATAACCCAGTTAGTGCACTGGGGGGTCAGTGACAACCCGTTGAGAGTGGGGCTGGCTTGAACCCCCTACCTTAGGATCAGTCATCCAGCACTTTTTACCACCAGCCCACCACTGCCCATTTCATTCATGTTTTGTTCTCAAACAATATCAGCGCCAACGAAACGCGAATAAAATACAAATAATGACCGCATTGTATTGCCAGCACGTATCAAAGCAGACGTCCTTTTTCAATTTTGCAACCTTCTCACAACATCTGTTGACTGAGAAGAGTTTGAGACTAGTCCACGTCAGAGCCTCATTCGAGTTTGTTTTTTTTTTTTGCGATGATGTCACAATCCACGTGGCCAAAATGAGATGCCACAAATGTTGCATGACAAATTTTAGAAAAAAAGCTACAGCTACAAATTTCCATTTGTGTCAACTGCTTTTCTATCACACCTCTAGTATGATCACTCCCTCGCGGTAATGTCCTTAAACAGGAGGGACAAGGGGGAACAGGAGTGAGCAGTAACTCTCCAGGTAATTATATCTCGTAACCTTGAGCTGTCAACATCACGACATGTGCCAGATGTACTTTTCTCTCACAGGTACATATGCATTTGCAATTTGTGCAATGTGCAAGTATTTGTGACTGGCAGGATAGTTTCCTGAAATGCTTCGGTATAAAGCAATGAGACAGACGAGGTGGTTTCACCATCATTCGTAGTTCAGAAAGGTGCAGGATATCACTATCAGATGACAATTTATTTCTCTTGACATGTAAATTCTACTAAAAAAAAACCTTACCAGGCTCGCTGCTGTATTGCCATAGACATGCCAAAGCATTTCAAGGGCCTCCACTGGTGTTTTCATGAGTTCAACCAGAAATTTGATGCTTGGCTGCCGGGTCCATTGTACAAACACTAATGCACATGAGCCATCACCATAAAAAAAAAAAAAAACAATAATAAAAAAAAAAAAAAACCTAGGTCCACTTTGGAGGAGGTTCTGTCTGTCATTTTGCATTAGCTGTACATTGATTTTCAACAAATGTGATGGAGATGCCACACTATCCAAAGCCCAGAGATTACATGAATTCCAATTGTCAAGGTTGGAGGTCAAGGTCACAGAACGGATACCGAGGATTGGGGACGACAATTCCCATGTTAAAAGTGCTAATACCTGAAAATCAAAGTGACATAGATATCTATTCATTAATTTTCTGTAACAGCTTAATTCTAGTTAGGGTCACAGGGAGGCTGGTGCCCATACCAGCCGACTCTGGGCAAAGTCAGATTACACCTGGGACAGCCTGCCAGGCCATCAAAGGGCAGAAACACCCTGACGGCTATGCAGCCTACTCTTGTCGAAAGTCAGCAATGGTTCTTTTACATGAACCTCTCACCATAGACAGTGAGAGACATGGTCAGCCTTTGATAACCCAGTTATCTGTACTGGGGAGACAGTGACAACCTGTTGAGAGTGGGGCTTGAACCCCCAACCTTAGGATCAGCGATCCAGCACCTTTATCACTAGTCCACCATTGCCCATATAGATACCTATAGAAAAACCAGATACATGCTTTCAAATGGTGTAATCTTCTTTGACCTTGAGTAACCCTGAAAGGTCAAAATTAAGGTCACCAGATTGTGAGCGATAATAACCTTGAAACAAGTGCTGATAGACATGCAATTATTATAGAACACTCATAGGAAACCCTCTATGGACTTTGATGAGATGGTTTCCCTTGAATGCTCATAACTTTCAAAACGGTGCTGATATGCATTCCGCACATGGGTAATCAGCACCAGTACACATACTGTATAATGCCTATGTGCCGCATTATCCATGCTGTGTTGGAAAAGTACCTTGCACTCTATGAGTCACCCTCTTTTTATTTAACTTTTAATGAGAAATCAAGAGGGCACGGTGGTCAGCAACACCGGTACACCACAGGGGACTGTCCTCTCCCCTTTCCTCTTCAGCCTCTACATAACGGATTGCAGCTACTGCACAGAGACCAGAAATCTTCAGAAGTTTTCTGATGACTCTGCTGTAGTCGGATGTATCAGTGGAGGTGATGACAATGGAGTATTGGGCTGCGGCGGGTTACTTCGTCACATGATGTGAGCAGAATTATCTGCAATTTAATGTGACAAAGACCAAGAAAATAGTTGTGGATTTTAAAAATCCAAAACACCAGCGACCCTGTTTCCATCCAGGACAACAACGTGGAAATGGTGGAGAATTACATATATCTTGGGGTTCATATTGACAATAAATCAGACCTGGCTAAGAGCAGTACCAAATTTTACAAGAAGGGCCAGAGTTGTCTCTATTTTTTGAGGAGGTCAAGGTCCTTTAACATCTGTCAGACACTACTCAGCATGTTTTATGAGTCTGCTGTGGCCAGCACTGTCCTCTATGTTGTTGCATGCTGGGGCAGAGGAGCGCAGACACAAACAGCCTGAACAAACAAGGAAAACAAGGGCTGGTAATGTTGTGGGGATGGTACGGGACTATCTGACGATGGTGTTGGAGAGGAGACTGAAAGGAGAATATATATATATATATATATATATATATATATATATATATATATATATATATATATGTGTGTGTGTGTGTGTGTGTGTGTGTGTGTGTGTCTTTTTCTTAAATTTTCTTTCTCGAGACTTTATCTTTATCTCACTCTACTTGTAATGAGCAACGGAGTCACACAATTTCCTCCAAGATCAAAAAAGAATTCTGATCTGGTTCTGATTCTGACAAACCTATTGTTCATGTTTTCCATTGATGGTTATAGTCAACGTCATCCGTTTACACATAGCATTTCCTGCCTGGCTCATACAAGCATAGCCTACTAGTCATGTGATAGCGTAACAACTCTGTTTCTGCTGACACACACTTCCTAAATATTACACAAGCCTCCAACTGCAAAAGTCTGCAAGTCCTCTACTGTGCACACTGACATCATTTTTCCTTATGACAAGTGGATGCAGCTCAACACATCGTGAGTAATGGAGCGACATATGATCGCATACTAGAGTATTAGAAGGTTTGTTGACATGCATAACATCATGCTTTCAAACATTTCAGCTCAAGCCCAGCTGAAATGTTCTTGCTATTAGACAACTGCACACATGATCGAGAAAATGTTCATCTCACAGCAAGCGATTGGATGAAAGGTACAGCACCGACGAAGCAAAGGTCTGTGTACTGCTGGTTAATGATTAACTGCAAGCAGTCTGGCTGAGCGCAACACTAAGCAGACTTCAGTTTGCCACATTTCGGCAATGCCTCTGTTTGTATATTCTTTAAACAAACCAGCCATCCAAAACTCAAATTTATTTCCCCAGAACATTTTACGCCCAAGTTAAACACATGCTTTACTTGATTACTGAAGTATCTAAGAACGGCTGATCTGGCATCACAGTTTGCAATAAACTTCAACTCTAATTTGCCGTTTCCTCACTCCTAGATATTCGCTTAAACCCGAAGTTCTTCTTTTCCGACCTTTACAATTTTCATACTTGCGCAATAAGGAGTAAAGGCAAGGCACACGAGTGAAGAGGGAGGATTAAGGAGTGATGAGTGTGGATACACTTCCAGGAAAAGCTACAAACCAACATGTAAATAACCTCCATTAGGCATGACATCTCACTCCTCTTAAAAACATTTTCTGGATTTGATGCCACACCCATTGTTTTCTGACGTCGTTCCGTATTTCTTAGGTAGGAGACAATAAGACGCAAGGATAGTTCATACAGTCATTCATTTTGTGAACCGCTTAATCCTAGTTAGGGTTGCGGGGAGGTTGGCGCCCATACCAGCTGACTTCGGGCGAAGGCAGAGTACAAACTGGACGGCTCACTAGGCCATCACAGGGAAGAAACATGCTGACGGCTATGCAGCTACTCTGGTCGAAAGCCAGCAATGGTTCTTTTACATGAACCTCCCACCATAGACAATGAGAGACATAGCCGACCTTTGATAACTCAGTTAGTTGCATTTGGGGGGACAGTGACAACCCGCGGAGAGTGGGGCTTGAACCCCCAACTTTGGGATCAATGATCCAGCACCTTTACCACCAGGCCACCACTGCCTGTAAGGATGGTTATCATGATATAATATGTTATTATTATTATTATTATTATTATTATTATTATTATTATTATCCTAAACTGATTTTAAGAAATTTGAACAAATTATATGATGTCACTCCGCTCCCCAATTCCCACCCTTCGAGTCCTTCCCTATCACATGACCACCACTTTCCAAGGAGGCGTGTAAGCATGCACATGCCTCCTCCGTGACGTACCATGCTAGCCGCCCACCTTTTTACACAATACTGCGCATCTGCATTTTTGGGGCAGCATAATACACCTGGAGGAAAATTGCTATCGCTCCTTCCCATTAGGGCTCAGCCAATTAGGTCCAATGGACTCCTGGTCATGGATGGTTGTGGCATCGACATGGATTCGAACTTGGATTTCCAGGTGGGCAGTCACATGATGTTACTTGTCAAGATTAACAATGAACCAGGGAAAAGGCCAAAGGTTCAGTATTAGGTACAGAAGGCACCAAGTCAATAGAACTTTACCTGATGTTATCGTCTGAAAAAGTCCTCTCAGCCGTTTTCTCAATAGACTCTGCCTCTTTGTCTACTTTATGTGTCTTGGCCTTTTGACCACTCCCACAATCATTCCCCACCCCTTCGTCATTCTTATGTAACAATTTTCTAGAGTGTTCCTCCCCCTCTTGATATGGACTCTGCCCCTTTATCGTTTTGCTAGGATGAGGAAAAAATGAAGGACATGCACAACAAAATGGAAGAAGTAGACAAAATCAGACAAACAAACAAACAAACAAACAAACAAACAAACAAATGTACAAGTGAAATCATATGTATTAGAGACAGGAAAAATTTGACATTCGCTAATGCACCCAAATTGGAACCAAAGCTTTACTCTGTATAATTCTATAGGAGCATAAGGGGTTAATACAGCATTAAAGTTTCATGGCCGTAGTTTGCCAGTGATTAGTGTCTTTAATAATGAAGTTCAGATGTTTGGCTCCAATGATGACGATACAGAACCAAACCTGAACTCACCAACTGACATCCAGGAAATGAATTATTTATTCAAGCATTTCCTGCTTTAATAATGGAAACACGAACAGGGGTTTTCATCACAGACAACCCCGGAACTGCTTCTTAGTTTCAGGTAAAAATCATACCAATCAATTCACCCCTCTCTGGCAAACATCCCCATGACCTCTGCGCCATGTCTCACCTGATCTTGCGGTTGCCTCGTGGCCGCTCCGACTGGACGGACATGTAGCTCGCGCTGCTGAAGCGAGAGGCACTGCTGCTTCTCGACACAGCGGACACGTCGCTCACGTCGCTGTCGGACGATTTGGCCGAGAGACTCTCCAGTCCGTGTTTCCCGTCCCTGCCGGAATGCTATGGAGAGATCAGAGGACAAATTCAGACCAGCAGTCCGACTTAGCTGTACAGAAACAGTGGTAGTAAGATAGCTTCTTGAAAAACTTCCATTCTATCTGTCCACCATCCATCCTCATCGTCCAACCATCTAACTGATGATACATATAAACTCTCAGCCAGATCTTCATTAAATGATCTAATTAGATTCTCTTCAACATGTGCATCCTTCATTCTATTCTATCCATTCATCACTTTTTACCCATGCCCACCCATTGCTCATTCATCCAGCTATCAATCAATTGATTCTCCAAAATACCTCATGAGTAATCCATCTGTCCACCCACCCACCCATCCATCCATCCATCCATCCATCCATCCATCCATCCATCCATCCATCCATCCATTCATCAAACATCTACTCAATGATCCATTTATCCAACCCAATACATCAATATGTCCATCAACATTCCTTCATCCATTTCCTGAACCACTTACTCCTACTTTGGTCACAGGGAGGCTTGAGCCTATCTTAGCTGATTCTGAAATGGCAGGGTACACCCTGAACTCCTCACCAGTCCACAGCAGGGCCAATATGTACTCACACTCACACCCGGAACTTTCTTGCTGTGAGATGCATTTGATAACCACTATATTTCCATTTTGTACTATAAGCATCCAGGCTTCCCATAGGTCAGTTTTCATGTGATCAATTAAGTCATCTGTTGATCCATTCCACCTACCAACTTTCAACCATGCAGCCAAAGATCCAAGCACCAATCCATTCATTCACAACAGAGTAATTCACAAGAAATTCAAAGTAGAGCCCCTTTGGCATTCAATTCTGTAACCGTTAAATCCTAATTGGGGTCGTGGGGGGGGCGGGGCTGGCGCCCATCCCAGCCGACTCCAAGTGAGGGCAGAGTACACCCTGGATGGCTCGCCAGGCCATTGCAGGGTGGAAACAAACTGACGGCTATGAAGCTACTCTTGTCGAAAGTAAGCAATGCTTCTTTTACATGAACCTCTCACCATAGACAGTGAGAGACATGGCCAGCCTTTGATAACCCAGTTAGAGCACTGGGGGACAGGAAACATGAAATAGAAAAAAAAAAGTTTTTATATTCATTTGTCTTTGTTCACTCTCTCTCTCTCTCTCTCTCTCTTTTTGTGTCCCTGTCTCACCAGCCATCTGTCCACGTTTCCACCAAAGCTATTGAGTGAGCCAGTTTTCTTGTACTTGTCACGGTTCTTGCTGTACATGTCATCCTTCTCTTTTCACATCTTTTCGCATCAGACAATGAAGAGTTCTTTTGTTCGTGTGGTTAAACATACACTTCTGGCAGTTAAAACACCATCCTTCAAGTGGAGCTGCTGATATGAGGAATTTTCTGAGGAGGCTTTGATTTAATTTCAGTAACAAGTTTCCTGACGGTGCAAAAATAAAATGTAACCATAAACAGAGCCTGCCATGAACTAACACCAGGGTAGTGAAGGCTCAGGTGTTTACTGATCCGAAGGTTGGGGGTTCAATCCCCAGTGCTACCATTGTTGCAAGGCCCTTAACCATCATTCCTATAGTCCTTCCTGCTGTCATCTTGTGATCATCAAGTCAACTACAAAACAGTTCGTTTTCAACTACAAAATACAGTAGGTCCTTGACTATTCACGGTTTTGCGCGCACGGTTTGCATATTCGCGGACTGCCGAGCGACTGTCACGTCATTCAAATTCAGCCAATGGCTGTCCTCCTTCCTGCTGATTGGTTGAGATGATGTAACGCCCATTTTTCCTCATTCGTGCACAAGTTGTCAATAAGCCTTTTTTTAAGTTTTAATTACCAGTTAATCTCTATGATGCCACTCAAACGCTGGCTAAGCACAAGAAAAAGGTAATGTTGGATGTCTCTTCTGAAGAAATAAGACTTGCTCCGGAAGAAATGACAGTTTCCTCTGAAGTGCCTGAAGAGGAATAATCATCTGAACTGTTATAAAACACTCCATTATTAAAGTTTTTTTCAATTATTATTCCAGTACAGTATCTAAGTTAATGTTTAGAATGTTTGTGTGTGTGATTTTATTTACTGTGGTGTAGCATGTTTCTCATTTTTACTACCGGTTGATCATTCGCGCATGTAATATGATACATGGGGTTTTACTTCCGGGTACAGAACTCGCGGATTATCTTCATTCATGGGAGGGGCCGGAACCAAACCCCGGCAAATAACGAGGGCCCACTGTAGTTTGTTTCTATTCTCATCAAAATATAAAAGGGTTCATGGATTGCTTATTAAAAATTCACTGTACTAATAAGCTCCTTCTTATTATTTTTCGGTGCAAAATTTTTAGTATTGGCAACCATGGAACACCTTCTAAAACTAAACAAGTATTCAACGCGCACTTGCTCACTTGAAAGATCAGAAGTCCGAATAAGCCGTGCTTTGTCTCACAAACACGATACATCACATGCGACAAGCGCCTCATATATTGGAGATGCCCGGAGAACAGTTGGGGGTTGGATGCCTCGCTCAAATTCTGGCTCACTTCAGCCATTAATGTGGAGGATGGAAAGGTGCTGCTCACTCCCTCACTGCTACATATTTTTCCTGCTGGTTTGGAAATCAAACCAGTCACCTTGTGGTCCCAAAGCCACTTCCCTGACCATTAGGCCATTTCTATCCCTGTATTTTATATATACCTAGTTTTGTTCATTCATTTTCTGAACCGCTTATTCCTAATTAGGGTCGTGGGGAGGCTGGCAACCATCCCAGCCAACTCTGGGCGAGGGCAGAGTACACCCTGGAGAGCTCGCCAGGCCATCGCAGTGCAGAAATACACTGACGGCTATGCAGCTGCTCTTGGTGAAAGTCAGCAATGGTTCTTTTACATGAACCTCCCGCCATAGACAGTGAGAGACATGGACGGCCTTTGATAACCCAGTTAGTGCACTGGAGGGGGACAGTGACAACCCGTGGAGAGTGGGGCTTGAATCCACCAAACCTTAGGATCAGTGATCTAGCACCTTTACCACCAGACCACCACTGCCCACCACCAGGCCACAGCTGCCCATATACCTAGTTTCTAAACAGATATTTTTTCAACTGGTGAGGTTACGGACATCATGAAATAACTGGTGAAATCCTACCGCCAGCTCCTGAACTCACGTCCACCACATAAACGCTCTTTTCTTTACAAACGACACAGATGAAACATAAGGGTCTTGACTGTTTTGCTCACGGTGCCAGTGAGTCATCGGTGTTGTAACAGAGTCCTTGTTAGACAATCTGTCTCCTCTACGGTGATTCTAAGCAGCGTCCTTAATGAGACATCATTTATCTCGGCCTGTTTTTAATCGATGTCTCAAACAAAGTGCAAGGTCGGGCTCCGGAAAACTAAGACGACGCAACACCATCATGGCTTATTTGGCAGGAGGGGAACGGACTGTATATCCTGAAACATCCCGTAATATGTACAAGTCCATGATTCTTCGAGTTCCCAGGAAAGACCCTGGACAAGCTGTGATCTTAGACGAGGTGTGTTTTAAATCATCCTGAGCCGGCCAACATTGGAGCACAACAAACTGCAACAAGGAGGTAATTACCTCGACTATGTGTGGTACGTTCAATCGTGCAGAGTTTAAACAAAACTGTCAGGATGCTTGGGAAGCGGGAGTCTATTTTTACTGAAAGTAGGTTGAGATGTTCTAAAGCTGGAGCTGCATAGTAAAACAGAGAGCTCTTCAAAACCCTTAAATGCCAATTATTTTAATGCCACAGGGTTTCAGTTGAAAATGTACTGCTGTTTTTACTGAACTGGTTTTTAAAATTCCACTTTTTTCCTAAATTACATTACGTGTGACGGTTGCACAGTGGCTGGTACATTTTCCTCACAGCAGGAAGGTCCATGGCTTGATTTCCAGGCTCATGTCTTTTTTTTTTTTTTTGTGGAGTTTGCATTTTGTATGTTCTCCCAATGCTTCCAGTTTCTTCCCAAATCCTAAAAACAGGCACAGTAGGCTGATTGGCTGTATGTATGTTGGCCCTGCGATGGCCTGGCGAACTGCTCATGTTGTATCCCACCCTCACCCAGAGTCTCCTGAGATGGGCAGCAGCCTCCCCACAACCCTAACTGGGAGCAATACCCCCATTTCACTGGACTATGGCATGCAAGGATCGTAGCGGAAAGGCGCTGAACGCAGTCTATGGAAGAGCTTCGGCATTTTTACACGGAAAATGGGTGAAAATCCTACGGAAAAGTGGAAATTCTTACACTCTCGGAACGTTCACAGCATGTGCGGAACAGGCACGGCAAAGCACGCCAAAGTGACCCCACAGAACACTCACAGAATTTTTTTCCATGAACGTGCTTTTGAACATGTTCAAAAGCACGTTCATGGAATATTTTGGCCTGCCGGAAGCATACGGAAGTGGAGGAAGACTTGAGGAATAACTACGGAATCACACGGAATGACACGGAAGATGAGGGAATAATTGCGTAACGTTTGCGGATGACAACATTTTCGCTTCCGTAAGTCTGCCGCGCTCCAGTGAAATGGGGGTATTAACTGCTTAGAAAATGAATGAATGTTACACGTGAGCCAATCTGAAGTGGCGTCTGTGACAATTTGCAGTGCTGGCCCAAACAGGAAGTGGAACACCTGTTAACTATTTGTTCCTCCACTTGTTGAACTAACAGAGGTGACCAGAATCATGACTGCAGAATTTCTACTCTTCTAACATCCTATTGGTTGTAATTTCAGCCTGCATCTATACAAAGCCATAATACTCACCTACATCATATATATCAACACTCTATATTAGCCTTCAGTACCAAAATCTAGCTTGGAGAAATTATAAAATACTATGGGGTGGCATTGTGGTATAGTGTTTAGCACATCCACCTCACAGCAAGAAGGTCCTGGGTTTGAGCCTCAGGCTCAATAAGGACGTTCATGTCTGGAGGTTGCCTGCTCTCCTCATGCTTGTGCCTGTTCCTCCAGGTACGCTGATCTTCTACCATTGTATTTGTGAACAGTTTGAACAGAATCTAAACTTACACGGCGGTTTCGCTATTATTGTCTAAAGCTCAGTATACCTAAATTTCAGTTGATTTCTGTTAAACTGCTCTATAGCTCATTACCATGAAGTTACCTGGACCTCAACTGCTTGAACATGTGACAAACCCACCATTCAAGACATGGCGATAATAGACATGGCACTACTTGCCATTGAAATAGGCTAGTTTGCAGAACATTAAAGATTGTCAATTGTCTTGGCACTCTTGAGGTAATCAATGCTCAACCGTGTATGACTTAGTATTTCATTCATTACTACTGGGTGTTGGTTGTACACTAAAGTTGTGGCGGAATAATCCAAAGAATTTATGCCTACTAGCCACTTTATTGAGGCAACAAATCACAGCATTTTTTTATACAACTGAGTATCCATTCATTCAATTTCTGTACCGCTTAATCCTAATTAGGGTCACGGGAAAGTTGGTGCCCATCTCAGCCGACCCAGGACGAGGGCAGAGTACACCCTGGACAGCTTACCAAGCCATCATAGGGCAGAACCATGCTGACGACTAGGCAGCCTACACTCGTCGAAAGTCAGCAATGGTTCTTTTACATGAACCTCTCACCATTGACATTGAGAGACATTGTCGGCCTTTGATAACCCAGTTAGCTGCACCTGGGGCAAACAGAGTAATTAAGGTTAATTAAATAAATAAGGTTAAGATAGCTGAACCCCAGTCCTACCAACCTGCCACTGTTTGATTGGTAAGGCTGAGGTTTGAATCCCCCCCCCCCCAACCTTTCAACGTGTAATCCAGAGCTTTAACCACTGAGTCACCGTCACCACCACCACCACCACCACCACCACCACCACCACCACCCTTGTTAGCCTGGCAGTACTGAGGCTTCTGAGATGGTTTCCATATCAGGATGGTTTGATAGAATAATCTGGAACCACCAACCATGATACATCTACCAAGATCAGTGAGCTCCCTTGGTCTAAGTTGAAGGTCTTGACCTATATCCAAATGATTTGATGAATTGTGTTGCTGGCCTGTAATTAGCTGATTACAACACTGTATGAATCAACAGATGCACAGTGGGTTGATTTATTTTTATTGACCTCATTAATACAAATGGCTCAATGACTTGCCTTTGCCTTTGAGCGGTGGTCTTGCTCCAGGCGGGAATCGGAGCCTGCTCCATGCTTATACTTGTCCACCTTCAGCTTCATCTGCGTCCTCTCCTCCATATCCATTGCACCTACCGGACATGAAACAGTGGTAAGTATGTATGAAGAAGAAGAAACCCCGTCATAAAGCCTGACGATGCATGGCGTAATGGAAGCCTGGATGGTGAAAGCAGGGCACACTAAACCAGGCCTTATTACTAGTTGAGTTTAGGAAAGTGATGATGTGTGATCAGCGTATGGTGCTTGTGAGGTGCAGATAAACACTTGATTGAAAAAGCAGCAGTATTGGAGAATTTGGACCATTTTAAAGATACTTTAAGTAATGTATCAAATGAAAACCCTACACCGCAACAACTGAGCATGAAACGTTACACTTTTCCAACAATTTATAAGCCTCCTTCGTTAATATGATAGCACAAAGTATACAGTTTTTAATAATATTGGGACTCCACGCCTGACTTCAGAGAACTCTTCACTGCTCATTCCCTTCAGAAAGTGAAGTATAATGATAAAAAGCTATGCGAATTGATGCGATATCTAAAGCAGGGGTCTCCAATCTTATCCACAAAGGGCCGGTGTGGGTGCAGGTTTTCACTTCAACCAAACAGTAGCCACACCTTCCACCTGTTACCACCAATCACTGATCATCAAAAGAAAAGTAAATAAAAACTAGATTGGACATTTGTGTTTCAATTCTGAAGTGGGGCCATCTTGATGAGATCACCTTGCTTTAAGTCTTAAAGCAGGTGATCTCACCAAGATGACCCCACTTCAGAATTGAAACACTAATGTCCAATCTAGTTTTTTTTCTTTTTGATTATCAATGATTGGTGGAAACAGGTGGAAGGTGTGGCTACGGTTTGGTTGAAGTGAAAACCTGCACCCACACCGGCCCTTTGTGGATAAGATTGGAGACCCCTGATCTAAAGGATCCACATTATTTTTCAATACACCACTACCACCACCACCACCACCACCACCACAATCTATCTACCTCTATATCCAATCACAAGGAATGGATGTCGATACCTGAAGCTTGAATGATGCTCATACAGGGATTGTCATGGCTGTGATCACAGTGATCTACTGTGTGGTTCGCCAGGCCACATACGGACTCACTCATACATACGGGCAATTTGGAACAGCCAATTAACCGACTGTGCATGTTTTTGGACTGTGGGAGGAAACCAGAACACCCGTCAGAAATCCACGCAAGCACACGGATAACATGCAAACGCCACACAGAAACATCCAGGCCTGGAATCAAACCCAGGCCTTCTTGCTGTGAGGCGGACGTGCTAACCACTACACCACTGTGCCACACAAACCCCACCCCCCACCCCAAATCATCTGTTGTGAGCTTTAGTTACAAGTTGTAATCCCACACGAAAGAAAAAAAAAAACGTGTAATTTTCTACTCAAGCATTTGTTCTGTCTCATGCTGAGTATTGAATTAAAAAAAAAAAAAAGACATCGCAAGACAGTGCAGGAGAGTGTTTGGCTCAGCATGACATTAGTCATTAAATCCACATTTAATGTCCCAGGAACTGCAGAATTACTAAAAAAAATATAAATTTCTGCGCACTGGGCCTTTGGAATTTAGTTAAAAAAAATTGGCTCAATGTTTATTTCAGTGCCTGGCACACAGTTATATTTTCATGGAGGGAACATAGCCTTGACCACAGCGTGCAATATCTATGGCATTGTTGCTCCAGTTGGTCCGGTCGAGGCTAAGCAACATTAACGTGGCAGTAAAATGAAGCAGCTGATGATCTAAATGTACTGAATGAGAGGGTAAGACAGCAACTGTATTCTGTACACACTCATATTCATATCAGGCAACTTTGAGTCGAAGGAAACCGGAGTACTCGGAGGAAACCCACTACAGGAATTTGGAGAACATATAAACAGCATACAGGAAGGCTCAAGGTCAGCCATGTGATTCAAAACAGGAAGCGTCTTTCTACTAAACAACAGTGTTAACCAGTACACATATTTTAGTGCTTGCCAATTTGTTGAGGTTTCCGAAAACATAATGAAAAAGATCAAGAGCACATGATGCATATTGGTAGCTGAAAAATATCCATTATACAGTACACTGTTTTCATTGAGGAATGTAGGAAGGCTACTTAGTCCCCTCAGGGATTTTACCCTATTTAATTATGCAGTGTACCATAATTTCCGGACTATAAGCCACTACATTTTGCACACACTTTGAACCCTGTGGCTTAAACAACGATGCAGCTAATCTCTAAAGATTTTTTTTTTACGGGCGAACAGCCACCAGGGGATGCTCTAGCAGGAAATGCAAGAGTGAGACAGCCACCTGCGGCTTATAAAAATGTGCAACCTATATATGGACGAATTCTTTTTTCTTTTTAAATGTGGTTGGTGCGGCTTATATTCAGGCGCGCTCAATAGTCCAGAAATTGTGGTGATTGTTTATCTAACAAGTTTGCTAACGTTATGCTGGTTTCCCTGATTGAGTGTCTTTGCTGTCACAAAATTATCATTCATTCATTTGTTTGTTTTCTGATCCGCTTCATCCAAATTAGGGTCACGGGGAGTCTGGCGCCCTTCTCACCCAACTCCGGGTGAGGACGGGGTACACCCTGGACAGCTAACCAGGCCATTGCAGGGCTGACACTCATACAACCAGTCATATTCACATCAAGGGATGATTTGGCCAGCCAATTAACCTACTGTACATGTTTATTGGACGGTGGGAGGAAACCGGAGTACCTGGAGGAAACCCACACAAGTACGAAGAGAACATGAAAACTCCACAAAGAAACGTCCATGCGGGGAAACGAAGTGGAGGTGCTAACAACTACATCACTGTGCAGCCAGTCACAAAATTATAATAGTGTAAATTATTATATAATATAATGTACAAAATCATTGTTAGGTCAGACTGACACACATTAACTTGGGTGTAGCTGTGAGCTGCACCTTCCCTTCCTCCACCTTCATGGATGAAGTTCCCTTGAGAAAGGCATATAACCCCCAAGCGCTCTCTGGGTGGCCAAATGTGCGTGGCATCCCTCTGTGTGTGTGTGTGTGTGTGTGTGTGTGTGTGTGTGTGTGTGTGTGTTTTTGAGATTAATACATTATAGTAACATTAAAATTAGCATAAATGGTAAAACAGCGGTGAAAATACAGTGCAAAAGGATTATTTTGTGATTCCGGACATTTCCGACAGTAAAATTTCTCCCCATCATCTAGAACCATGAACTTTCTCATGTGTACTCGCATCTCCACCACACCTTCAGGTCATGGGACCAAGATGACCATGGAACAGGTCAGATAAATATTTTCGTGCTAATTCTGAGATACCTTTCAGATCATTTGTGTGTTTCATGATTCACTGGTAACCCAGGTTGTGTTTCCTGTCAGAGCCAGCCAGATGTTGACTTAAAATCTGATGCCATGTACCGTAAAAAGGTTTTCAGGGTCTTCAGAGAAAAAACAACTGCCCCACATCATCACAAAATAAACTCAGTAATAAACTCAGAAAAATAAACTCAGGGCCAGTGTGTTACAGTTCCATCATTTTATCATCACCCGAACATGTAAAGTTGCCATTTGAAGTGAGTAGGTATTTTGTTTTCCCCGTTTCCTGACTTACAAAGATCAATAAACTTGACCTTCAGTTGACTTGTGTGCCCTCTAATCATGCCTAACGTTGCCGCATGACCAATGGATTTTTGGCCTATATGTCACCTCATATCCCTAGCCCAGTTCATCAGGACATCGAATTATAGCTTGAAAGTTTTACACCCCAAAAACACATCAAATGCCTGTTAGAATACCGTATTTTCCCGACTACAGTGGTATCTCACCTTACAAAATTAATCCGTTCCAGAGCTAGTTTCGTAACCTGGATTTTTCGTAAGTAAAATCACATTTTACATGTAAAACGCGTAATTCATTCCAAGGCCCCCAATACTACCCCCTAAACCCTGTCTTCTTCTTCTTTTCCTTTCGGCTGTTCCCTTCAGGGGTCGCCACAGCAAATGATCTGCCTCCATCTCTCCCTATCCTCTGCATCTTCTACTCTTACTCCAATGACCTTCATGTCCGCCTTCACCGCATCCATAAATCTTCTCTTTGGTCTTCCTCTGGGCCTTTTGCCTGGTAGTTCCAACCTCAGCATCCTACGACCAATATACTCACTATCCCTCCTCTGTACATGTCCCCCTAAACCCTGTGAAAATTATAAAAGCATACCGTTTAAGGTACTTACTCCGTGATGACCATGTCTTCTTAGCAGAGTTATAATCTTACAAATGTTTATGCAAGGTTAAAAGTTGCAATGAGCACACTCGAAAAACTCATGAAACAACAGTAACTCTGTCCTTTACACGAAAAGTATCATGGCGATACAGCTCCATAATAGCCAATGGGAGGGAGCTGCGTCATCCCTCCTAGTCAATGGGAGGCCAGCAGGGCAGGATGTTGGGAGATAGCCAATGGAACGGAGCTGCGTCATCCCTCCTAGCCAAAGGGAGGCCAGTGGGGTGGGATGTTGGGAGATAGCCAATGGGGCACTAGCAGTGCGGGATGTTGGGAGATCGTCAATGGGAGAGCAACTCGTGCATTGTTTGAATTTTTTGAGATGGTGCTTTCGTATCATGAACTTGTTTCGTATCCAGAGACAAAAATTTTAGGAAAATGTTTTTCGTAACCTGGATTTTTCATTTGCTGGGACTATCATAAGGTGAGGTACCACTGGATAAGCCACACTTAAAATCCTTTGATCCTCCCGAAGATTTGGTGGTGCGCCTCATAGTCCAGTGCGGCCTGTGTGCTGGTGCAGCCGTGCTGTTTGATGGATTGTCGGAGCATTACGACTGCCATAGTCAGGTGACTTGCTGAGTAATACGTGAGTGGCTGAGAGAAGTTTACGTCATGAGACTGGAAGACTTCTTCCACCTAATCCCCGTCTCTACTGATCTGCGATTCCATGCACGCCAATCTCAGTGATACCGTCAAAACCCAAGTAAAGCAAACTAATTCAGAGCTCACCATTATTCCGGCGGTTTAACCAAATAACTCCAACCGCTAGATATTGGTGTCAACAGATCATAAGTTAGAGGGATCCGGGCTTTATGTCCAACTCGCACAACTGATAACTCAGATACTGAAGATGAAGAATTTGATTGATTTGTGAAAGAGGAATGAACTGAAAAAGTGATTTATTATTTTATATTGTGGTAACTGAACAATGATGAGAGTTATTGTGAATGAGTTGAATCAAGTCTGACTTTTGTTCCGCTTAATGCACCTTATAATCCGATGCACCTTATGTATGGGCGGGGAGCAAAGCACGTTCGATGCTGTTGTGCCTTATAATCCGGTGCGCCTTGTGGTCCACAAAATGTGGTGTGTGGGAATACCAATATTTGTGGCACATTTGCTCGCAATGAAAAAAATTTCTTTCTTCATGAGGAATTTGTTTTTCTCAGAATAAATTTCATTTTTTGTTTATCTTTTTGTAAATTTCAGTGTAAGATAGAGTTTCATCAACATTTTTACCAACATTTTTGATGGATCTTTGGGTGCCGATAATCATTAACATTAAAAAAAAAACCTTCAGGATGGAGCTTATCATTACCACAGCAGTAGCATGCATGTTTACCTTCACCAAAAAGGTTACGTTCTTGTTTGTGTGTTGTAAGAAGGGTTGCACGAAAAAGTCATGTGTGGATTTTTATGACATTTCTACCAGAGATGAGGCTTTGGACAGAAAAGACTGATATATTTTAGCTCTACATTTTATTAATAAATTGAGTATATACAGGGATCCCTCACTACTTTGTGCTTCAGTTTCTGTGTCTTCAGTGCATTGCGAATTATTCAAAAATATTCATCGAAAAATAAAAAAATAAGGAAATTAAGGAAAAATAGGGGAAAGGGTGCAAAACAAGACCAATTATGCAAAAAAAAAAAAAAAAAAAAACCCAAACAAACAAAAACAAAAAACAACCCAAAACCCCCCAACAAAACTACTTACATTTTTATGTGAGGTGCACATCTGTGTTCTCCCACTCACACCTGTATGTGTGTGTATTTATATTTAATTAAATTATTTTGCATTATTTTTGAATGTGTAATTGTTCAATTCATTTTCTGTAACCGCTTCATCCTAATTAGGGTCACGGGGAGGCTGGTGCCCATCCCAGCCAACTGAGGGCGAAGGTAGAGTACACCCTGGACAGCTCGCCAGGCCATCGCAGGGCGGAAACACGCTGACGGCTTTGCAGCCTACTTTCGACGAAAGTCAGCAATGGTTCTTTTACATGCCTCACATCATAGACAGTGAGAGACATGGCCGGCCTTTGCTAACCCAGTTAGCTGCACTGGGGGGGGGGACAGTGACAACCTTGTGGAGAGTGGGACTCGAACCCCCAACCTTTGGATCAGCGATCCGGCGCCTTATACCACTAGACCACCACTGTCCCCCTGTGTAATTGTTATTATAAGCATGTATAGTGTTGAATATGTATTTATTGATATTATATACACATATACATGTGCGTATACGTCAGTCAGGGAGTCGATTCTACTTTGTGTAAATTGACGGTCACGTGGGATCTCGGTCCCCATTAACCATGAAGAGTGAGGGATCCCTGTACTGGTTACTAGTGTGTTGAAATGCTTCTGGCATCACTGGCCCTTGCATGTATCCGCTCTCTCTCTCTTAACGAGGGCAGAATCTTTCCTGGATGGCTTGCCAGGCCATCGCAGGGCAGAAACATGCTGATGACGTTGCAGCTACTCTTGGCAAACGTTAGCAAAGGTTCTTTTACATGAACCTCACACTATAGACTGTGAGAGACATGGCCGGCCTTTGATAACCCAGTTAGCTGCACTGGGGGGGGGGGGGGGTCAGTAACAACCTGTTGAGAGTTTGGCTCAAACCCCCAACCTTAGGATCAGTGATCCAGCACCTTTACCACCAGTCCACCACTGCCCCACCAGGCCACCACTGCCCCAAAGTGAGTATATAGTCTGTCTCTAAGTTATTATCTGCATAATAAATTTAAAAATTTCACTCCTAAAAATGGGAAAAAGTCATTTTTCCACTTGTCAAGATGGCTGAGTCTGCAAATCCGTTGACATTTAAAGCAAATCAGCCACAATTTCCTTAATATTAGTGCCATTAACATCAGCCTGGAACAGTTATACAGCTTAAAATATTCCCTTTTTTAATCAATTACATTAAATCAATCAATAAAAAAAATCTATTTTATGACTTAATGAGAAGCACTTTGATCAGTGCTGGTCAGCACTAGGACACGCCTACTTCAGCAACACCTGGGGTACCTAATTATAAATGTGTGGCTCAGAGAATCCACACAACATTATTCCAGCCAATCAGCAACGAGGGGATGTTTGCAACAGCAAATGCAAATTACCAAGCTCATCTCTTCTCTCCCAACATATCTGCCCACACACACACACACACACACACACACACACACACACACACACACACACACACACACACACAGACGCATTTCAGATAGTCATTTAGCTTAAGCAGTAATGGGCATGAGTGAGGAAGTATAGGAAGAAGTGCAGGGAGTAAAGAAGGAGCAGAAAAGAAGGGAAGACAGACCTGAGTTTGTCCAATCAGCTGACTCCGAGTCTTCTGAAGGGGGTTATTTTGATAAGTATGGGGAGGGAGATCACATCACACACAGACAATACACAGACACAAACACAGAGGACATTGATGTAAGAGAAAGCGTGTGTGTGTGTGTATGTGTGTGTGTATGTGTGTGTGTGTGTGTGTGTGTGTGGGTTGAGAAGGTGTGTTAACAAGCATGGGGGGAGTTAGGGTTAGGATACAGAAAAGGGGGTAACATTAAGACAACAATATCACCACCACAACAACAACAACAACAACAACAACAACAACAGCAATAATAGCAACACAAAAATGAAAGAGCAAAGTCACAAAATGAAGCAGAGGTTAGACGTGACATCAGTGATGTTCGGAGGAAGAATCTTCTGGAAATCTTAAAGGTAGTGTATGTTAGTAAGGGAGCACGAATGAAGTCACACAGCCCAACGGACCTGAAGAGAGAAGGCCAGAAAAAAGGATAGAGGGATAAAAGAGAGGCGAGGCGAGGGAGACGGTCCACCCAAGAAAGGCTGCGGAACTCTGCGGAAGCAAACCCTGCCACAAAGAAATAAATAAACAAATAAATAAAGAACAAACATTCCCTAATCTCGCTCTCTCACACAGACACACACACACACACACACACTCACGGGCAATCCATGCCACTAATTCAATGCTTCTCAAATATCAGGGTATGATTCCCTGGTGATGCCGGGAGGAGCACGTATGACCCTGGGGAACAGGCTTTTCTGGAATTGTGTATGAGAATTAAGTGTAATTGCACCTCCACTCCACTAGTTGGCAGTGGCACTCTCATTGTCGCGCAATGCTGTAGCGGTTTTTTGCACGAGCAAACGATATGAAGTGCAGTAAACAACCCCTCAAGAAAAAACGTTGAATAATTTCTAACTGGAACGAAGAGAAAGGTGGAGAGAGACGAAGATATTAAGACATAAATACGTTGAATGAGTTTAAATAAGGATGTTTTTTTTTATTATTTCAGGCACATTGGTGCACTTTAAATATTTTCTGTTACAGATTATAATAAACTGTTAATGACGTTTTTCTTTATTGTAAATTGAACTATATTTCTTTCTTTCTTTGTTTTTAATGTTAATAAAGATACGAGGTTATGCAGATTTGTACTAATAACAATTTTATAGACAAATAATACCATTTATAGTCACTCGCGGGGCGGTGGAGGGGGGCGTGAATTGTTTTGGGGTTTTTTTCTTCCAAGGGGGGGCGCCACAGAAAATAATTGAGAAGCACTACACTAATGAGATGACACTCCTTCCTATGTGTATTCAAATCCCTCCATACAACCCAAATCTGCTGATGATGCAGAACCCCCACTTTTTTTATTAGATCCAGTAGCACTGAGCAGTTCTGCTTTCCGCAGCGACCGTAAATTTTAAGCCGCGTACAGGACGTTGAAAACATACGCGATATCATGCAATGCAATTCAAAGCCAGGTGCGTCATCGCAGGCGTGATCTTTGCAGCTTCTTGTACTGTATTTCTTTTTCAAAATCTTTTGTGCATTGTAGCTTTTTGCTTTCATTATTCCAGTCATTGGGTGGTTAGCACATCCGCCTCACAGGAAGAAGGTCCTGGGTTTGATTCCCAGCTCGGGCGTCTCTGTGTGGAGTTTGCATGTTCTCGTCATGCTTGCAGGGGATTCCTCCGGGTACTCCGGTTTCCTCCCACAGTCCAAAAACATGCACAGTAGTTTAATTAGCTGTTCCAAATCACGACATGACATGAAATCATTACATGAGTGTAAACATGTAAACTTGTGCGTGTTAGCCCTGTGACGGACAGGAAAGCCGTTCTAGGTGTACCTCACCTTCGGCCACAGAGGACCAGACGCTCCGGCTGAAAGGAGCATTTCATAATATAGCAATATTGAAAAAGTACGGCAGGTTTGAAATCCCCAGCTTCAGTGCATGATAGGTAAATGTCAAGAAATTAAAGTGTGATGGACAGACTGATGGGTGGATGGAACCCATTCTGAGAGTCACGTTGTGGGCGGGAGCAAAAAATAAATAAAGACACTTTTTTTATGATGGTGTATTAGGGCCGCATTCAGGAGGGAAAATGAAAAGAAAAGAAAAAACCAAGGCTTCAGGAATAAATATTTGTGATATTATGAGAGTAAAATCGTTGGATTATTATTCTGAGAAGTCAAAATGTCTTCCTTTCGGCTTTTCCCCTTTTACTCGGGAGTCGCCACAGCGAATCAT
>CM045739.1:10045000-10097500 GCA_024760905.1 Plotosus lineatus
ATCATATCACATGGTTACGATTTGTACAATGCCATGGCTTTCAAAAACTGCTTCCTTTCAACTGTGGATACAAAATCCAGAATAAATCCGCACGCATAAATTCCCCCCCCCCCCCCGAGTATCGTAATATTCACGGCGCCGCCTATCATGCTTGGTTGTGTTTTTAAATCGAGAACAAAAAAACTAAATTCAAAGCTACAGTTTAAAAATAAGACCTGTCACTCACTTGTTTACTGAACTGATTAATCCTACCCACGGGAATGTTGGAGCCTATCTCAGCCAATACTTGGGTGAAGTCACAACCTGAACACCTTGCCAGACCATCATAAGGCCTGCACATACATTCACTCTCACAGCTAGGGGCAATTTGGAACTGCCAATAAGCCTGAAATGCATGTCTTTGACTCGAGCACCAGGAGGACATGCGAACTCCAGATGGAAACACACCAGCATGGGAATCGAACCCAGAACCTTTCCCATGATTATACCTGTGATTATATAACAGCTGATGTGTTTTTACTGAGAGACGTAATTCCCGTTGTCCACATTCAGAGGACTTTTAATCACGCTTCTCCTGAAAATTACAAACTAAACCGAACTGCAGCCTTCATCGACCGAATCAGTGACTACAGACAGGCAATCAGTGACTACTTCGACCAAATCAGTGACTACAGACAGGCAATCAGTGACTACTTCGACTGAAGCAGTGACTACAGACAGGACGTTTAAATAGAAACAACCTGGGCTTGAGGTCCGTTTATAAAACATGAATACATAAATACATGGCACTGTACATTCATAACTGAGCAGGAAGGATTTAACATGAAATAAGCGGCAGCCACTGCAAACATTATATAGAGTGGGGACAGAGAGACAGAGAGAGAGAGAGAGAGAGAGAGAGAGAGAGAGAGAGACGGGGGGTGAAAAGAGAGAGAGAAAGAGAGAGAGAGAAAGGGTGAGAGAGAAACAAATAGAAAGAGAGAGAGAGAGAGCGAGAGAGAGAGAGAGAGCGAGAGAAAGGGTGAGAGAGAGCGAGAAAGGGTGAGAGAGAAAGAGAGGGAAAGGGAAAGGAGAGAAAGAAAAATAGAGAGAGTATGACAGAGAAATAGAGAGAAAGAGAGAGAGACAAAAGAGAGAAAGAAAGGGAGAAAAAGAGAGAAAAGAAGAGAGCGAGTGAAAGACCTGATAACAGAAAGGAAGAAAGAGAGAGAAAAGACAGAAAAGACAGAAGAACAAAGAGAAGGGAGAGAAAGAGAGATAATAGTGAGTGAAAGAGAAAGAGAGAAATGAAAGTGGATAAAAACACACACATACACTCTCTCTCTCTCTCTCTCTCGCTCTCTCACTCACACACAAACACACACACACACACACACTCTCTCTCTCTCTCTCTCTCTCTCTCTCACACACACACACACACTCTCTCTCTCTCTCTCTCTCACACACACACACACACACACACACACACACACACACACACACACACACACACACACACTCTCTCTCTCTCTCTCTCTCTCTCACTCACACACACACTCTCTCTCTCTCTCTCTCTCACCCACACCCACACACACTCTCACTCACACACACACACACACACAGCAATCTCAAAATCTGAAATGAAACACACGGCAATCCACTCTTCACTCGTTACTTGCCTTTCCTCCCATTGGTCGCTGGCCTTGTCTCACAGTCTTTCATACACACAATGGATACAGAACACAGAACATGGGACATAGAACACACACTTAGCCCACAGTGTTTGTGACGCATCTGGTAGAGTTAAAGAATTTTTACAAGTTAAATCTCACTATTTTCTCTCTGTCTCTCTCTCTCTCTATCTCTCACTCTTTCTCTCTCTCTCACCCTCTCTCTATCTCTCACTCTCTCTCTCTCTGTCTCTCTCTCTCTCTCTATCTCTCACTCTTTCTCTCTCTCTCACCCTCTCTCTATCTCTCACTCTCTCTCTCTCTCTCTCTCTCTCTCTCGCTCTCTCACTCACACACACTCTTTCACTCTTTTTCTCTCTCTCTAACTCTCTCATGGAGTACATGTAAACTCCACACAGAAATTCTGGAGCCTGGGTAATGGAATGAAACAGGACCATATTGGTCGGTTGAGTAATGTAACTTATAAATAAATACTTGCAGAGTTTGCATTTTTTAAAATTTAAAATACTTCACATCTCATTTTATTATCGAACTTTCATCACCAACCTAATAAATATCCTTTCATAGTCTTTGGAGTGAAATAAAACACATACTGCACGGTCCAGAGCAGTGGTGGCGGCGTGGATAAGGCAATGGCTTACCGATCCAAAGGTCAGCAGTTCAAGTCCCACTGGCACCACTGTTGGGCCCTCGAGCAGGGCCCTTAACGCGCCTCTGCCAAATGCTGTAAATATTCAGCACATTCACTGCACTCAATAAAAGAGTTTTATTCTAATGAAGCATTAAGTGTGAAAAATAAGGTCAAAGGAAAAAAAAAAAAAGCCGAGTCGCTTCCTGAGACAGTTTTGAGTTATATACAAACAGGAAATGTACTACAGGGATCCCGAGAGGCACAGCAACAAGGTGCGTGACTAGCAACCCAGAGATCGCAAGTTCGAGTCCGGTTTAATGCCACGGCCGTCGGTGGCCGGTAGTCCATGGGAGTTAACTTTCCCAGCTCTCATGGGAGGGAATGAGGGAGGGATGGTATACGCTCACTTTCCAATCACAGAAATCGCTAGCCAATCATTGGCTTCTGTGGGCTCGTTCATATGAAAGGGTGATTAGCGCTTTCCCTCCGAGTATGTTAGACCACCCCCCCAAAAAGGCATGCGCTGCAGTTCGAAAAAAGAGGTAGATGGCTAGCATTTTGTGTTATATAGGGTGTGCGTGCATGCTTTCATCCTACCCAGGATGGTGGAGGTCATGTGATAGGGATTCCACCTAATGGGTGGGAATTGAACAGAAAAATTCAAAATAGATATACGACAGAAAATGCCATCCCAGGCACTACAGACACAACAGAAAAGCGACTAATGCAGATGGTGATTGACAGCTGTCACTTTTCATTCACAAAATCATCGAGCAACATCCGCAGCATCGGTTCGTGAACTCGTCACAAAAATTTCAAACATGTTTGAAACTTCCATGAATGCTGCAAAACGAGGGTATGATGCGAAATAGCGTTAAACTCTTCTCAAGCGCCACGCACTATTTGAGAAAGTCGCAAAGTTGTCGCTTTACAAGGAAATTATTCGCTTTTCATTCACAAGGAAAACCGACAAGCTGGAGACTTCCAAAGACAACAAGTCGGAGACGTGGGACATCCGCCATATTCTGTGTATTTTCTCATCGGTCGTGTATTGTTTGCATTTTGCTCACGCTATTGATGCTCAAATAGGGGATGGCCGCAAAAAGCGACTGGGTTATGACAGAACTTTCGCTTTTTTCTGCAAACCAAGTGCAAATTGCTTGCAAACATTCATTCATTGTTCATTTTCTAAGATGATTAGTCCTAATTATGCTCGCGGAGAGGCTTGCGCCAATCTCAGCTGACTCTGGGTAAGGGTGGATTACACCCTGGACAGCTCACACCATCATTTACGTGCACACCATATACACGCACACACAACCATTTACATTCACTCTCACATCTCGGGCACTTTGGAACAGTCAGATAACCTACTGTGCATATTTTTGGATTGTGGACTGTGGGAGGAACCCAAAGTGCTGAGTGGAAACCTACTCAAGAACATAGAGAACATGCAGACTCCATACAGAAACGCATGAGCCTGGGAATCGAACTCAGGACCTTCTTGCTTTGAGGCGAACCGACCTGCCACTGCGCCACCGTGCCACCCAAGATATTGATTTATATTTATTCACTTCTCTTCCAGCCATTTGTGTGAGAAGCCGCCACAGCTCCACCCACAGATCAAACCAAAACAATTGATTTCCAGAATACTGTATTCTGCATCACGTCCATGGCTACTGTGACGCAGGACATTGGATGTCCTATGTGGTGCTTTTTTCCCAGATTCAACCAGCAAGTCATTCAGTCATTCATTTTCTGAACCGTTTAATCCTAATTATGGTCGCTGGGAGCCTGACACCCATCTCAGCCAACTTTGGATGAGGATAGAGTACATCCTAAATAGCTTGCCAGAAACATGCTAACAGCTATGCAGCTACTTTTGTCGAAGGTCAGCAATGGTTCCTTTATATGAACCTCTCACAATAGACAGTGAGAGAGAGAGAGAGAGAGAGAGAGAGAGAGAGAGAGAGAGAGAGAGAGAGAGAGAGAGAGAGAGAGCGGGGCATGGCCAGCCTTTGATAACCCAGTTAGCTGCAATGGGGGGACAGTGACAACCTGTTGAGAATGGGGCTTGAACCCCCAACCTTAGGATCAGTGATCTAGCACCTTTACCCTCAGGCCACCGCTGGCCAACCACGGAAACATATATTGAAATTTATGGAAAGAATCCTCAAATATTAAAAGAATGTACTTTTGTACTTCATTACCGTCCACCCCTGCTTGGTCCTCTCACCCGTGCCCCAGGAGTGTAGCTTTAGTCTGAATAATTACCATCACCATGTCACTGCGTGTTTGTCAATAGCCGGTAAAAATCTGTAGAGGCTCGAACGGCTGACCTAAGCAGCAGGGCGTCAGTTGTGCACGTAGGCAGCAGAGTGTGAGATGCAAGCTCGGAAAAGTGCCATCATGTGACACACAAAGGACAGTGAGCAACACAAGCAGATGGAAGGATGAAGGAAGAGCAATCTGCTGGAAACAAAGTCCTACGCCAACGTGGCGTGCAAGGCGTATGCTTCTCCTAATGCAGAGATCACGGCGCCAGTCTCAATGTAAAAATGGAACATGGGACAGATTTCCATTCAAGGCCTGTGTTACATGAAATGTGATGAGAAGGGGGGGTGTTAAAGGCAAATAAAGAGTGGGAGGAGTCTCACATGGACACTTCCTGCTTCTGGGTGGAATGATGAATGAATGGAAGTGGAGCACAGGTTCCTCCTCATCTTCTGCAGGAATGTGGAGAAGCAGAAGGCTATAGATGGTTATAATGAAGACAAAGTACAGATGGATGATGATGAAATGGTGATGCGTTGTGAAGTCAATGTACGATGGATAAAATACGCATGGACAGTTGTGTCATTCAGTGGAATCCTCCAGAATTGCTGCTGTATATCATCTCAAGATGAAACCATCTCTGAACACATCTACGACTGTTTCTCTTTATTTCCTTATCGCTGTATAAATCCTATGGTTTATAATCTTCCACTCCCTGCTATGGCCTGTCGACCTGACCAGGGTATACTCTGCCCTCACCCAATCTCGGCTGATATGGGCGCCAGCCTCCTCGCAACCCCGATTTGGATCAAGCAGTTCAGAAAATGAAGGAATAACGGAATACTGTATTTCTGTCCAAAACAGAAAAAAAAAACAGCAAACGGATAATGCTTTATTGTTTAGGCCTGAATACAGCCTTCACAAATGTATAGAAAATATTTTTATATATAATTCCAAAATAAATATTATTATTCTAATTTTACTTAATAGATGAGATATGTTTATTTCTAATTTTTGCAACAGTTATAAAGTGATTTTTATTTTAAATTTAAGTTGATATAGACGGTTTCCTTGCAGCACAAGCTTGTTCATTACAGATGGAAAGGATTTATAGAGAGATGTTGAAAATTTTTAATTTTAAATTCCTACCAAAATTTGTTTTACTATGTAAAATATTTGTAGCGAAAAAAGAAAAAATAAAGAAAGAAAAGAAAAAAAAATTCATTGTTCATTCATTTTCTGTAACCGCTTAATCCTGATTAGGGTCGCAGGAAGGCTAGCGCCCATCCCAGCCGACTCCGGGCGAGGGCAGAGTATACCCTGGAAGGCTCGCCAGGCCATCGCAGGGCGGAAACATGTGGACGGCGATGCAGCTACACTTGTTGAAAGTCAGCAATGGTTCTTTTACATGAACTTCACACCATAGACAGTGAGAAACATGGCCGGCCTTTGATAACCCAGTTAGCTGCACTGGGGGGAGGGGGGGCAGTGACAACCCTGTGGAGATGGGATTCAAACCCCTAACCTTAGGAACAGTAATCCAGCACCTTTTCCACCAGGCCACCACTGGCTGTTCATTGTTTTTTCATTTATTTTCGTTTTATGTTAAAATAAACAATCATAAAAGTTCCAATGTCGGACTTTTTTTGCAAGTTTACATTATCACACAGGTCGCCATACTCTCTTCCCTGTCAATCACAGTAACACTAGCCACTCTGAGCCCATCTGCCCTCATCACCAGCTAATAATACTAAGCTCCATCCATCCACCCACCCACCTATCCATCCACCCATCCATCCATCCACTTACCCATCCATCCATCCATCCATCCACCTACCCATCAATCCATCCATCCACCCACCCATTCATCCATCCATACATACATCCATACATCCTTCCACCCACCCACTCACCCACCCATCCATTGATCCATCCATCCATCAGACAGGTCGCCATAATCTCTTCCCTGTCAATCACAGTAACACTAGACACTCTGAGCCCATCTGCCCTCATCACCAGATAATAATACTAAGCTCCATCCATCCATCCATCCACCCACCTATCCATCCACCCATCCATCCATCCACTCACCCATCCATCCACCTACCCATCAATCCATCCATCCACCCACCCATTCATCCATCCATACATACATCCATACATCCTTCCACCCACCCACTCACCCACCCATCCATTGATCCATCCATCCATCACACAGGTCGCCATAATCTCTTCCCTGTCAATCACAGTAACACTAGCCACTCTGAGCCCATCTGCCCTCATCACCAGCTAATAATACTAAGCTCCATCCATCCATCCATCCATCTACCCATCCACCCACCTATCCATCCACCCATCCATCCATCCACTCACCCATCCATCCATCCATCCATCCATCCATCCATCCATCCACCTACCCATCAATCCATCCATCCATCCATTCATCCATCCATCCACCCACCCATTCATCCATCCATACATACATCCATACATCCTTCCACCCACCCACTCACCCACCCATCCATACATCCATCCACCCCCCCACCCACCCACCCACTCACCCATCCATACATCCATACAGCCATCCTTCTGTGGCCATGGTTGATCATGGTCAGGATTGCAGAAGATCCAGTACATGCCATAAGTAAAACTTGCTGCAGGCAGGAACAGACCCTAAATACATTCTCATTTGTACCCAGGCGCTCTTTTTTATAGGTAACCCGCTTACTGGCATGCTTCTAGAAACAGGAAGTAAACCACAAAACCCTGACAGAAAAAAAAAAATCACACAGAAATTTTATGAAGGCAATAACCCGAATTTCGGATCAAATCAGGGACTCTGGAGTTCAAAATGTTTCAACACTGCCCACTGGAAACTCGCACAACTCCGATATCCAGCTCTGATGGCGGTATTTACAGTCCTATTTACAGCCGCCTCTGGCTGTGTTTAACCAGGAGCAATGTTTTCATTTTCATCATTCATGCCATAAATAATTAGAGCCAAAGAGCTATATCAGCATGTGAGCACACACACACACACACACACACACACACACACACACACACAGAGAGAGAGAGAGAGAGAGAGAGAGAGACAAAGACACACACAGCTATACTGAACCTCTGTTCTGACGTTGATAAAATATTCTCTCCAGGCACTTAATAATTCTCCTGATCTTTCTTTCTCTATATCGCATACTCAAGCACACAGACTATCATTCATGTTTTCACGCAACACTGCTTTTGCTAATAGGTACAGAGCTGATCGGGGGTTTTTTTTCTTCCCTGTTTTAAAAAATGCCACCTCGTCATTTTTGCCTAAAGTATGCAAAATATTTGAGGCAAAAACACAAACACAAAAAAAAGCACAAAAATCAATGAGGTATTATGGCCCTGGGGAAAATAAAACGTGCTCTTTATAAATATGGCTGGTTGGGGGACGGCATAAAATAGCATATTACTGAAATTCACGTTATGGAAGAAAGAATGTCTGTGGAAAATCTCTGCTTTCGCTTATCATTACAACTTATAATAGACAGAGAAGAAAACTGTTTTATTCATAAAACTGTTTAAGGCAGGCTTAGTCTTTATCACAACACGGTGAGCTATGAGCACACACACACACACACACACACACACACACACACACACACACACACACACACACACACAGATATGACACAGACTATCTGCAATAGCCTTCACCCAAATTAAAGCAATATTCCCCCCAAATACATGCTAATGCAGGGATCCCTCGTTACTTCGCGCTTCAATTCATGTGGCTTCAGTGCATCGTGTTTTTAAAAATAAATAAATAAATAAATATTCATCGAATTAAAATTAAAATGAAGGAAGAATAGGGGAAAGGTTAAGGAAAATGCCACAAAACAAGGCCAATTATGCAACAACAACAAAAAAAACACTAAACCAAAACAAAACAAAAAACAACCCAAAACCTCCCATCCAAGCAAGTTACATTGTTGATCGGTACGCATCTAAGAAACGCGTGCACACGCGTGCGTCTGTATGTGTGTGTATTTATATTTTATTTACATCTTATGCATTATTTGTGAATGTTTAATTGTTAGCTATAATTGTCAATGCTATAAGCATTTATAGCATTGAATATGTATTTATTGATATTATATACACATATACATGCGCGTATATACATGTGCATGAATGACAAGGACCCAAGAGGAACGGTGAGGTTACAGGGAGCAGAGATAAGAAAGGTGGAGGATTTTAAGTACTTAGGCTCAACAATCCAGAGCAATGGAGAGTGTGGAAAAGAGGTGAAGAAGCGTGTGCAGGCAGGTTGGAATGGTTGGAGAAAAGTGTCCGGTGTGATGTGTGATAGGAGGGTATCGGCAAGAATGAAAGGAAAAGTGTACAAGACGGTGATGAGGCCAGCGATGTTGTATGGTTTAGAAACAGTGGCACTGGGGAAAAGACAGGAGGCAGAGCTGGAGGTAGCAGAGATGAAAATGTCGAGGTTCTCTTTGGGAGTAACGAGGATGGATAGGATCAGGAATGAGCACATCAGAGGGACAGCACATGTAAGACGTTTTGGAGACAAAGTCAGAGAGGCTAGATTGAGATGGTTTGGACGTGTACAGAGGAGGGATAGTGAGTATATTGGTAATAGGATGCTGAGGCTGGAACTACCAGGCAGAAGGCCTAGAGGAAGACCAAAGAGACGATTCATGGATGTGGTGAAGGAGGACATGAAGGTCGTTGGTGTAAGAGAAGAAGATGCAAAGGATAGGGTGAGATGGAGGCAGATGATTCGCTGTGGCGACCCCTGAAGGGAAAAGCCGAAAGGAAAAGAAGATACATGCACGTATACGTCAGTCAGGGGGGGGGGGGGGGGGTGGTTTGATCCTACTTCCAGATTTTGATGGTTGCGTGGGGATGTCGGTCCCAATTAAAAAAAGTTAGGGATCCCCGTATTAATATTAATGGCTGTTATTGATAAATATTGATACTTACGCTAACTAGAGTACAACACTCTTTGGTTATTCTTTCAAAACAAAAGCTAGCCATAGAGACAGCATTAAGCTAATCCACTGTCATTGCTAGTCATGCTAGCTTTCAGTTACAGCGTGACACTTCAGCATGTTTTAGGTCTTTCTTAAAACACAGCTTTCTCTGAAAACATCACAGCTGTTAATAAATACTAGGAAATAAAAGAAGCAGCAGTAAGCTAAACCGAACTCCTGGTAGCCAGACAAGGTCTCGTTTATTCTGAAATACACTGGCACAGTGAGGCTGCTTCTCAAACCTGCTGATTTGGGAAAAGCTGCTATTTGCATTGTACTGAAGAAAACATTAGCATTGTTTGGATGCTAACGTATTCATGCAGGAATAGGCTTAGCCAAGAAGGTCCTGGGTTCGATTCTGAGCTCGGGTGTTTCTGTGTGGAGTTGTTCTCCCTGAGTTTGCGTGGGTTTCCTCTGGGTGGTCCGGTTTCCTCCTACAGTCCAAAAGCATGCACAACAGGTTAATTAGCGGTTCCAAATCTCCCCTAGGTGTGAATGGTTGTGAGTTTTAGCCTTGAGATGGCCTGGCGAGCTGTCCACGGTGTACCCCACCCTCACCGGTGTCAGCTGAGATGGGCACCGGCCTCTCCACGACCCTAATTAGGACTAATCTGCTCAGAAAATGAATGAATGAATGAGTAGGCTTAACTTCATTCAGTGTGGGTCAAGATATATTCCCTTCAGTTTTGAAGGACATTAGCATTGAATGGATGTCGCAAGCACCCCTGATTATTTTTATGAATGTATTGTACATGCTAGCATTTTACTAACTTTTCTCATTATTATTAGTTACTTTCACTAGAAAACATAAGCTCTATTTGGTACCTTTACACACACAACTATAATTATGATAATAATAGTAATAAAACTAACGTGCATTGCTTTCTCTAATTATGAGACTTTAGCACTGTCTAAATGCACTGCTGATAATAAATAAAAGTTACTGAAAAGACACTACTGCTGAAAAGTCTTCATTACAAGTCATGCTAGCCCGTATTCATTACGGTTACGCTTCATTTGTTTGTTTATTTATTAATTTTTTTTTGAACAATGGCAATTACTGTGTATTAAACTTCCCTTTATAACGACAGACTCTAGCATTGCTTGGCTCAATCACTGGCTTGCAATTTATTGTATTTATCTAAACAAATGGAAAACTCATGCTTATTTTCTGTGCAAAGCTGGGGCTTGTGACTATTGCAGATGGGTTTAGCCAGAATGACATATCGGGCTTAAACCCAATGGTTTAAGGTTACACACCTGGACCTGGCCCAAGGTCTTCTTGTCGATCTTTTGAGAGAAAAATGAGAAAGGGATCCATGAAAAATGAATGTTCATAGACTAACAATGGCTAGCATTGGCTAATAACAGTGGATAGGGCAGTGGTGGTCTAGTGGTATAGGGCGCTGGATCGCTGATCCAAAGGTTGGGGGTTCGAGTCCCACTCTCCACAAGGTTGTCACTGTCCTCCCCAGTGCAGATAACTGGGTTATCAAAGGCCGGCCATGTCTCTCACTGTCTATGGTGTGAGGCATGTAAAAGAACCATTGCTGACTTTCGTAAAGAGTAGGCTGCAAAGCCGTCGGCGTGTTTCCGCCCTGCGATGGCCTGGCGAGCTGTCCAGGGTGTACTCTGCCCTCGCCCGAAGTTGGCTGGGATGGGCGCCAGCCTCCCCGCGACCCTAATTAGGATTAAGCAGTTACAGAAAATGAACTGGTTAATAACAGATCACGCATGCACATGGGTGCCACTACATGTGTGGTATTCATTCACATAAAGCAGTACCGCTGTCACCGATGGATTTATAGATTAACAGCAATTAGATGGTGATATCCTCTGTGTCAAATCAATGGGGTCTGGGGGTACTTTTATACGTATTTATTCATTTATTTGGTACAAATCGTAGCAAAACACAGATTATCATTATTATTACTAGAGCTGGGCAATAAAACCAGTTTTAACATACAACAATATGTATTGCGATACTCTGGAGCCAAACCGCTTTTTTTACATGCATTCGGAAAACTTCGAAACAGTAAAATTATTCCCTCTAATTGAACCAAAAGTAATGCTTTCGTTGAAAAAAAAATGGCGGCCACAGAGGTCCCGGCATGTAATCCTGACAGAATCGTGTTTCCATCCTCTTATCTACGGTCATTCAGTGTGTGGAGAGCCTGGTATAATAAGAGCCATGCAGTGATTGGGCAGTGCGGATTATCACGAAGGCCTTCAGCCAATAGAATTTGTTTATATACAGGATACGGAAATTCCCGATAAAAACAAAACCACGGTTCATGTTGCTAATTGCTCAGAAATTTACTGACCTACTGCATCTAGATTTTCACTTAAACATTTATTTTAAAATGAGCAAAAGAGGGAAATGGTCCCATGAACCTGATCTCCAACAAGCACATTAACCATGCATGTTTTTTTTTTTTTTTTGCTTAAATCGGCAATAATATCTGTTGACTCTGAAAAAAATTATGTCACACAACTTGCGGACTCAGCCTCAGGCTCAACATGCTCCAAATCGGTCTCGGTCCAGATTCTGGTAAATTACATTCCACTTCTCTCCAGTATAATGATCATATTAATGTGATTTATATGATAAACGATATTTCATGTTTTTATTGTAAAGTTCTAGAGTTTGACGGATTTTCCTGAGCCGTCAGTGTCAATGTAAGTGTTATACATGCGGAACGTGCCCAGCAGGTCCATCGCTATGATGGCATTAATATATATTCACAATATGCTAATGAAAGCACTAGATGCACTTACACTATTCTAATGTTTTTGTATTTAATATGTGTCAATAGCTTATTTTGCTCAATATGCAGTTCTATTTCAGTGTTAATGTTTGTGCCAAAGTTTTTAAACATTAAATTTTCATTAGTAGATTTATTCTGATGCTTAGAATTTTAATTGTAATGACTAAAAACAATGTTTTTGATGATGTTGATTTCTCTTTTTGAAATAAAGTATAAATACTGTCAGGAACAGGCTCACTTTTCATTTAAAATTCTTCTTGCAATATATTGCAATACATCTTGCAATGCATGCTAGAAATCACAATATATTACAATACATAAAATCTAGGCAATGCCCACCCCTAATTATCACTGATATTTTATTTATTTATTTGCTGTTGGTTTGGTATAGCACACAGCATATAATTAATTATATTAGAGTTTGAGTGGAAGCAGACCCCACTCAGATACACCTGGCGCACCAAGGACACCACGGTTCAATTTAAACAGATGAGCCCTGTTTGAAAGCGTCTGCACATACTGTACCTTGTGTCTACTCAAATTCTATAACTAGTGATATACAGCGTAACAGAGTAATATTCCAAACAAGATCTCTTAATCCTATTTAGACTCTCCAGACAGTGTTAATCATCTCGAATATGATCTCATTATGTTACGATTGGTTCTTGAATTCAGTTAATCTCAAGCTTACATTGGGATCCCACTGGCACACTTTTTCCTACTCAGTTCTTATAGGCATGTATGAATGCGTGGACATGATATGCTCCTCTTCTCAGTCTTATGTGATTCAGTGAGAAGAAACATCTCGTAAATAAATAAATAAATCTTTCAGTAATATGCTCGTGTAAATTAAGATTATACTTTTTTTATTAATAGGCATATTACTATCGTCAAATGCATATGCTCATTTTACATTATCCCCGATTAGGTTTTAAAAACAGTTTTAAAATTATATCAAAATGATCCTTAATTGCTCTTATAAGCATTTATAGTGTTGAATATATATTTATTGATATTATATACACATATACATGTACGTATACGTCAGTCGGGTGGGGGGGTTGATCCTACTTCGTGGAAATCGGCTGTCATGGGCGTGTCTCGGTCCCCATTAACCGCAAAAAGTGAGGGATCCCTGTATAGTCTTATTATATGGGTTAATGTAAATCAACCCTTTAAGACCTGAATTATTTTTCGCAGTTAAAAAAAAAATGTATCACCAGTTTTTCTGAATCAAAAAGGCCTAAGGAAACACTCTGAACACATTTATATAATTAACAAAATTATAATAACACTAATATTAATCATAACATAATAATTAATGACACTCACAAATTCGTGAACGACACAATCCTGCGCACTCAAGGTCGTCTCACAGCTGACTGAGGCACATGGGGTCAAGCTGTGTTGCATCAGATGACGCCACAACAAGTATAGAATGCGTCTAGTAGTTATAAGCATTTTTGAAAGAGGACCATATGGTCCTGCCAGGCATTCAAGGGTTAAAGCCTGTTATCATCAATATGATCAAGATGTTTATGGTGAACCTCAGAAGTTGGTTGTATTTTCATGTGTAATTAATTTATCAAGCTGTAATGTAACTGTTGTGTGTAAATTTTTGATGTTCGAATGACATAACAAAAAAAAAAACAAAAGAGTCTAAAATCCAAGTCCATATAAATACAAATGTAGGGAGGTGAAATTCCGATCAAGGATGTCTTTGTTTATCAAATTTAATTCCAAGTATATTAAGACATTTTTAAAGACCCACAAGCATCTTGAAATGTATCTTTAATCAACCAAACAGTGTTATCACTGCATCGTTAAAATTGTGTCTTGAGATGGATTGAAGTCACTGGAAGATGCATAACACCGACTATTTTAAATATTCACTCTAGAAATATTACATATTTCAATCTTGTAATGCTTTATGTTATCTGAAACTTCACCCTGGACAGAATTTCCAGATCTACAAATCGACAACTACGATGCTCAAGCAAATCAACAAACAGTTTAAGTTCAGTTGTGTCCACACAGAGTATCTCAGTATCTCAGAACAACTTCCGACACACAGATGCAAACTTCTGAATTAAACCTTATACGCATGCCCCATACCCTACAGAGAGATTTAAAAAAATAAATTAATCAATTAAAAAAACCAGACTTACTTCTATCTAGTGTCCCCTTCGAAGGCAGTTGTGGTAGCTGCCGTGCTCTTCGACTGTTCATGGGTGTGCTGGTAGGACTGGTTTGGACTGATCCACTGCGGGGGTGTGCCCTGTCACACACACACACACACACACACAGAGACACACACAGGCACACACACACCTAATTATAGGAGGAAGCGGCTTATTTGTCATTATTGTGTGAAAGTTTTGGGAGCAGAAATTATAGATTGTAAACACTAAAATCACAATTGGTACATTTTATGTGTAAAAAACTATAAATCTGATTAATTTCATTTAATGTTCTGATGTGAATAAAGCACTTACTCATGTTTACATGTTGAACAACTCCAAATAACTCATCCATTACTAAGCATGTTCATTGGAAATACCTTAGTGCTGAAGGCATCAGTGGCTTCATCGTGTAGTGTTCGAGTTATTGTTTCTGGCTCTGAATGCATCGCCTTTTATAGCATTTTCCGATAGAAATAAATGTAAATCTATCAATGATTTATCAATAAATAGTATTTTGTGGACAGGTGTAATTGTGAAGGTATCAGTTTCAATAAATACTTTATTTTTGTTTAGCCTATTGGAAGAATTTACTTTCAACTTTACTAAAAAAATACAAATATGGACCATTGTCCTTAAAAAAAACTCTATAACAACAAAATTTTAGGCTGCAAAGCCGTCAGCGTGTTTCTGTCCCTTTCTAAAGGGTTGTGACAGGATAGGCATCCGACGTAAAAATCAAATGACCAAATCAAATGTGGCGAATCAGATGAGTCGCTGTGGCGAATCCCGAGAACGGGAAAAAGCCGAAAGAAAGAGAGAGAGAGAGAGAGAGAGAGAGAGAGAGAGAGAGAGAGAGAGAGAGAGAGAGTGGTACCTTGTCTAACAAATTCAATCAGTTTTGAGGGCGAGCTCGTAAGCCAAAAAGTTTGTTAAATAGAACAATTATTCCCATTAGAAATAACAGAAAACCAATTAAACCAGCCAAGCCCCCTCCCTAACTCATATAACCTGACACAAACACATACAGACGCTCCCCGACTTACGTTTTTAATTGGTTCCGGACGGCCGAACGTAAGTTGAAAGTGAACGCAAGTTGTTACAGTGACGTATGACATTCATACTGTACTATGCATCCATAAAGACCATTACCGTATCTCATAAAACACCCCTAAATCAATTATTATAAACGTAACATTGTAAAATAATATCAACTATATCAAATAATATGAACATTAATTTCAAATAAGTCACTTATTTATACTGAGTCACTTTACATGAAGCTTAAAACAGCCAATCACCGCTTACAATATGTAAGGCCCTCAAAACCGAAAGTAGTGTATGTACTTGCGAAAGTAGTGTACCTGCTGTGGGTTATATGGACTTCTGGTCTTTCAAGTGAGCAAGGGTGCCGTTGAACTCGTTGAGAACTCAGCCTGCACTGATGTGAATCACCAGCAGAGTGGAGAGTTCTCTTTCTTTTCTGGATTCGGGTTTTCATTCATTTTACAACTCTCTTTGCTTAACTGAGTATGCATGGTAGATTGTGCCGATCTGAGCAGATACTTTATTCATCTCTGTGTATGAGACTTGCACCCATGCTAGTAGGCTTACGCTTCTCACCAACCATATTTGCTTAGGGTTACAAAAGTCCGCAAAACAGTGTAAACACAAAGATCACAGAGATGACATCTTAACACAAGGGTAACACGCTATATAACTGATATACACTATGTGTATATATATATATATATATATATATATATATATATATATATATATATATATATATATATATATATAAACTCAAAATTTGACTTTTTTTTTTTTTGGAAAAAAAACCAAAATCGAAAGAACGTAAAAGGGATGAACATAAGTCAAGGAGCATCTGTATATTTAATATATACTTAATTATATTATAATTATATATATATTATATATAATATACTTAATATATTAAAGATAAGCATGTAAAAGCAATAAATATTTCATTATAATAATAATACATGTACATTAACATTAATAATGATTAATAATTAATAATAATAAAACAAGAATAAACAATAAGTTAACTAACCCTTCCGATCATTGACTGTGGCGAAGATGTCACGTGGGCAGGCAAGAGGTGGTGCATAACAGAGGAGGAGGAGGAGGAGGAGAATTTTGTGCATGTACACGCTACGAATGCTCACGAGCAAAGGCTTGTAGTGAACTTCCACAAGGCCAGTGCTTCTCAAATAATGGGGCATGGTGTGATGCTAGAGGGAAGGCGCATATGACCCTGGGGAACATGCTTTTTTCCATACTGTACTAGATTTAAGTGTAATTGTGCATCCACTGCAGTAGGTGGCAGTGGCGCTCTTATTGTCACGCTATGGTGTAGGGAAAAAGCACCGAGCAAACGATATGCAAGTAAACACTATTTATAGTGCAGTAAACACTATTTATAGTCACGCACTTAGTGCTGAGGGGTGATTTTTTTTTTTTTTCTAGAGGGGGCATCACAGAAAATAATTGAGAAGCACTACATAAGGCATTCTCGGAGGAATACATTCAGAAAAATATAAGGCTTATCGGCCCGGAAAAGCCATTTCACCAGCAGAGCTCGTAAATTAAAATTTTGCTTGTTGGATGGGGCAGATTTTTGGTGGGATCGAAGCTCGTATCATGGGAAATTCATTATAAAAGACAATCGTAAGTCAAGGTACCACTGTACTGTGCTTTTAAAGTGTTGAACATCTGGACTTGATTTTAGGCTGAACTCAATTCCAGAATTTCAGATATATTTGTGTGTGGTTTTTGTAAAGAACAATTATTTAATTGAGTTAAACATCAGTCTGTAGAGCAGGGGTCACCAACCTTTTTGAAACTGAGAGCTACTTCTTGGGTACCAATTAATGCGAGGGGCTACCAGGACGATACACACTTCTTTTTCTTTCGGCTTTTTCCTTCAGGGGTCGCCACAGCAAACCATCTGCCTCCATCTCACCCTATCCTCTGCATCTTCTACTCTTACTCCAACTATCTTCATGTCCTCCTTCACCACATCCATAAATCTCCTCTTTGGTTTTCCTTTCGGCCTTCTGCATGGTAGTTCCAACCTCAGCATCCTACTACCAATATACTCACTATCCCTCCTCTGTACATGTCCAAACCATCTCAGTCTAGCCTCTCTGACTTTGTCTCCAAAACATCTTACATGGGCTGTCCCTCTGATGTACTCATGAAATTACTAATTTGTTCAATACACCTATAATTTTATGTTGTTATTATTAATAATGAATGATATTAATCTATGTGAAGATATTGATTTGATTAAAAAAAAAAATAGCAAAAAAAATTAGATCCAGCTCAATGGAGAGTGGCACTATGGAGCCACAAGCCTGTTCTAAAAATAGCAGTGAACAGGCCCGTGGGCACTTCATGTTGATCTTGCGGGTGACTTGGTGCCCACGGACACCACGTTGGTGATCCCTGCTCTAGAGTTTACAAAGACTGCTGCCAAAAAAAGAAAAGAAAAGAAAAGTGAATCGAAGGTGCTAGTGGCCGAAATAAACACCGGATATAATCAAGACGGGGGATCGTCCATGATCTGGTTTCAGTGAGCATCGGTTTTCTGTTTGTGAGATCTGATGTAGTCTTTCTCTCAAGGTTAAGCATGCATTGCAAATGCTTTGAGATGCTTTTATGCTCACCAAGTTTATAAAGAGTAGTTTTTTGTAACCCCACTGTAACCCCACTGTCAGCTCAATAACACCATAATATCTGACCTCTGGCACTGTGTTTCCACCCAGAAAATTTCCATTTATATAGAATCCATTTGTATATAGAGTTTATTTATTTTGTTTATCCATTTCTTTGATTGCTCACCCTAATACCTTGTATGAATAGAGATTGGTGTGTGTGTGTGTGTGTGTGTGTGTGTGTGTGTGTGTGTGTGTGTGAAAATTCCAGAAGATCAACAGTTTCTTAAACCATATAAATGACTGATGGGATGTTGGCAATGGAGTATATATGCAGGTACAAGTAAGAAGGGACTTTATATGGTAAAGAGGGGGGGGAAAGCATGCAAAAATAAATACATAAACAAATAAATCGAAGTGCTGTAGATGACTGCATCACATCATGTCATAGCTTAAATCAGTGAAATGCCTGTGAATAAACTACAAATGTCAAGACATGTTAGATGCTTTGCATCACAAAGGCATCTCCGATTGCCTGATCGCTGCAAGAAAACAGGGAAGAAATTATACAAGCCAGTGCATATGAACAAAAAGAAGGGAAAAGGAACCAAAGAATGAATCAGATATCTGTTGGTAATGGAGCAATTAATCAACGGCTACTCAACACCATTATATACAACTGAATATAAGTGGTGTTTTACCAACATAAGAAAGCAAACGAGAATATAAACTACACCACAAACCACAACAACAGCATGTGTGGTTCGGAACTTCTGTAAAATCAGAAAAGCAGCGCTGTAAAAGAGAGGCAAAAAAAGAAAAGCTGCTGATTTACTGAGTAGTATACGAGGTAGGAGGGTTTGGTTATTGTGGGATTGTGGGAGGAGCATAAAGGAGGATGTTAGCAGTGAGAGGTTAGCCAGGGCTGCTAGTCAGGTAGGGGTGGCCGCTTTAGTCTGGTCACCTCGTTAAGGCAGGCGAGGGTGGCGCAGAGTGTCCGGATGACAGCGTGGGCATGGACGACCTCATGTGGTGGGCATCAGGGGGGCGCTCGGTGGAACGAGAGCGCGTGTACATGGGCCGTTCCATTTCGCGCCTGTCTGGCACGCCGTAATTCCTAAAGACAATGTCATGGAGGAGGAAAAAAACAGGTTGATTGATGGAGAAGGTGCAAGGATTAGTGGTGTGGTCATTTCCCATTATAAGGTGGAAATAAAAGGAAAATGTCATGTGCCGTTGAACTTGAAATGTGGTAGGAATTGAAACAATGCAAATAAGGTCATAGTGACAGATACTCATCGATTGCATATTTTTAGTAATGACGGATTTTTATTGCTTTATTGCAAATGTGTTGAATTCTGGCCATAATCGCGCATTATGACAACAATGTCTGCACAGTATTTTTGCATTATATATCAGTCAAAGGTACAATATTCGGGGCAATTTCAATAGGATGACACAAATATGGTCACACTGGTTCACATTAAAACATTTTATTCCTCTTACACCTCGGTGCTTTGCCTTAAATAATGTCAGAGTATTCCATGTATGTCTCTCTGGATTCTATGCAAACAATGACTCATTATAACTAACACATGAATATACCATGTCATTTAAAATACAGCCAATAATACAGTCAAAACTGATGTTGCACAATGAATCAATGTCTTCAGGCTCATTAAAATTGAGAATTCATCAGCAGTATGGAATAAATCCTGCTGTACATTATAGACGTATTAGCAGTTTTCATTAGCAGGCAAATGTTCCTAATAAACTGGCGATGTGTGTGAATTCATACAATCCTGATCAACTGAAAAGAAGAAAATCTAAGAATAACCGAGTTAAAACTAAATGCTGCATAACAAGAAAGGAAAAAAAATACTTTATATACAGTATTTCTGCACAGAAATTAAAACATCCAATGACTGACACATATTTGAACGTGTTTGAGCGTCGTGAAGAGACAGTTCAAAAGTAAACACAGGACATCGAACAGAAATTCTCAGTGAACAGTGAATAGTTGTCCAGCAGCTATTATTATTCACATCTCTAGTAACCCAAAAACATATACGGTACAGGCGTCAGTACACTGAGTCACAGACTACACTTCCCAGCATGCACCTGACTATTGACACTCCTTCATTAAGTTTTCTTTACCAGTGCATGTTAAGTCTTTGGTTTTTTTTTTGTTTTGTTTTTTTTTTATTTAATTTTATTATTACTGGGGTTTTTTTTTTGTTTGAGTTTGTTTTGTGTTTACACTTTTGTCTTTGTTCTTATTTTTATTTACTGTTTTGCCTCTGATTTTCTGTCTGCCTGATTTTTTGAACTCTGCCTGGTTTTGACTATAATTTTGAATGGTGTTTTTGAATTGTCTGGTGTACGTTACTATTCATCCATTTACCAAACTGCTCAATGCTTTTGGGATCACAGGGACACCGGAGCCTATCTTAGCTGACTCTGGACACGGACAGGATACACCCTGAAGAGCTCACTATGTCACTGCAGGTGGAACTTGGGGTTAGGACCTTCCTGCTGTGAGGTGGACATGTTAACAGTTTCCTTTTCCAGCCGCCATGGAGACATTTATTACCTTTTTCTGTGTTTCCAGTGTTTCAAGAGCAGAGATAGGAGAAGGACAGACTATATAAGGATACTTCAATTTTCGTGGTTAATGGGGACTGAGACCCCCACCCCCGCAACCGTCGATTTCCGCGAAGTAGGGTCAACCCACTGACTGACTTATTTACATATAGGTACATGTATACAGTCGGCCCACTACTTACGAAATTAATCCGTTCCAGAGCCTTTTTCGTAGCCTGGAGTTTTCGTAAATAGAGGTGCATTTTACATGTAAAACGCGTGATTTGTTCTAAGGCCCCGAAGACTACCCCATAAACCCTTTAAAAATGATAAAATTACACCAATTTTGTATGACATATGTATGAAATATGTGTTAAAAGTAAAAGAAAATTATTTATTAAACCATTTAAACATTCTATTAACATATTTATTAATCATTTTTATTAACGCACATACACATACACACACACACACACACACACACACACACACACACACACACACAAACAACACTGTCTCTCTCTCTCTATCTCTCACACACACACACTCTCACACACACACACACACACACACACACACACAAAACTCTCTCTTTCTCTGTCGTGTTTTGCGGAATGCGGGCTCAGCCCACACGCAGCGCGGAGCTGACGCACAAACTGTATTTAAATGGACGGGATGTTGTATTTAAAGTGGAATCACAGAATCTGTTTGACAGATTAGAGGTCCTGATTCAATATTAACTTGCTTCCTTGCGAGATCGGAGGTCTTGTCCCATGGAGCACTGTTTTCATGCTTCTTCTGCTTCAATATCATTCCGAAATAATCGCCTCCGTCACTGTATTTTCGCTTTTCTGTATTTTCCGGGTCCATGATGGATAACGAAATCTAACACTGCAATGGTCAATCTCAAAATAAAATCTCGAGCCAACATTCCTGTTCAACTCTCCTCTCTCACGCATGTGACAAACAGGAAGTATGGGTACAGGAAGTATGGGTACAGTTCAGTTGCTTCCTAGCCAATGGGAGGCCAGCGGGGTGGGATGTTGGGACACAGCCAATGAGAGAGCAACTCGCGCATTCTTTGAATTTGTGAATGGCGCGTTTAAATTTTTAGCTTTTTCATAAAAAGAGGTTGTTTTCATAAAAACAGTACGAAAGTTTAGGAAAATGTTTTTCGTAACCTGGATGTTTTGTATTCAGAGGCTTTCGTAAGTAGAGGGCCAACTGTACTTATATATAATATCAATAAATACATATTCATCATTATAAATGCTTATAATAACAATTAAACGTTCAAAAATAATGCATAAGATGTAAATAAAAACATAAATACACACACATAGATGCGCGCCTCACATAAAAATGTAAATAGTTTTGTTGGGGGTTTTTTGGGTTGTTTTTTGTTTTTGTTGTTTGGGTTTTTTTTTTTTGCATAATTGGCCTTGTTTTGCGGCATTTTTCTTAACTTTTCTCTAATTTTCCTTAAGTTCCTTATTTTTCAATTGGTATTTTTGAAAAATCCGCGATGCAGTGAAGCCGCAGGAACTGAAGCACGAGGTAGCGAGGGATGCCTGTAATACCCCTCTGAATATACTCAAGAGTGAGTTTCTGTCAAAATCCCGTTCGTGTTTTTATTTATTCTTTTTTTCTTTTCGTCTTTTCCGCCTAGAGTCACATCTCCATTTATTTTGCCCACATCTTCCCCTGACATGAGTGCAGCATAAAAGCTGTAATATTGGCCCTGGTCTTGTCAAGTAGTTCAGGAGCAAAGCCAATGATCAGGGGGGGGACGTGCACTTTTTTGACAATTCAGCCAAGCCCCTGGGTTTTTGATGACACATCGGGTTCTGTGTTGAGAAAAATGCACTGCTCGACATTTCTAAGTGACAGCCAGATGGCGACAAGAGCAGAGATAGTGAGCGGGTGAAGGAACGTGAGGGGAGAAAAACTGCCATGGATTCTTCATGTTCAGCTCGATGCTCCACTAAAATGCACAGTAATGATGAAAAGACAGACTGTCTGTCTGTCTGTCTGTCTGTCTTTCTTTCTTTCTTTCTTTCCTGTCTTCATGTATCTGAACGCACGTCCATTTGGCTGCTCAAGTTCAGGATGTCCAACTCAGTTCAAAAACTAATATTTGCAACCCATTCATGATCAGGTCTGACGTACATTATATATAGAGCAATGCTGTCGATGCTGAGCTGCATTCAATGCTGCACAAATAAAACAGTGATGTTTAAAACTTTGAGAAAATATTACATCAGCTACTGTTTTTTTTTTAGTAAATTGATAAGTAAGCAAACAAATTAGCGATTGAACCATTAGCATTGTCCTGTCTTGCACGTGCTAGAATTTCAATTCTAAGATCGTTCATTCATTTTCTGTAACCGCTTAATCCTAATTAGGGTCACGGGGAGGCTAGCACCCATCCCAAAAGACTCCAGGCGAGGGCAGAGTACCCCCTGGACAGCTCACCAGGCCATCACAGGGTGGAAACACAATGACGCCTATGCAGCGTACTCTCGTCGAAAGTCAGCAATGGTCCTTTTATATGAACCTCACACCATAGACAGTGAGAGACATGGCCGGCCTTTGCTAACCCTTGTTAGCTGCACTGGGGCAATTGTACGATATTTTCCAGAAGCTGAAACATTCCTCGAGAGTTACGTACCTTAAATTCATATCCGAGTTCTTAAGTGAGTGGCAGATACAGTGTGGTTACTATCCTACAGCGTGACCCAATAAAACCGCTCACATTTCAACGGTAAATGTGTAAAAACGTTAAAAAGTTACACTGCTTTTCGGTGAGGGTTTTGTGTGAATGGAATTGAAGATCTCTGTGTAAGATTCTGATCAAAGTTTCCTGGGAAATCCCTAAAGCTTGGCATCCACACAGAACGTCACGGAGACTTCACAACAGATCACCTGAATGCCTCAATATTCCCAGGCGGCGGACGAGCGCTCCTAAAAAAGACCAGATGATTTTCCTTTCAAAGCTCAGCCTCTTGCTGTGAAATTCATCACCCACTGCAAGATGGTTTTCAGTTCTGGATCATTTTTCTTCCATGGAATATTAAAACAACATCAAAAGGCCCTCTGTGCTGCGATCAAGGAGCGGATGGTCGCGATGAATGCTTCGATGATGAACACACCGTCTACTCGCAACCACTTCATGCTGGCGACTAAGGACAGGTGGAGTTGGGTTACCAACTGACCTGAGCACAGCCTCTCCTCCCTCACTAAGTTTCTTGTGCAGAAATAATGTTGAATAAGAACTGTATTGAATGACATTTCCTGTGTGCAAATAATAACCTCATTATCATTAACCGCACTTGCCCAGAGTCGGCTGAGATGGGCGCCAACCTCCCCGCAACCGTAGTTAGGATTTAACGGTTCAAAAAACTAATGAATGATTTTTTTAAACTTCGATAGAAGGAAGGTTTTTTTTGGTCATTGTTTACTAACTCAGTCATTTACCAAAGCACTTAATTCCATTATTAGGGTCACAGGAATGCTGGAGCCTATCTCAGCAGTTAATGGTCAAAAGCAGGGAATGCCCTGAACAATTTACCAATTTATCACAGGGGCAAGACACACACACACACACACACACACGCACGCACGCACGCACGCACGCACGCACACACACACACACACACACACACACACACACACACACACACACACACACACACACACACACACACACACACACAAAACTGTTTACACTCACATTTTGGTCAATTTTTTTAAACACCCCATTAGAAATTGGCTAATTATGATTATAATGTGAATGTCTTTAGACTATTGTATGAAACTGGACTGCCTAGAGAAAACCCACACAAGCATAAGGAGAACATACACCCTCCACACAGTATCGCATGAACCAGAACCTTCCTGCTGTGAGGTGGATATGCAAACCACTCCTCCACCGTGCCGACGTCCGTAATTCAATTCCTATATCATAGAAACAAAAACGTATATATATAAAGAAAATGATTTCTCTGCTCGGGAAGTCATGGCCACATGGTAAAGGTGCTGGATCACTGATCCTAAGGTTGGGGGTTAAAGCCTCACTGTCAACGGGTTGTCACTGCCCCCCCACCCCCCACCCCCCCACCCCAGTGCAGCTAACTTGGTTATCAAAGGCCGGCCATGTCTCTCACTGGCTATGGTGAGAGGTTCATGTATAAGAACCATTTCTGACTGAAGTGTAGGCTGCAAGGCCATCAGCATGTTTCTGCCCTGTGATGGCCTGGTGAGCTGTCCAGGGTGTACTCTGCCCTCGCCCTGAGTCAGCCAGAATGGGCGCCAGCCTCCCCGTGAGCCTAATTAGAATAAAGCGGTTACAGAAAATGAATGAATGAATGAATGGATTTCTCTGCTGGACAACTTTTTCCGTATACATTACACGCACAAAGACACACACTGTATGTCACTGAAGTGAACATGTGGATGTATACAACGTCATAGAGACTCTACAACATGCTGATTACATTCTCAAGCAGCACAAGCTTGAGAAGTTGGTGAAGTACTGTATTTTCCACTTGAATATATTTCACAACACAGAGATGAAATTATGTCTGTGATGACAAATCATGGATTCGCACCAAAATCTTGAATGATATGATGTAGAGATGATGAGTTGCATATGTAAATGAGATCCCTAGTAGTTCATACAGTAGCTCACCAATAGGCTACATACATACATAGATACATAGATACATACATACATACATACATACATACATACATACATACAAACACGTACATATTATCATGGCAAATTTTTTTCCCCATCTGTATGGTGACATAATTGTTTATCACTTGAATCATTTTAAATAATTAAGAAGATGCTATGACAGATTTGTTTCAATACTACATTAGTACTACAGTGGTACCTCTCCGTACGATAGTCCCAGAAAACGAAAAATCCAGGTTACGAAAAACATTTTCCAAAATTTTTTGTCCCTGTATACGAAACAAGTTCTCCTTACGAAACCTGCCAAACGCGCCATTCAAACATTCAAACAATGCACGAGTTGTTCTCTCATTGGCTGTCTCCCAGCATCCCGCCCCGCTGGCCTCCCATTGGATTGGAGAGATGACGCAGCTCCCTTCCATTGGCTGTCTCCCAGCATCCCGCCCCGCTGGCCTCCCATTGGATAGGAGAGATGATGCAGCTCCCTCCCATTGGCTATCTCCCAACATCCCACCCAGCTGGCCTCCCATTGGCTAGGAGGGATGACGCAGCTCCCTTGAGTTGCAGCTTGTTTCATGAGTTTTCATGAGTGTGCTCTTTGCAACTTTATTTTTTGGCTCAAGCTTTTAACCTTGCATAAACATTTGTAAGATTATAACTCTGCTAAGAAGACATGGTCAACACGAAGTAAGTACCTTAAAAGGTATGCTTCTATCATTTTTTAAAAAAGGTAGTATTGGGGGCCTTGGAACGAATCAAGCGTTTTACACGTAAAATGCGGTTCTACTTACGAAAAATCCAGGTTACAAAAAAAGGCTCTGGAACGGATTAATTTCATAAAGTGAGGTACCACTGTACTGTATACTTGCTTCATGTACCAGTACCTTTCAAATTATGGGAATAATTTGCTATTTTTTATGAATTTAATGTCCAACAACTCACCAAAGGAATTCCAAAACATTATAAACATTTTGAAAAGCCAGGCATGATGAACTGGCAAGATGTCATTGATTCTGGAATAAAATGCTTGCTCAGTTACATTATTGGCTTGGATAAAGTGTCTGTCATCAAGTAGCCGGTATTGGGCTGAGGTTCCTCAAAGGATTTTAATATATGACCAGAAAATGACCAGAAAATACTCTGTATAATTATAAGATTGGTCTATGTTGTGCTGTGTTTTATTTTCATAGAAATAACTGGTGTAACAGTATGGTGTGCTGTAAAGTTTTTACTTATTATTATTCTTAATAATTTATTTAATATGATAATAAAATTTTAAGTTGCTCTGAATAAGAGTGACCAAGGCAGTGGTGGCCTGGTGGTAAAGGTGCTGGATCATTGATCCTAAGGGGGTGCTGGATCACTGACTCCAGCCGAGGGCAGACTACACACTGGACGCCTCGCCAGGCCATTGCAGGGCAGAAACACGCTGACGGCTATGCAGCTACTCTTGTCAAAAGCCAGCAATGGTTCTTTTGCATGAACCTCACACCATAGACAGTGAGAGACATGGCCGGCCTTTCATAACCCAGTTAGCTGCACTGGGTGGGGGACAGTGACAACCTGTGGCGAGTGGGACTCGAACCCCCAACCTTAGGATCAGTGATCTATCACCTTTGCCACCAGGCCACCACTGTCCCATATGTGTGTGTATGTATGTATGTATGTGTGTGTGTGTGTGTGTGTGTGTGTGTGTGTGTGTGTGTTAGATATGTAAAAAAAAAAATGTACGTATGTACATATGTAAAAAAAAAAAAAAAAAAAAAAAAAAAAAAAAAAAAAATTTGATATATTAATCTAAAAAAAAAAACTAATTTTTAATGGAAATGGCAAGATAAACAAATCAAAATTTAAAATCTTTCCTTGTTTGATTTCTCAATGAAAATAAACACAGTAAACATGAACCAACCCCACTCCAAACATAATTTACAATACTTCAGAAAGACAATTTTTTTTTTTTTCATATTTATTTTAAATGTAATGTTTCAAATTGGATTTTATTACATCCCACACAACTCCAGGATTGAGGAACCCTGATACTAGTGAGAAGGAGGAGCACAGGTAGGAAAAGACAGACACAGTGGTGGAAAGGTCTACCTGAGTTCCATCTGTTGATGATGAACAGGCTGACTGTGTCTTGTTCGAGGAAGGGTGAGAAAATGACTGCGGTAGGATTGAGAGAGAACAGAGAGGAGAGGAGGAGAGGATGAGGAGAGATGACAATTGGAGGTAGAGATGTGGAAAAACGACTGATCCAGTCGAAGAGAAATGGTTGACCGGATGTCAAGTCCTCCAAATGGCGATGTTAAAAGAGAGAAGGATTTACATCGCTCGCTTACTGCAGAGTCGATGCATTATAGTTCAGTTACAATGCAATCAAAATAAATAAATAAATAAATAAACAAAAAATAAAAGCTAGCTGAACAAAAAGTCGACTTCCGATACCATCAACAGTGAATCTAGAATATAGTCTGGAGACTTATCACTTAAAATGAATTAAAAGCAATAGTGTTCCTTAGGACCTTCAACCACATACATTTTCAAGGTGCACAAAGATATTAAGAAAAAAAAAAAATAGTCAAAATACTTGATCAGAAATTTAGAAATAGTGAGCACTAGCAGAGCAGCTAAGGCTTCTGAAGCCCACTGCTGTCCGAGGTGCAGTCCAGCTGTTACCAGGAACAATTTTACTAGACATTAATCAGAATAAAAAAAAAAAAAACGAAACCAAGTTGGCCCCGCAATGGCCTGGTGAGTTGTCCAGGGTGTATCCCACCCTCGCAAGGAGTCGGTTGAGATGAGCACCAGCCTCCCCGAGTTGAAAATGAACAACAGTGCAGCTAACTCTACTAGCCGCTAACAAACTCTTCTAGAGTTTAAATGCCGGTTGCTGGAGCTTATCTCAGCCAACACAGGGAGAATGTGGGGGACACCTTGAACAGTTTAGCAGACCATCACAGGGCCAACACACACACAACTATTTTCAAACATACACACCCAAGTAGCCTAATGTGCATGTCTTTGAGAGGGAACTGGAGTATGTGAAGAAAATCCACGGAAGCACTGAGGAGAACATGTAAACTCCACACGTGCCAAATCCAGGACCTTTTCGCTGTGAGGCCAACATGCTAATCATGCTGCCACCGCGCTGTCCACTAGCCAAACTTGAACAATATAGTTTTAGTTTTGTGACGCAAATACTGTACTGAACAGCACATTCCATAGCACAAATATTAGCCTATTTTGCTACACATTGTATGCTAGCTAGTTAGCCAAACTAGAGTAGCTTACATGAAATACGTACGACTTTAAGCATCGTGTTTACATTCCTGTGTGACAAAAACATGATCATGTACTCACTGTCTGATTTGTCCAACCCTGTAAATGCATAGAGATGTACCCTTAAAGGTGCAATCCCCCCAAAAAAGAAAAGCATTAATGTCTTATTTTCTGGCAGGTTAAGACAGCATTAGCACAGTGAAAGATATCAGTATCATCACACAAACCTTTGGTTGATTTAAAGCATAGCAAAGGTAAGAAAGTTATTTTAGGGACAATGTAGGCAATAATGGATGTAGGAGTCAAGTATTTAAACCCAAAGATTCCACAGCGACAATGAATAAAGGTTCAGGAAATCATGTGACTTAAATGTTTAGGTATCCACACCAATATTTATGCAGTGTTATCAATGAAGTTTCCATACCTTTGAGGAGGGGGAACGCTGGGTGATCGTGAACGTGCTCGATTGATGTCCACCGACCGTGAGCAGTGATTGGATGAGAGGACCTGCTCGGGCACAGAAAGGGTGGAGCTTTGGAGGTCTCGCCCATTTTGTCTGTAGTCTGAATGGAGAATGTGAGATAATGTGTGAGTGATCAACAAACCAATATTAAAGAATAGTTGAACTATAACAAGAACCTGACTAAAACTGGGGAATGACATAGTGATGGGCTCTGTGTCGTTAGGTTAAGCTGATATTTCTAAGGGTATTGGCTCATGGGTAGTTTATGGTGTTGGGGCTTGAACCACCACCCCACAGATAAATAACTTCTCACCTTAATCCATCAAACCGATATTGGTCCATGGTATAGCACATGTCAGCGATGGACTAAAATGTGACCTTGTTGCACTAAAATAACAAACAGTGATGTGGACATATTTTCTGATTAATGTTCACGATCGAAGAAAAGCACACTCTGAACTGTGCTGCGTGTTAATTTCAAGAGAATATTCTCTTGAGTGAATGTGCCTCCGATATAAATAACCTCATAAAACATCAACAGTAAGCATAAAACGCAAGACAAAGAACTCATCCTTGCAACAAATGCTACAGCAAATGCTGGCGATGTGAGGGGGGGAAAAAAAATCTATGGGCAATGCTAGGTTAGCTAGCCAGAATCCTGTTCTGGATAATCAACCAGATTATCAGAGATTGACAATGCAAAACAAAATGTGGAAACCCAACTCTTCACCAACACTGATCACCATCCAGGAAGACTTAAAATCCACAAGCTAATGTTCATCGTTCATTTTCTGTAACCGCTTGATCCGAATTAGAGGCATAGGGAGGCTGACGCCCATCCCAGTCAATTCCGGGTTAGGGTAGATTACACCCTGGACAGCTCACCAGGTCATCGCAGGGCGGGAACATGCTGATGGCTTTCTAGCTACTCTTGTCGAAAGTCATCAATGGTTCTTTTACATGAACCTCCTCACCGTAGACAGTGAGAGACATGGCTGGCCTTTGATAACCCAGTTAGTGCACTGGGGGGAGGGAGGGTAGTGACAACCTGTTGAGAGTTGGGCTCGAACCCCAAACCTTAGGATCAGTGATCCAGCACCTTCGCCACCAGGCCACCACTGCCCTACGAGCTAATGTTATGTAGCCAAATGTGGCGGGTTTACACAACCAATATTCATCCATTACCTACACCACTTATCTTTCCGACTCAACTGCATTTTTTTATTATTATTATTATTATTATTATTAGTTTAGGTTTCATAGGTATTATTTTATTTTGGTTTCAATGTTATTATTTTGTTTTGTTTTGTTTTGTTTGGAGGGTGGTCACATTTTCATCCTAATTTAGCCATAGCCAATTCCTACCCTATCTTCACTATTACATGACAGCAATCTATCAGGGAGGGTCCTCTGAAAAACATGATGCTAGCCGGCTACACGTTTTCTAACTGTTGCGCTTTCAACATCAATGGCAAAGTAAAACACACTCGGAGGAAAGGACTATCCACCCCATATTTGACTAATGTTCTGTAGATGGCTACACGACCCAACCACATTTCGAACTTGCTCATCACTACCAACTGAGAGTTTGCAGGTTTAAGTGGTGCCAGGGAGCCGTTTAAGTGGTTTTCTGGTTTTTTTTTGTTATTGTTGTTGTTTGGGATAATAACATTAGGGGGAGCAACAGTAAACTGTTATTAATTATAATAATGAACGCGTTGATGAATGACTCATCACATTTAATTGGTTTGTGATTAATGTTATACCGTATTATATGTGATTGTACAACTTCCTATTTCTAATGCCTACTTCCTTTCCAGCCGGGCCTCCTACCTTCTAAAAGAACTATATATTCAGCGTAGCCTCTCTGAAGGGCATTGCTACCAGCTGTTTCTGCACAAAGTCCCGACAAGCAAGTACCATTTCCTATCACTCTCTCTATCTCTTTCTCTCTCTCTCTCTCTGTTTAGGTATCTCCATTTAGCCACATCACTCTCAAAACAAATGTTTTTTGGACTATCTTGTATCATTTTTGATGCTATATGTAGCACTATACATAAGATATCATGGACACTGAGGAGAGGTGGGATGTCTAATTATTTATGGTTGCTTTTTTTTTTTTTTTTTTTTAACCAAAACATGTCTTTATTGTTATTCAATAAATTTTCATTAAAAACCACCTGTTATCTGGAATGATGCAACATTAAAATGATTGACAATTTCCTTCAGATAATAAATATATTTTAAATTCGCCTGCGGGTAACAGCCACGCCCCTCACCAGCATATGCATTGCATGGAGAGAGAGAAGGACAGAGAGAGAGAGAGAGAGTTAAACGCCTGGGAGTTTGGACACTAACATGATACGTACTAAAACAAAGGCTCTGGAGGCGCTGAGGAGCCCCAAACCAAGCACCAGTGCCGCCAGTGATTCTCCTTCTCGACGTGGCTGTGGATTTGTTATTTATAAGGTTTGTTATACAGTGTTTATATATTTATTGTCATTATAAGGTGTATAATGTATTTATATATTAATACGTGTTGCCTGTATGACATTAACATGCATAGAACACTTTAAATTTAACTTCTATATAAATTTTGTATAGTATATAGGTGGATGGGTGTCCTTAAGAAGTGGCAGAAGTCATTTCGCAGTTTTTCGCATTTCTTGGGATTAACCGCGAAATAAGGGGGATATATATACATATATATACATGTATACATACACTTCTTCTTTTACTTTTGGCTGCTCCCTTCAGGGGTCGCCACAGCAAATCATCCGCCTCCACCTCACCCTGTCCTCCGCATCTTCTTTTCTGACTCCAACGACCTTCATGTCTTCCTTCACCACATCCATAAATCTCTTCTTTGGTCTTCCTCGAGGTCTTCTGCCTGGTAGTTCCAACCTCAGCATCCTACTGCCAATATACTCACTATCCCTCCTCTGTACATGTCCAAACCATCTCAATCTAGCCTCTCTGACTTTGTCTCCAAAACATCTTACGTGGGCTGTCCCTCTGATATACTCATTTCTGATCCTATATATTGTATGTATACATACACTGATATATATATATATATCAGTGGTGGCCTAGTGGTAAGGTGCTGGCTCACTGATCCCAAGGCAGCTAACTGAGTTATCAAAGGCCAGCATGGTGCATGGTGTGAGGTTCATGTAAAAGAACCATTGCTGACTTTCATCAAGAGAAGCTGCATAGCCATCAGTGTGTTTTTGCCCTGTACAGGGTGTACTCTTCTGTTGCCCAGAGTTGGCTGAGATGGGCGCAAGCCTCCCCTTGACCCTAATGAATGAATGAATGAATATATATATATATATATATATATATATATATATATATATATATATATATATATATATATATATATATATGAGTGTTCTATATATTTTATAAAACCCAAGTTGAAACACCTGAAAATTCTACACAAGTACTTCCTTACTTTCTATGTCTGTCACTCTATCATAAGAGTTTTCTGTCTCTCTCTCTCTCTCTCACTCACACAAACACACTCACACAAACACACACACACACACACACACACACACACACACACACACACACACACACACACACACACACACACACACACACACACACACACACACACACACACCTCAGCATCACAGTCTATTTCTGGCTGAATCCAGCAGAGATGAAAACAAGCCTAGCAATTCAATGAGAGACAAAGCTATTCTTCCGAACAGATCGACTGATGCAGGGGGGGTGGCTGCGACTCAGCGTTTATAACCACCGAAGACAGAAAGAGTGTGAATAAGCACAAGAGAGAGAAAGTAAAAGAACAAAAGCCAAAGGAAATGTGAAAAGCTGAGCTTACAAAGCTACTAACAAATGGCTGAAAACTTCAAGGGTTTAACTGTGTGTGTGTGTGTGTGTGTGTGTGTGTGTGTGTGTGTGTGTGTGTGTGTGTGTGTGTGTGTGTGTGTGTGTGTGTGTGTGTCTTTGCCTGAGACCACACAGCAACATCTGCTTTGAGCCCAAAGTAAAAAAAGCAGTACATGAGCTGTCCCATCATGCATCACTTCACAGCTTTCATTATCTAAACTTAAATTAACAGAGAAACACGTCCTAAAGGACACGTCCTCCTTACACGCCGAGTGTAGAAACTTCACACCGCATAACAGATTCTATGCCAAAGTATAAGATTTCAGCTCTGGGAGTGTATTTCGGAGTATATTTCAGTGTCTTTGGTTCTGTATCACCGGAGCCAGAGTTTGGTCTGCATTGGGAACAACAGGTCGAATTCGTTTCCGGTGAGGGTTAGAGTCCACCAAGGCTGTCCCTTTTCCCCGATTCTGTCCATAATTTTTCTGGACAGAATTTCTAGACGCAGCCATGGCATTGGGGGATTCTGGTTTGGTGGCTATCGGATCTCGTCTCTGCGTTTTGCGGATGGCGTTGTCCTTTTGGCTTCATCAATCCGGGACGTCCAGCTCTCATTGGAGCAATTCGCAATCGAATGCGAAGTGGCCAGGATGAGAATCAGCACCTACAAATCTGAGGCCGTGGTTCTCAGTTAGAAAAGGGTGGAATGCACCTCTGGGTTTGGAATGAGGTCCTGCTCAGGAGAGAAGGAGTTCAAGAATCTCTGGGTCTCGTTCATGAGTGAGGGAAGGATGGAGCGGGAGATCGACCTGGAACACGCTGGAGGGATTATGTCTCTTGGCTGGCCTGGGAAAGCCTCGGTGTCCCCACAAAAAAGCTGGAGGAAGTGGCTGGGTAGAGAGATGTCTGGACCTCATTGCTTAGGCTGCTGCCTCCGTGACCTGACTTCGGATTACGCGGAGGAAGATGAGGAAGACGATGATGATGATGACGATGATGATGATGATGATGATGAAGATGAAGATGATGATGATGATGGTTCATGTCATGACATGTAGAGTGAAAAACCCCAAACCAAATACTAAAGAAACCTCAGGAATAAATTCCTCTGATTCGTTCCCATGAAACAGACTCCTCCCTTTCTGCTGTACAGGGCTACAGTTTATTGCAGCAAAACCTCAAGGTCGCTGGTTCGAATCCATGATGATGCTGCGGCTAGCCACGATAATCGACCGAGCTCTCATGGGGTGGAGGGATGGCACACCTTCACTTCTCTGTCACTAACAGCAATCACCAGCCAATCATGGGAGTCGCTGAGCTCATTCGATTACGAGTAGGCGCATAGCCCTTTCCCTTCGAGAGTGTTACGCCGCCCCCAAATACGTAGTTCATAAAGAGGCAAGTGTCAGCATTACATGCCATAATGTGAAGGAAAATATGACAGACACATATTTGTGGCGTTATTACCTGAAACAACTCCCACGCCGTCCTCACAGTCATAATCAGAGATCTCGCTGTCGCTGATCCTGTGAGATCCTACACAAGAGAAAACAAAAAACAAAGAAATGAAATACGAAATTATGTAGAACGCCTGCAGCAAGATTTGGAATCATTTCTCATTATTATGGTCACACGGCTTAGAGGAATGAAGCAGATGCTAATTAATTGAGCCAAACTATAAGAGTGAGTATAAGAGAGGATCACATTAGAACACAATCAGAGTGGCTAGCACGTCCAACCCACAACAAGGTCCTGGGTTCGACTCCCGTGCTCGTCACGTGCTTGCGTGGGTATCCTGTGGGTACTCTGATTTCCTCCTACAGTTCAAAGACATACACATTAGGCTAATTCCAAATTGCCCCGAGGTGCGAGTGGGAATGGTTGTGACTGTTGCCCTGTGATGGTTTGGTGAGCTGTTCATGGTGAGCTCCCTCGACCTGAGTAGGATTAAGCGATTTAGCAAATGAGTGAGTGAGAATGAGATGTATGGAAACTTTCTGTCATTTCATACCTAGAATATAAAACAAAGTGTTTCCTCTTGAAAACATTGACTCCTCGTAGGGGTTGTGGGGAGGCTCGAGCCTATGTCAGCTGAACTGGGTCGAAGGTAGGGTACCTCCTGAACAGCTCAGCAATCCAGCACAGGTCCAACACATCCACAACATTTCTCATTGTAATCTGGAACAGCCAATAATGTGCAAGTCTTTGGACCGTAGGAAGAATCCAGAGTCCCCAGAGGAAGCCCACAGAAGCACACGGAGAACATGCAACTCCACACACAAACGCCCAGGACTCGGACCCAGTGGCTGTGAGTCGGATGTGCTAACCACGATGCGGCCATGTTGCCCACTTCGGAATTTACTTAAGCCCCTATCTCACACTTTTAAGTGCCAGCGTTATATTAAGTATGCTCCTACCACTATGTAATGGGAGATCTTACAAATTTCAAACGTTTTTTGGGTCATCGGATTCAATAAAAATCGTACAGCTTTCTTACAACAGTCCTACGATTGCTCTACATTCAACCCCACGTTTTTATGACAGTGTTGGGGGAGTAACTTATCAACCTGATTTATTTCCCCGTGGCAGGCCCACTATGCATACATTATACACGAACTTTTCCAACCCACCTCGTAGAACTCTGCGTCAGGCCCTTTTGTTGTCGACAAAAAAAAATGTATTATTACTTTTTTGCAAAGAGCTTAAACTCGGGAAAATGTTTTGTGGCCACAAACCCTAAAACGAGCGTTTATCATAAAAGACAAAACGATCCGTGTAGATTCAACCAGTGTGCAAGTCGTACGCAGGGAATTTTTCCTGGATACACTGACCTCTAGAGTTCAGATTTCAAATCAACAAGTTTGCAGGGAATGGAAGAGGGAAAAAATCTGGGTTATCTTGTTTGTGGATGTGGAAGGATTTTTCAGCAATGCCAGGTTAAAAAAAAAAAAACTTTCTTCCTTCCTTCTTTACTTCCTTCCTTCCTTATCTCTTTCCTTCTTTCCTTGCTTCCTTCTGTCCTTGCTTCTTTCTTTCTTTCTTTCTTCCCTTCCTTCCTTCACTGCTTCCTTCTTTACTTCCTTTCTGCCTTCACTCCTTCCTTCTTTACTTCCTTCCTTCCTTCCTTGTTTCCTTCCTTCCTTATCTCTTTCCTTCTTTCCTTGCTTCTTTCTGTCCTTTCCTTCCTTCCTTCTTTCTTTCTTTCCTTCCTTCCTTCCATCTCGCCTTCCTTCTTTCTTTCCTTCTTTTCTTCCTTCACTCCTTCCTTCCTTCCTTGTTTCCTTCCATCATTACTTTACTTCCTTCCTTCCTTCCTTCCTTCCTTCCTTGCTTCCTTCCTTCCTTGCTTCCTTCCTTCTTTGTTTCCTTCCTTCCTTCCTCACTTCTTTGCGTCCTTCTTTTCTTCCTTCCTTCTTAACTCCCTTCCTTCCTTCCTTCCTTGTTTCCTTCCTTCTTTCCTTCCTTCCTTCCTTGCTTCCTTCTTTTCTTCCTTCCTTCCTTCCTTCCTTAATAATGGTAAAAAATGTCAACACCCGTCAAGAAAAAGCAAAAGGACACTATCACCCCCTTCCTTCACTCCTTCCTTCTTTACTTCCTTCCTTCCGTCTCTCCTTCCTTCTTTCTTTCCTTCCTTCCTTCCTTCCTGGCTTCCTTCCGTCATTGCTTCTTTCCTTCCTTCCTTCCTTCCTTCCTTGCTTCCCTCTCTCCTTCCTTCTTTCCTTGCTTCCTTCTTTCTTTCTTTCCTTCCTTGCTTCCTTCCTTCCCTCCTTTCTTCCTTCATTACTTGCTTCCTTCCTTGCTTCGTTTCCTTCCTTATTTCCTTCCTTCCTTCCTTGCTTCCTTTCTTGGTTCATTCCTTCCTTACTTGCGTCCTTCCTTCCTTCCTTCCTTGCTTCCTTTCATCCTTGTTTCCTTCCTTCCTTCCTCGCTTCTTTGCTTCCTTCTTTTCTTCCTTCATTCCTTCCTTCCTTCTTAACTCCCTTCCTTCCTTCCTTGCTTGCTTCCTTCCTTCCTTGTTTCATTCCTTCTTTCCTTCCTTCCTTCCTTCCTTCCTTGTTTCATTCCTTCTTTCCTTCCTTCCTTCCTTCCTTCCTTCCTTCCTTCCTTGCTTCCTTCTTTTCTTCCTTCCTAACTCTCTTCCTTCCTTCCTTCCTTAATAATGGTAAAAATGTCAAGATCCGTCAAGAAAAAGCAAAAGGACACTATCACCCCCTAAAGTGCTAAAGCTGATTACAAATGTATAAATCTAATTACAATTACATGCATTTCTTTCTCGGTGTCCAAGAGTAAAGAAAAAACAACAACGGGGAGGAGGGAGGCCAACAGAAACATAAATCAAGGGTCAAGTTATTAAGGAAGATGACGGCACAGCATTTTCTCTGGACAGCCAAGCGCTGCAGGTTAATAGCATAAAATATAAGAGCGTTCTTGTTAGTCTGTTGGGTATTCTTGGTGTAATAAAGTTAGTCACAATGGAGCTGACGACACGGGAGTAGCACAATCCTGCTGAGGAGAAGTTTAGAACGCTCGTAAATAAAAAAAAGATAGAAAGAGAAACATCATGTGTTTAGTTTTAATTTGTTATATTTTCACAAAAAACAAGAGAATGAGTCAGAGGAATGTGTAGCTGCTGAACAGAGTGGGGAACATGCAGTGGGGTGGGGCTTTGTTTGTTTGGTTTTTTTACCTGAATTGTACGAATACGAGCCATGAGCTGCGAAGACAACGTGTGATTGGTCAACTAGGATACACTAATTTATAGTAAACATGATTTCAAAAAGCACTTTGATTTTTTTAATTACTGCTTTTAAAACTGTCAATGGTGTCAGTATAATACACTACCGGTCAAATTCCATTCATCTTCTGAACCACATAATCCTAATTAGGGACACGGGGAGGCTAGTACACATCTCAGCCAACTCTGGGCAAGGGCAGGGTATACCCCGGCCAGTTCATCCAGCCATGGCAGGGTCCAGTTAAAAAAAACACACACACAACCAGTAATACTTACGCTCATATCTACGAACAATTTGGATCAGCCAGGCAGGCAAAAGTGCATTCTTTTGACTGTGGAAGGAAACCACAGTTCCCGGAGGTGACCCATACAAGCACGGGGAAGACAGACTCCATTTAAACACGCCCTCATTGAGCTGAGGACTCAGAACTTTCTTATTGTATGATGAACATGCTAATTACTATCAAAGGTACGCTGCAGTGCCACCCTGCATAAATTTTACGGCGGGGGCGGCGCAGTGGTACAGTACTTAGCATGTCAGCCTCACAGCAAGGTTATAAAATGTATGAATGAATGGAAAAAATGGGCGTGTTGTAAAATTTTTGACCAGTAATGCATTATATTTTGTGTGTGTTCGTGTGCGTTAGTGTTTACATTTGGCATAAATGAGATATAATGTTCAAAACATACTCTGTAGTCTGCGAGTGGTACTATCTCCATGCATCGTTCTCCTCTGAAGGTAGGGGGAGCTCTTGGGAAGAGGCATAGAAGCGACGTCGTGCATTTGCAGTTTGTACCAGTGTGGCTCGTCGTCCATCAGCGCTGTCTCCAGCTCGATCAGGATCTAAATGGAAACAATAAAACATGCTAATTCTGCAAAGGCTACATGGCTGCAATCTGGTGCATCTAGTGCAGTGATACGGAGACAAAAGAAAACAAGTGTTTTTAAGTCTTGGGCCATTAGGAGTCACCAAAACAACAACACTGCACCTTGGAATAAATTTTAGAAGTTCTACACACACAAAGTTTTCTTCCAGCACAAATTATTTGCCTCGTACCTGTGCACAGAGTCTCCGCTGTAATTCTGTTCATTACATTTTATTCAGAAATAAATCAAACACTAAAGACTGACCACACGTCTAGACAGGATATTGCATGTTTTTACCTCTCCAAGAAATTCGCTCTCCTCCTCACGTACTCGCGCCTGGTCCCACAGTGTAATCTCCAGCATGCGCTCGCGGAACTCGCGCCGATGCACCGGCGAGTACATGAACGTCTGGTTCCATTTGGGCTCTAATGACTTCTTTACCGTTTTAGTTCTCCTTTTGCTTTTGTCACTGGAGGAACAATAATTCAAACTGCTTTTATTTACCACCATTGGTAAAATAGAAACCGGGACTCACGTTTGAATTTGTATGCTTTGAAATTTTGGACAAGCTTTGGGACTAGAATTGCAAACAATTAAAAGCAGAATTTTTTTTTTAAATCTTGCTATGAAGATCATGTACAGATTCTGTTCATCTTCCTTAATATGTATATTGTAGGTTCATCCCAATGACTGTAAAAAAAACAAAACAAAAAAAAAAAACAACAAAAAAAAAACAATGTTGTCTCTAAAACGTGTAGCCACTAATGATGTACTGCCCCTGCTGGCTGGATGTAGGATAACATGTTTCACAGATACAATAGCAGGTGGAACACGGTGAGAATGTATTCGGGAATGCAGTGATTGATAGTCTCTTTATTATGTCTTTAACATTATGAGTAGTTTTCATTTGTGAGTTTGTAATTGGCTAATTTTAGTTAAGGCAGTGTTAGCCCGGTGGTAGGGGGCCGGAGCACCACTATCAGCAGGTTGTCACTACTATAACCCCCCAGTACAGCTAACTGGGTTATCAAAGGCCGGCCAAGTCTCTCACTGTCTACGGTGTCTACGGTTCATGTAAAGGATCATTGCTGACTTTCGATAAGAGTAGCTGCATAGCCGTCAGCGTGTTTCGGCCCTGCAATGGCCTGGTGAGCTGTCCAGGGTGAACTCTGCCCTCGCCCTGAGTTGGCTGGGTTGGGCACCAGACATTTGTTTTAGTGAAAATGTTGACGTCTTGTCCATGTGATTTAGTACAATCAGTTCAAGTCAACTAAGCAAACAAAACAAAACATTCAAACAAAGCTTACTTATCTTACAATGTTTCTTTCTGTTTTAGTTTGAATCGTACTGTCTATTGCAGCATTAGTGTTTCTTTTAGTTTACTTTTTCTTTTTAAAAACTGTAAGTTGCATTTTCATGCCAGTTCATAGAAAAAAATTGTAGTATTGGTTTAGTTTCAGTTTTATATATAATACTAATCCTGATTATAACTTCATATTTGGGAGAAGATGGCTGTACTTAAATAATATAAGTAGATGTATTTGACTTATATGGGGCTGGTGGTGTAGTGGTTAGGGTGCTGTGCTCATAATCAGGAGGTTGTGTGTTCACATCCCAGTTAGACCCCCACTGTGCCAAGACCCCTGGGCAAGTTCTTAATCACAAGTGTGACTCTGTTTACCCAGCAGTATAAATGGGTACCAGTAAAAATATACTGTACTGGGAAGGTAACCTGCGATGGACTAGCATCTTCAGATGCGCACCTCACCTAAAAAATGTATGTATTTATATTTTATTTACATATTATGCATTATTTTTTAATGTTTAATTGTTATTGTAAGCATTTATAGCGTTGAATATGTATTTATTGATATTATATATACATATACATGTACGTATATGTCAGTCGGGGGGGGGGGGTCGAGCCTACTTCGCAGAATTCAACAGTCACGGGGGATCTCAGTCCCAATGAACCGCAGAAAGTGAGGGATCCCTGTATATCTCAATACAGTCAACAACATCAAAAATAAAGTGGAAGAAGCCCATCTGTCCACTTTTGTATATTTTTATTTGTTGGTTTATAAAGAAAGGAAAAGTAAAACGGTACCACAATACAACCTAAACAGCTTTAACACAGTCCCTGTGAGCGCCCTTTACCCTTACCTCCGGTCCGGAAGGAAGTAGATTTTGACGTAGGGGTTCCTCGGTCGTCCGTCTTCTCGTGATGGCAGATCCTTGGCTCCCAGGATGGTAACGATGAGTTGGTGGCCAACTTTATCGTACCAGAGTTTAACCTGATCAAAAATCAAGACATCTCTGGAGTCAATCCTTGTTTAAAGTGACTCTAATATAAACTATATACAGTAATGTGTAGTAATCATGATGTAATAAATGTAAAGAAATCAGGTATGAGTCTATTTAATGTGGCTTAAAAAATTTTAATTGCATTTATTGTATTATTGTATTATTTAATCTACACCATGGACAGTACAGTCGACCTTTTTGTAGTATAACTTGATACAATATAACCACACACTGATAAAATTTTGCAGAAGGTATACTTCAGGTTAGAAGGTTTTATTATAATACATGATTCATCAGCAAATCACAAATCATTAAGTATACTGAGTGCAGTAAAATTCCTAAATATACTGGTTACCACTACATCACTTTATACTTAATTATGCTGTAAATAAAAAAATAATAAATTAGTGTAAATTGAACAGAGCAACAAGCAAGGGCATGAGCACAGAACAGTAGCTGTCATGCTGCAGACAAATGCACAGAGGTCAGACAAGAGAGTGGAAAAGAAAAAAAAAAAAAAACACAACGTACACAGTTGGATTTTAATCACATGGAAATCTCGCTCTCGCAGCAGATTTCTCGCGTTGTAGTGTGAAACCACAGCCTGATCAGAGAAGCGTATCAAGCTCAAAGTAACGGAAAATCCACCAAATGAGCCGCTGCACAGCAGTGATGATGTCAAAAGTAAACAAACAGTTCATTTTTTTGACAGAGTACAAACAAAATTCGAGACTGGGTGATGACTTTAATAACTTAGTTGTTGAAAGGGTAAATTTAGCACACTCTCCCTTTAATGTGTTCACTGCTACACCTGCATTGTGCCTTCAGGCTTGCCCCAGCACGGTCTACTGCACATAGTTTTCTTTACTGATTATCCATTCTGGCTGCAGGGTTGTGGATGAGCTGGCACTAATCCCAGACATTTTTGAAATTGTATAAAAATTCATTTACATTACATTTACATACTGCATTTAGCAGACGCTCGTAACCATAGCGATTTACAGATGTGCCTTAAAGTCACCATCAGTGACTACGTTCTTATACTGGTTGGGTTTGAACACAGACGAAGTATACTGTCAGTCAAACTCGATGTGTAGGTGTTGTGTGCAGGGATGTGTGTGTGTGTGTGTGTGTGTGCGTGTGTGTGTGTGTGTGTGTGTGTGTGTGTGTGTGCAAAGCACAGTGCTAATCTAAGTGCTGCCGATAAAGGTAAGTTTTCAGCTGTCGTTTGAAGACACCCACTGACTCAGGCTGTCCAGACATCTAAAGGAAGTTCATTCCACAACCCAAGAGCCAGAATAGAGAAGAGTTCAGATGCAACCCCCCCACCCCACCCCCTCCCACCCTTAATCTAAGCAAATATCAGTTTAGCAGTGCTGGCGAGAACGTGGTGAGGTGCAGTACGGGGTGCAGTAAGTGCTTTGAGATCGGAACATGCAGGTCCATCACTGCTTCCAAAAAAAACTAAAATTGTACAAAACCCTGTTTTAGTTTTGTTCAAGTTTAATGATTCAAATCACCCCCAGTGCCGCTAACTGGGTTATCAAAGGCCAGCCATGCCTCTCACTGTCTATGGCGAGAGGTTCATGTAAAAGAACCATTGCTGACTTTCGACAAGAGGAGCTGCATGGCCGTTAGTGTGTTTCCGCAATGTGATGGCCTGGCGAGCCGTCCAGGGTGCACTCTGCCCTCGCCCGGACACAGTTGGGATGGGCGATGGCCTCTCCCGCGAACATAGTTAGGATTAAGCGGTTACAGAAAACGAATGAATGGATGAATGTTTCAAATCATGATACAGAATCAACTGCCGATTATCCACTGGAGTTAACCGATGGAGGTTGTGTTTTGTCCTTAGTTCATGTGCTTGGTTGTGTTGTTCGCAGAATTGTCCCAAAACTCATGTGCGGATTTTCATGAAATTACTATCAGAGTTTGGGCTTGACTCAAGAAACCTCCATTAGATTAAAATCTGTATCCAGGAATTTTTTACATATTCTTTAACGTTTCACCTTTTTTAGTGTCATATTACAGCCGGGTTGCTGTGTATTGTTAAGGGGTTTTTGGTTTGTTTGTTTTTTTGCAAAATGTGGATTTTTATCAAATTTCTACCAGACATGGAGCTTTGGACAAGAACAAGGCTCTATTAGATTTTAGTTATGATTCATAACGAATTCTGGATCCAGAAAGTTTTTGTTTAAGTTTGTTAAAGCGTAGCCAGTCTTACTCATTAATACAGTAATAATGCAGTAAAATGTGGTAATTATTAAGTAAAAACTTTTTAATTTTGTTACTGTGATAATATTTATTCATGAATAAAGCGCTTAGGATAATTACCAGACACAAGAGCAGATGCAGGGCATTTGAGTGACATCATAGGATTTAAATGATAATTAAAAACACACTAAAAGAAGTGAATTCAAAATTGAAGCAATCACGTTAATGACATATGCGTGAAGGAGGAAAAAAAGAGGTGTACACATAATGTACAAAAAACAACCCAAAATCTCCCATCAAACCTGGATACATTGTTGCACGTCTACGCAGCCACGCCCCCCCTCTGCCGAAGCCTAGTATTGAGCGTACCTCAGGATAATGTTTAATCTTTTTTTTTTTTTTAACATTGTCAGATAGAAAAAATAATAATTTTGGTTCCTGTAGGGGACTATTAGGCTTGGTAGGGGTTTACACTCTCTGAGTGCTCTTGATTTCAATGAGTGCTAGTTTTCAAATAGCAGCTTTCCTCATACTAATATGTTTTAGAGCAATAAAAAAATCACTGCCATTTATATGGAAAATATGTTCCTAAATAAAACAAGGAAAATCCTCAATACACCAAAAATTATTAATGTTGATATTGATAAGGATGATTTTATCCGTAAAGAAATGTTTCTTTAGCATTTTTAAAGAGTTTTAATTATTATTATTTGCAGTTTATCATCTGTTGGCTGTTTACAGCTGTTATAAGATAAGTGATAACAGGAAATCAATCATTTAAATCACTAAGATAGATAAAAAGAAATGTATAATGCTCAACACTGTTAAAAATCCCTGTGGTATGAGAGGAACTTGATAGGATTTTTTTTTTTTTTTTTTGGAAAACAACTGTATCCCACCACCCCAGCTTGGGTTATTTTCCTAAAATCGTACAATAATAAAATTAATTATTAAATATCCATACATTATCTGAACCGGTTAATCCTAATTAGGGTTGCAGGGAGGCTGGTTCCCATCTTGGCTGGCTGTGAGTAAGGCCGGAGTACACCCTGGACAGCTCACCAGGACATCGCAGGACAGAAACACTCTGACGGCTATGCAGCTACTGTTGTCAAAAGTCAGCAATGGTTCTTTTACATGAACCTCCCACCACAGACAGTGAGACACATGGCCGGCCTTTGATAACCCAGTTAGCTGCACACGGGTGGGCAGTGACAGCCTGTTGAGAGTGGGGCTTGAACCCACAACCTTAGGATCAGTGATCCAGCACCTTTACCACCAGGCCACCACTGCCCTCTATTTCTTAAACACTGAAAGAATACGATGAAGTAAGAAGAGCGGAGAGTTTGGTGGTAATAGCGTCCGTTAAAATACTTTTCTACTTTCTCTTTGGATCATGCAGGTCATTCAAAAATTTCTTACAAAAACTTTGAAATAGAAAAATAGGATAGATAAATTAAAAAAAAATGAATTAAAAGGATAAAAGTAAGAATAAAATTAGGAGAAGCGAAAGGAAAAGGAACAGAAAAGTTGCAGCCATCTCTTTTGCTGTGCTGTTAGTGTGAGCAGGAGGTAAATGAGGGGATCAGAGACGGGGTGGTGATGCGGGGTGAGAGACTTCATAGTATATACTGTACTGTAGTGTGATTTACCTGAACCCTAGGGTTAAAGGGCTCTATTCTCCTACTAAGGCTTTGGCTCTGGGTAAGCAAAGTTAATGACAAGAACAAAACAAAGGAACAATGTAATGAAACTAACTGCAGAATTACGGCACCAGTGTTAGAAGAGCTCAGGGTGAGATTCAGTCTAAACACTGCAGCCCCCTGCTTACTGTATTTATTTATTGATATACTTTAGAGAAAGTTCAGACCGGAGCTGTAGGGGGAAAAATCCCCAAAGACAATCAGCCGGAGCATCTTCTGAATGCGCATAATTAGCTTCTCATTTACTTTCATTCATCCGAATCATTCTCATTTAGTCGATTCTTTCCCATAAAGAATCCTTTGTGTAAATGTTAGCTTGCAAAATGCTAAATGCTAAATATAGTTGCTATGCCCCGTCTTTCGACTGATTATTCACACCAAATTATGATTATCTTAGATAATAGCACTCCTGGAGTTCGGATTCTGATTAAAAAGACAGGGACTGATTTTAATTGGTTAGTTTTGTCACATGGATCGTTCCAAAACTGAACATCTGTTTAAACTGAATCTCCATCTGAGAGAACAACACAAACATATAAAAACACACCAGATTGTGTTACTACTCAATGCACACACACACACACACACACACACACACACACACACACACACACACACACACACACATATATATATATTCACATATCCAGCCAGCTAAACACAATGAAAAGTTTGTGATGTACAAGCAGGTTAAATAGTATGCGGAAGATGATTGTAAATTTGGGTTTCAAAAAACATTCATTATTTTTTATTTAAAGTGAAACATCAGAAAAAAATAAAATGACCACATACAGTAGGCCCACGTTTTTCGTGATGGTTCGGTTTCGGCCCTTCCTGCGGAGACCAAGAAAATCCGCGAGTTATTTACACGGTTTTAAAACGCGTGATTCGTTCCAAGGCTCCCAGTACTACACTTTAAAAATTCTAAAAGCAAACCTTTTAAGTTACTTACTTCGTGTTGACCATGTCTTCTTAGCAGAGTTATAATCTTACACATGTTTATGCAAGGTTAAAAGCCTGAACAAAAAAATAAAGTTGCAATGAGCACACTCAAAAAACTCATGAACAAGCTGCTGCTCAAGGGAGCTGCGTCATCCCTCCTAGCCAATGGGAGGCCAGCGGGGCTGGATGGTGGGAGATAGCCAATGGGAGGGAGCTGCGTCATCCCTCCTAGCCAATGGGAGGCCAGCAGGGTGGAATGTTGGAAGATAGTCAATAGGAGCGCAACTCGTGCATTGTTTAAATGTTTGAATGGCGCATTTTAATGTTTGAATGGTGCGTTTGAATGTTTGAATGGCGCGTTTGGCGCATTTCATAAGGAGAACTTGTTTTGTATATAGAGACAAAAAATTTTGGAAAATGTTTTTCGTAACCTGGATTTTTTGTTTGCTGGGACTACCATAAGGTAAGGTACCACTGTATTTATTTATTTATTTGTTAAAGCGTAGCCAGTCTTACTCATTAATACAGTAATAATGCAGTAAAATGTGGTAATTATTAAGTAAAAACTTTTTAATTTTGTTACTGTGATAATATTTATTCATGAATAAAGCGCTTAGGATAATTACCAGACACAAGAGCAGATGCAGGGCATTTGAGTGACATCATAGGATTTAAATGATAATTAAAAACACACTAAAAGAAGTGAATTCACAATTGAAGCAATCACGTTAATGACATATGCGCGAAGGAGAAAAAAAAGAGGTGTACACATAATTTACAAAAAACAACCCAAAATCTCCCATCAAACCTGGATACATTGTTGCACGTCTGCGCAGCCACGCCCCCCTCTGCCGAAGCCTAGTATTGAGCGTACCTCAGGATAATGTTTAATCATATTTCATACGTATATTTATGATCTATCTTTCTGTATATTTTATTCCATTTCTATTTCTACTTGTTCTTCAATTTCATTTCACTTTCACTTTCGACCTTGGACATGTTGGTATCTCAGGAAGCGTCTGTATTTATATTTTATTTACATCTTATGTAAATAAAGCGCTTAGGCTCCTTACCAGAAGCTCGAGAAGATGCAGGGTGTTTGAGTGACATCATAGCGCTTAAATAATCATTATAAATACATGAAAAAAAAACGTACTTCGCAATTCCGCAATCAGGTTGATAACGTGTGCGAAGGAGAAAAACAAGAGGCGGATTCATCATCTGCAACCAATCAGCAGGAGGGAGAAACAAAAGCTCTCAGCTATTGCCGAAATTTGAATCATGTGCCCGTTACTTCTGGGTTTTTTCTCCAATCCGTGAGTATGCAGGAGCGCGAGCGCTGAACCGCAAACACTCAAGGGTCTACTGTATACAATAATTAACCCTTTCTTTTTTATTTTATATTACATTTTTTTTTCCTTCCAGCCTAAGTCACAAGCTTAAATATAGTCAAGTGCAAAAGTGTGCACATCATGTTTTTCATAATAATATTCATAATATAATAATTTATTGATACATTCTCTTTTCTAAGCCACTTAATCATAATTTGGGTTGTAGAGAGACTGGTACAGGGTACGCACAGCTCCCCAGGTCATCGCAGGGCCAACACCATTCCAACCGTTCACACTCACACCTAGGAGCGATTTGGATCAGCCAATCAGCCTCATGTGCATGTTTGTGGACTGAGGGACGAAACTGGAGTCCCTGGAGAGAACCCACATAAGCATGGGGAGAACATAATGAGTTCCACACAGAAACACCCAATCCAGGCCCGGGACTCGATCCCAGGACCTTCTTGCTGTGAGGCGGACGTACTATCACTGCACCACCACGTGGCCTTCATCACTGTGACTCTTCCATGTACTGATCATAATTCAGATGCTAAGACTGATCCCATTACATAGGGATAATTATGAAGATTTATAACGAAATTAAGACTTCAACAGCGACAAATTCATCAAAACACAACAATAAAATGAGTTTAATTCATTAATTATCCCGTAAACAATCCTTTAAACTGTACATTATTGAATCTTCAGCTTGTGGAATGTGTTACAGGTTCACAGTGAGTAAGTGTAACGCGATCAGGTCTGGTGCTTTCACCCTTGGGTGCGCTCCAGGTCTGTGGCCGGGCGTAAACCCCATGGAGCCGTTCCAGAACTTTATCTGTGTTTGAGTCCCTTTTGTCCACCTCCAGAGTGTTTTGCCAACACCGTCTAAGTGCTCGATTTGCTCAGTCGCTACCGGTGGAGGTCCTGCTGTTCCCACGCACGTCTGTGCAATTTAAAAGCAATCCGATTTTATTTATAAATAACAAATAGAGAAGTTAAATGTTATTTACATTTTGGAATCGTATTTTATTTCATGTTTGTTATTGGAATGGGTGGCGTCCGTATGTCTGTCCTTCCGTCCATCCTTCCGTCTATCTGGCGGCTGTCCGCGCACTTTGGTGTCCAGACAATAATGTAGGAATGCTTACTTGGATTTTCAGGAGATTTGTTATGCAAATTTGTCGTACAGGTATCTCGCCTGGGATTGGTGCACACCAAAAAACCGTTTATAACTCTCTACGAGGCAGCTGGATTTAATGTTCTGTTTTGATTTTGGGTTCAGCGTGGGACGGTGGCGTAGTGGTTAACACGCCCGCCTCACAGCAAGATGGTCCTGGGGTCGAGTCTCACCTCGGGTGTGTTTCTGTATGGAGTTTGGATGTTCTCCCTTTGCTTGCATGGGTTCCTCCGGGTTCTCCGGTTTCCTCCCACAGTCCAAAAACTTGCACAGTAGGTTTACTTGGCTGTTCAAATCACCCCTAGGTGTGAATGTGAGTGTTGGCACTGTGATGGCCTGGCAGAGCTGTCCAGGGTGTGCCCCACCCTCGCCCAAGGTCGGCTGAGAGGGGTGCCGGTTTCCCTGTGACCCTAATTAGGATTAAGCGGTTCAGAGAATGAATGAATGATTTTTGGTTGAAAGATATAGATCAACTTTAAAATGCACATTCCTGGGTGGCGGGAGCTTTGGACCCCCTGCGCTCTATTTTTATGTTGTTGGTTTTTTTAACATTTTTTAATTTTATCTTCAAACAGGCAGTGACTGCTAAGCTGCTCTCATAGACAAGCCTGATGTAGTTCCTCACCGCGGTGACACACGGCAACTGGGTACCCTGCGGCCCCAGGCTGAACTACGAGGACTCAGAGGTGGTCTGCCCCTAGACATGTGGCATGCATGGTCCATAGGTGTGTGGACACGCCCTGCACAACCAATCGTCTTCCTCGATTCAAGAGAAAACCAAATAAATACAATAAAATAACTACCAAGCTGCCACTATCGGGCCCTTGAGAATGGCCCTTAACTCAAACCTTTAACCTGTGTTGCTCAGTTGTATATAAAAAAAGATTAATTGAGTCACTTCGGATAAGGGAGTATAAAGGATATCATAAATGTAGATATTTTATTATTCCAAATTTCATTGTTATTATAATGATATAATATTACACATAAAAATCAGAAGGTCCTGGGTTCAAGTCCCAAGTTTGGGTGTTTCTATGTAGAGTCTGCATGCTGTCCCCATGCTGACATGGGTTTCCTCTAGATACTACAGTTTCCTCCCACAATCCAAAGGCTGGCACCCATCTCAACCGGCTCTGAGACTCAGCACGCCAGGCCACTGCAGGGCACCCAAGACATGAACATTAAGCTAATTGTATGTTCGAATTTGTCTCTAGGGGTGATGTGTGTCTGTACCCCACCTTGGCCCGGTGTTGGCTGAGATAGGCACCAGTCTCCGTGTAACCCGAGTAGGATTAAGCAGTTTAGTAAATAAGTGAGTCCCCAGTGTCAGAAATTTGCTATTTTGTTTTATTAACTGTAAGAGACAGATACAGTAGAGGCTGGTCCATTATTTTTCTGTTATAGAAAAAACCCCGCTATAAATAGAACGAAAAAACTGCTGTGGTTAAAAAAAAGAGAAAAAAAAGAAAAGGAACAAACAGTGCTGTTTATACACACATCCCGTCCAATTGTTAATAAATTTAATTAAAACAGCACATCGCACAATGTTGTTGTTTTTTTCCTTCTATACAGAAGCTTATAGATGCTGCTGTAGGTTTTACTTGATGGTCCTCATGGGCCGATTCTCAAGATAACAATTCCTTTATATTCCTGACCTTGCAGAGATTTGTAGGCGAGCACATGGCCCGAATCAAGTGGACCTACTGTATGTGTGACAACGCTCAGGTTTAACATTAAGAATGGCAGGTGAAATACCAGCCACCATTCCTTCCCTCTGCGAAAGCGAGTGATGCATTGTGGGAACTCACAGAGAGCTGTCCGGATAAGTACTGTGGTGCATCTCGGAGCATGCTGGTGCTCATGGGAGACGTGATGGATATGGCCGGCCGGTCCATCTTCTGTGACTCAAATGAGCTGGAACCTTTGGATGGGATTTAATAAAGGCAGAAGGGAAAAAAAGGAAAGATGACACAGAATGCCTTAAAGGTGCTTTAAAAAAAAAAAAAAAAAAAAAAAAAAAAGATATTTCAGAGATGGCAGAAGTGCAGTGCTTGCATCCGGCCGCATGGTGGCTACTTACTCGATTCCAGTTGTGTGTGTGTGCTGTCTGGTATCCTGGGGATGTCTCTGCATTGAGTTAGAGACAGAGAGACAGACGGAGGAAGAGACAAAGATGGAGAGGCACACAGACACAGAGAAAGAGGCATGGAAAGAGCGAGAGAGGATGTGTGTGTGTGTGTGTGTGTGTGTGTGTGTGTGTGTGTGTGTGTGAGAGAGAGAGGGGGAGAAAGGGAGAGAGATAAATCAAGGGACAGAGAGATAAAAGGAAAGAGAGAGACAGAGAGAGAGAGAGAGGAGTGAGAGAAAGACAGAGAGGGGGAGAGAGAGAGAAAGAGGGGGAGAGAGAGAGAGAGAGAGAGAGAGAGAGTGAGAGAGAGAGAGAGAGAGTGTGTGTGTATGAGAGAGAGAAAGAGAGAGAGTGTGTGCGAGAGAGAGAGAGAGAGAGAGAGAGAGAGAGAGAGAGCGAGAGAAAGTGTGTGTGTGTGAGAGAGAGAGTGAGAGAGAGAGAGAGAGTGAGAGAGAGAGAGAGAAAGTGTGAGAGAGAGAGAGAGAGAGAGAGAGAGAGAGAGAGGAAAGTGTGTGAGCTGAGAGAGAGAGAGAAAGTGAGAGACAGAGAGAGAGAAAGTGTGTGAGAGAGAGAGAGAGAGAGAGAGTGTGTGTGTGTGTGTGTGTGTGTGTGTGAGAGAGAGAGAGAGAGTGTGTGTGAGCGAGAGAGACAGAGAGAGAAAATGAGAAACAGAGAGAGAAAGTGTGTGTGAGAGAGAGAGAGAGAGAGAGACAAAGTGTGTGTGTGTGAGAGAGAGAGAGAGAGAGAGAGAGAGAGAGAGAGAGAGAGAGAGAGAGAGAGAGAGAGGGGGACCATTTTAATGAGTTTTTAATGGGCCGAAGCTTCACATTAGTTTCGAGTAAAGTTTGTATCAACACGCTGATCTGAAATCAGTTTCATTTCTTTTGACGCTTAATATTCGAAGAGAAAGCGGATCCTCCATCAGCAGTTTATCGTTTATTCTGCGTTTATTAGCGTCAGGCAGGCTAACGGTTTATAAACTACTGCTATTGTGGCTGGCGATGTGGACGAGCCCGTCTGCAGGGAAATATTCTCTTGATATTGCAACGTAAGACAATAAGGATTTTCTAATGAAAACTTGACGCAGCCATCTCAGCTAACAGCTGGCGAGGGCGGGGTACACCCCGGACGGCTCGCCAGGCCATCGCAGGGCAGAAACACATGATGGCAACTCAATGGCCTACTCCTTACAAAAGGTTGATTCAAATGCCTTTCACCACAGGCGGTCCGAGACATGGCTGGCCTTTGATAACCCAGTTAGCTGTACTGAGGGACAGGAGGGACAGGAGTGACAACCGGTGATACGAGGGCTTGAACTCCCAACCTTCAGCACGCTATCACCAGGCCACCACCGCCCCGGACACACATACCTTGTTGTAAATTAAAGATTTTACTTGTAAGCATTTCCAGAATTTGTGTTTCACACGTAAACCCATATTTTTCTTGATTATATAATAATAATCCAATCGCATGCCGTCACCGAGGAACCCATCAGCGACACTACGTTCACATTCAGGACCGTGTGGCGAGTGTTTACCCGATGGGTCGAGACACCACCAGTTCCACCTGAGGCTCGGGCTTGGATTCTAAAATGATATTGTAAACTTCTTTAAATGTGGCTCCTTGTAAGTTTCTCCCATTCCACTCTAAAACCTGATCGCCTGCAACAGAAAAGAGACATCACATGCACTAAATTACAAAAAATACACGAAAAACATTAAAGCAATCAGTACACTCTATAGAAATAAAACCACAAGCAAATAAAACAGATACCAGAAAACATGTTAAAAATGACATTTGCTTGTGTTTTATTTGATATTTCACATTAATTTCAGATCCAAATATGGTTTTGGACCCCCCCCCGAAAAAAAAAGAAAAATTAACATTTCCAAGATAAAGAGAAAAACATCGGGAAAGATAATCAAATCATTATCTGCACTTATTAAATGGAGGCCATCATTG
>CM045739.1:10100000-10120000 GCA_024760905.1 Plotosus lineatus
GAAGTAGTAGTATTTTCATTATTATAAAAATGTCAATAGTAGTCATCCATTAGTTCATTTTCTGAACCGTTTAATTCTAGAAGGGTCACGGGGAGGCTGGAGCCCAACTCCTCCTGTTGAAAGTCAGCAATGGTCCTTTTACATGAACCTCTCACCATGGACAATGAGTAATGGTATTATTATTATTATTATTATTATTATTATTATTCATTTTCTGAACTTCTTAATTGTAATTAGGGTCACGGGGAGCTGGTGACATCTCAGCCAACTCTGGGCGAGGGCGGGGTACACCCTGGACAGCTGACCAGGCCATCGCAGAGCCAACATTCATGCAACCATTCATATACACACTCACACCTGAGGGTGATTTGGAATAACCAATTAATCTACTGTGCATGTTTTTGGACTTTGGGAGGAAAACCGAGGTACCCGGAGGAAACCCACACAAGCACGGGGAGAACATGCAAACTCCACACAGAAACACCCGAGCTGGGAATCAAACCAAGGACCTTCTTGCTGTGAGGCAGACATGCTCACTACTATGCCACCATGCCGCTGTATCATCATCATTATTATTATTATTATTATTATTAAATATAGGTCCCATTCATGTTTTAAAACTCCTCTGCATCAAACTTGCTTGGCGTAACGTCTCGGTCTGAACCGTTAGGAATCCAGTTTAAGCGTGAGATGTGCTTCTGGTGCGCATTCCAGGAGGGAAATTCGACCAGGAAGCTCAATGTCGGCTCACACAACAATTGTGGAGTCTAGTTTGAATTTCAAATCAGTCATCAGCTATATTCTCAAATAGATATTATCAAACTCAAAATTATTAACTGCAATGAGAAATGATTAGAGGGTTCGAGAGGCTCATCCCCCTCATGCCCCAGGTTTAAAAGTCTCTTACTTTGAGTCCCAGGAGAGCGCCGGAGTCCCGTGGAACGCTGCCATCCTTGAGTCGCTTGTTGAGGAAAATGCGACCGATGAGACGATCTCCATCTTTGGACGGTTGCCATGTTACCGGATGCTATGAGATCAAAGCCAAAGGGTTTTTTTTTTTTGTGTGTGTGTGTGTGTGTGTGTGTGTGTGTGTGTGTGTGTGTGTGTGTGAGAGAGAGTGTGTGCTTGTTTTTTGTTTTTGTTTATATAAGTTTAATCCCAGATAAAGTTCATTATGTCATCTAGAGAGGAAGTTAAGGATGAAAAAGGGGCGTTCGCTTTTAGCATCCAAGTGATCACATAAACTCTGTATTTTTTTTGTGTATTAAAGAAGATATATTAAATTATAATGGAATGTGCAAAGGTTTTGGGAACATGCAAAGAAATATTGTAGAGAATCCGATGCTCTGGAGAGTTTAACTGTCGCATTTGCTTCTCAATATTGAAGCAAAGCCCAGAAGCCTTCACAGGGATTTTATATCTGAAAAAGTATATTATAAAATACAGCGGTAACTTGAATTATGAATTTAATCCGTTCTGAGGGCGAGCTCGTAAGCCGAAAAGTTCGTTAGATGAAACAATTATTCTCATAAGAAATAACAGAAAACCAATAAATCTGTTTGAACCCCATCCCAAACTCATATAACCTGACACAAACATATATATTTTACATATAATATATTAAAGATAAACATGTAAAACCAATAAATATTTCATAATAATAATAATACATCTACATTAACATTAATAATAATAAATAATAATAAAACAAGAATAAACAATAAGTCAGGTAACCCTTCCTATCATTGACTGTGGCGAAGATGTAACATGGGCAGGCAGGAGGTGGTGCATGACAGAGGAGGAGGAGAATTTTGTGCGTGTGCACGCTACAAATGCCAGCAAGGAAAGGCTCGTGGTGAGCTCGCATAAGGCCAGTGCTTCTCAAATAGTGGGGCGCGCCCCCCGTTGGGGGGCATAGTGTGATGCTCGGGGGGAGGGCACGTATGATCCTGGAGACCATGCTTTTTTGCCATACTGTACAAGAATTGAGTGTAATTGCGTTGCCTCTACAGTAGGTGGCAGTGGCGCTCTCACTGTGTTCCCTATGGTATAGGGAAAAGCACCGAGCAAACGATATGAAGTGCAGTAAACACTATTTATAGTTGCGTGTGGGGCACGGGGGGCATCAGAGAAAAAAAAATATTGAGAAGCACTGCAAAAGGCATTCTCGGAGCATGGAGGAATGCATGCGGAAGAATACGAGGCTAATTGGCCCGGAAAAGCCGTAAATCAAGATTTTGCTCGTTGGATTGGGCAGATTTTTGGTTCGAGCAAAGTTCGTATCATAGAAAATTCATTATTAAAGACACTCGTAAGTCAAAGTACCACTGTATTTATGAATATATATATATATATATATATATATATATATATATATATATATATATATATATATAGTATATAATTACGTATGCCATATGCCACTGTATTTACTTATTACATACATATTTAATTATTCTTACGTCGAAACATCTACAGTATTTCTTTCGGGATGCTTTTGCACAGTACTGAATGTGTACATGTATATATTTTTATTAAAAATCAATGTTCACATTTCTTGAAGTACAGATTTACAGTTTAGTGTGTCCAGAGTTTATGTGATCATAAAATTTCACATGCAACCCCATTTAAAGAACACCAAGCACAAATCCCACAATTAAAACAGTCAACAAAAAAAGGCAGAAAAATAATTCGGGGGAAGTAACTGGTTTAAAAAAAAAAATGTCACAGCGTGTGAGATGGAGAGCACGCCCCCCCCCCCCACCCCCACCCCCACCCCAGACCCCAAACAAATATACTTTCATTTAAAATTACAATAAAAATAACATTAGCACGGAGTAGCATCAATGGGAAGTGAAACTCGTGATCCTACGTGACAGTGAAAGGGAAAAAAGAAAAACACAGCCGTCCCAAACAAAACCCGGATCTCCCAGCCCTCCGTCAGCCCATCATACTGTGTTCAGACATCGTGTGTTTAGTGGAGTCGGTGGCCGGGTTTTGGGATGTATTGTGGGTGTGGGTGTAGGAAATGAGGAAAGCGAGCTGCAGAGGAACAGGAAAGGTCACCATGTCGCACCAACACACAGGAAATGACAGAAGGTTGGGAGGGCATGCACCTAGAGAGACAAGGTGTTAGCGATGCTCCCGCAACATTCGAGCTCGGTACGCGAGACTACGGCACAATCAGCCAATCAGCTGCAGCTACAAAGCCACAAACCACAAAGCAAGCAAAAGAGTCACCATCCACCCACCAACCCCACCTACCCCACCCATCAAGAATATAGGAACGAAAAAAAAACAATAAAGGAAATGAAGAAATAAAATAAACAAATAAAAGCAAAGGATTTTTTTAATTAAAAAATTATCAAATTAAAGTTAATCATCAATTTACCATCCACAACGTAAAGCAAACAACCATCACACACGGATGCACACATGAAACAAAAGCACTAATAAATCAACCAACTTAACAAAAAAAGGCAGATGAGAAAGCAAAGGAAAACACGAGCGAAAGAATTCAAAAGAATGAACTCAAGGTTCGAGAGAGAGTGCAGGCTGGAACAGGTGCCGGTACCTTCTCGCTATGGCTATGCTCCTCGTTTAGCGTCGTGCTACTGCATGTGTCAACGCCCGAGTCTTTAACCTGCGGCTCGCCCCACTCGGCATCCTCTTCCAAAGAGTGGCCCCAAAAGCGTACCATTTTCTTTTGGCCCTCTGATAAGATGTGTGCCTGCTCAACAGTTTCTCTTTTTCCCCTTTGACTGTCCCCTACAGGCCAGGGATAAAGAAATGCGGAAAGAAAAAAAAGGAAAGAAAAAAGACATGCAGAGGTGAACATAAATCAACTGAAATTGTGATGTGATGAAAGAGAGAGAGAGAGGGAGAGAGAGAGAGAGAGAGAGAGAGAGAGAGAGAGAGGGAGAGAGAGAGAGAGAAAGCGGGTCTGGGCTCCACTTGTCTCACCAGTGACATAGAGGAGGTATCGCTGCTATGCCAGGTCGCCTGATCCCACCAGTGGCCATCTACATCTCCTGTGAGTGCCCATACATGCACACACACACACACACACACACACACACACACACACACGCACACACACGCACACACACACACACACACACACACACACACACACACACACGCGCATACACACACCCAGCAGGCAGCAGCAGAGAGCACAGTGCATGAAGTGAGGAAAAAGAAAAACAGCAAAGAAGGACTCATGTGATTCACACATTCACACTTTCAAAACACACACACACACACACACACACACACACACACACACACACACACACTGGTGTATTTAACTCTGTGCGCATAAGCAGGGAGGCTGGAGCCCGTCTCAACCAACTCTTGGGGAGGGCAGGGTACACCCTGCACTCTTCTCCAGGCCGTCATAGAGCCCACTCCCAACACTGTAAACTAATATCCACGATACTGGGATGAATCTCACACGGGGGAGCGAGGGCCTATACCTCGTGTAGGAGCACAATCACGTGCTTTTTCTAAGCACTATCACACTCAAATGAAGACCATGAACACATTCTGTGTCCTGAAAATTTCACTGAATGAATAAGGGGCGTGGTCAAAATGTGAAAACGTGCCTCTTTTAAGTTCATACTGCAGTACATCCTTACTACATCTGTCCCAGGTTCTCACAAGGTTTTAACCAGGGAGGTCCGATAATATCCACATAGGGCCAATGAGGGTTCAGGTTTCACTTCTACCAAGCACAAGCCACACCTTCCACCTATATCAAGCACTGAGATCAAATAAAAGTGAAAGTAGATGGCACATTAGTATTTCAATGTTGAAGTGGCAGCCATCTTGGTGAGACAACCTTGCTTCCAGATCCAGCAATGGAGCCAGGGAAAGCGGTGACAGTTCAAAAACCTGTAACTTTTAGTCCTGATGATCAGCATCTCAAATTTACTCAAGTTTGACAATAATTTCACTTTCAAAAATAAATTAATTAATAAATTCTGCATAGCTGAAATTTGAAAAAAAAATTGGGGGGTTAAAATGAAATCTCCACTTTGGGTGTACTTATTTCCATTTCACACCTCTTTTTGTATATTATTTGAGTATAACATACAAAATTAAAGTGGTCTCACCAAGATGGCACCAGTCTGGCTTCAGGTTCTGCCTCATACAAGGTGTGGCTATTCATTCATTCATTCATTTTTTAAATTTATTTTCTGTAACCCCTTAATCCTAATCAGGATTGCGGGGCCGCTAGCGCCCATCCCAGGCGACTCCAAGCAAGAGCAGCGAACTCGCCAGGCCATCGCAGGGCAGAAACACACGAACGGCTATGTAGTTCTCTTCTCAACAATTGACTATGCGATCATATTCTGAAATCAGTGGTTTATACAGGTGGAAGGTGTACGTCCGCCCACACCAGGCTGTAATGGATAAGACTGGACACCCCTGGCTGTTCCAGCTAATTACCTAGCACACCCATAAACATGCATGTACCATGTCTGATTGAGCAGGACACGGACTTAGTGTTTAAAACTCTGACCTCACAGCAAGCTTCAGTGACCTCCCACAATCTAAAGACACGCACAGTAGGTTGGCTAGTTATTCCAAACTTTTTGCCCCCAAAAATTCCCCAAAGTTTACACCTGATTCCGAAAAGATGTACACTGGTAAAAGAAAATGTTCTACCCAGCAGCTGATGTGTGTAAAGCATCAACAGGTTTTCATTTATTCATTATGTCCAACAAGGAGAATATTTTTTTGGTCTTGGTTGTTTATTTGGTTGCTAGCAGGAATACTCAAAAATTTATAGATAAACTTTTATAAAATTCCAGCCAAAAGAAGAATTTTTTTTTTGGCCAGGAAAGACGTGATAAAATTTTGGAAATGATCTCGAGTAAATTTGGGATCTGGTCATTTTTTAAAGGACTATTTAACATTGTGAGACTTGACGATTTTTAACATTCTGGTTCATATATGGTGGACTGCTGAGCTTGGTGGAGGTTTGCACTTTCCAAGTGCACATGATCATTTACACCTCTACAGTATCTGCTTTATTCGGGAGGATATTCCCTGAAAAGCAGGAAAATATACGAAAATGGAATAAATCAATTTACCATAATGTGACCTTCCGGAACTCAATAAGCTTGTTTTTTTTCTATCCTTGACTCATGATTTTGTCTGTTCTTGCAGATCTGGTCTTAGGGATGAAACCTCAGTTCGAACTCCAGCCAACAAACTTTCACTCAAACTCTGCTGTTAAGTAGACGACACATTCACCGGGTTCTTGCACTTTATTAGCTATGCATCGCAAAATACGCCGACACTCACAACAAGAGCTAATATGACACCGTAGAACACCTTCTGACTCTAAGTTCAGTTTATGTTGCGTTATCTTCCCTTTTCCCGCTATCCCTTCCCTTTCAGCACATCTTGGATTTGAGAGAGAGATTTCTTACCCCATCTATACTAGCTACATACACTCATCATGATCTGGACATTGCTTATTTTTTCGCGTAATATCCTTATATAGATTTAAATACATGATGTATTGCATGTTACGGGAAAGGTTGTAACCAATGTTTTCCATTTTGTGGAAGATAAATGTTTGCTGATTGTAACTAAAGTTGAGGAAAGCATGAGGAATTATATTACAGTAGTGATACAGTGATGTAGCAATGATATTGGACAAAACTACCCAGTGGGAAAAGAGTACGGTAAGTCTGTTGGGAATTTTATACCCAAGCCTACTTGCTCATCAGGCCAGAGGTTTCTGTAGTGTGAAGCAACAAGGAATTCAGCACCTCCTACTGGGTGCACAGAGGTATACTTGTGGTTAAGACCTTCCCAAAGGTCTGAGCACAGTGGCGGTCTAATGGCGATGCAGATCCACAACCTCTCAATCATAAGACAAGCACTGAGTCACTATACCAATGGTCCAATTACTGGGTCTCTTCTTTCCTTTCGGCTGTTCCCTTCAGGGGTCGCCACAGCGAATCATCTGCCTCCATCTTACCCTATGCTCTGCATCTCCTTCTCTTACACCAACTACCTTCATGTACTCCTTCACCACATCCATAAATCTCCTCTTTGGTCTTCCTCTAGGTCTTCTGCCTGGTAGTTCCAACCTCAGCATCTTACGACCAATATGCTCACTATCCCTTCTCTGTACATGTCCAAACCATCTCAATCTAGCCTCTCTGATTTTGTATCCAAAACACCTTAGATGTTGGCCCCATTAGTTGGTAGACAGTAATAATGCAAAATACACCCAATGTCTAAAGCCCAATGGCGAACACTGTATAGGTGTCAATCACAGACTTCATTTTGATAATGTATTGACATTCTTTACCAACTGAACGTGATGTAGATTTGGTGCAAAAAAATTAAATAAATAAATAAAATAATAATAATAATAATAATAATAATAATAATAATAATGACAATAATAAAAATGATAATAATTCAAGCCATCTGTTTGTATTTGTAACTTTATCTTATCATTAGTATAGAATTATAATTAAAAATCTGGACAAACATTAATTTATTGTGTAAGGCTGCACCTGTCACTTTTGTTATTTGCCCCCACCCCACCCCCACCCCCTCTCTCTCCCCCTCTCTCTCGCTCTGTCTCTCTCTCTCTCTCGCCCCCTCTCAGTGGGAGGCTGAAGTGCTGAATCAGGCTGGAGGTTTCTGTCTCCAGACTCTCCATCACCCTGACAACTCAATAAAAAGCCAGTGTAAACTATTAATTGGATCATTAATTATTGACACAGTTTTCACTACAAGCTGCGGGGGCGTCGGACGCGAGGCGACGACACGTTGAGCGCATTTATAAACTGAATACAGATACGAGTACGGATAACAAGACTTCCTGAAGGATGGACTAAAGATAACTTTCCCTTAACAATAGACCAAGACAGTATAACAGCTTGCAGCAGGGGCTGAAATATTAAATGTTCAAGAAATATTTCACCATGATTTTATTTCAGTTAGATTTTGAAATTGCTTTGTAAAAAATGTTATTATTGAGTGAGAGGAAAAAGAGAAGTTGGAGATGTACTGAAAATTTATCATTGCGATAACATAAACTAACTAAGCTAACTGCGGAGATTCCAACACTATAAAGTATAGCTATAAACTAATAACCATCGCTATATATACGAGGGGAATCAGAGACTTTGGACTCTGCACTGTTGTATACAAAAATAATACATTTTAAGGTTTTAAGACAGAAGCCTGAAGCTTATTATTCTCAAACAGCAGCACAATCCGTTTTGTGTTTATTCCTTACATAACAACTTGGCTATTTTGGGTATATTCACCAGTAAAGAATGTAACGTCCCAGTTTCCCACTTTGGCTGTGGCTGCATATAGTTAAACTTTTTTTTTTTTTTTTGGCCATAGAGCTACAGCAAAGACAAACAACCTTCTCATCACCTGGGTTCCATTTTATCCGCATTACTGCTGATCATAAACCACATAAAAATAAGAACCTAGGTTAATTAGTTGGTTAATATCGGCAAACATTAGTAAAGGCATTGTTATGGTTACGCTATACAGCCATGTTTTGATTTCAGAATAAAGTGAAAGATGTAGAGGGTCCACACTGAATGAAAGAAAGAAAGCCAGTCACCGACGGTGAGGTGGATGTTGCTGATTATTCACGGACATGGAACACCGACTGGCTACTTAATCAGCTGAAATGTTTCAGTGATCCCTCGCTACTTCGCGCTTCAGCTCCTGCGGCTTCATCGCAGGTTTTTCAAAAATATTCATCAAGAAATAAAAAAATAAGGAAATTAAGGGAAAATAGGGAAAAAGTTAAGGAAAATGCTGCAAAACAAGGCCAATTAAGCAAAAAAGCCCCCAAAAAACAAACAAAAACAAAACAGCAACCCAAAACCCCCCAACAAAACTATTTACATTTTTATGTGAGGTGCGCATGTGCGTGCATGCGCACATCTGTATGTGTTTGTATTTATATTTTATTTACATCTTATGCATTATTTTTGAATGTTTAATTGTTATTATAAGCATTTATAGTGTTGAATATGTATTTATTGATATTATATACACATATACATGTAGGTATACGTCAGTCAGGGGGATCGATCCTACTTCGCAGAAATTCGGAGTTTGTGGAGGGTCTTGGTCCCCATTAACCACTAAAAGTGAGGGATCACCTACACAGAAACATCAGCAAACATCAGTCAAACTAAGCTGTACCTTTTTATTTTGTTTTGCTTTTGTTTTGTTTTGTTTTTTTTTTTTTTTGGGGGGGGGGGGGGGGGGGTTCAGTTCCTCATTTTCTCCCTAATTTAGTCGTACCCAATTCTCACCCGTCAGGTATTATCTTCCCTATCTCATGACCACCACTGATGAAAACATTCTCTTTTTGAACTGCGGCGCCATGCGTATTTGGTAGCGGTCTAACACACTCGGAGGGAAAGCGCTATCACCTCCTCGTACGAATCAGCTCATAGACATCCATGATTAACTGGTGATTGCTGTGAGTGACAAGGAAGTCAGCATATGCGTCCCTTTCTCCCGTGAGAGCTCGGCCAATTAGCTCTCATGGACTTCTGTCCCCGGTCACAGACGGCTGTGTGCATTAAACCGGTATCAACCTTGCAATCTCCTGGTTAATAGTCACACACCTTGCCGATGAGCCAGTCAGGAGTCTCGTTTATTGCTTTTGAGTTTGTTTTTTTTTACAATTTTTTTTACTCATGGAAAATACATAAGCTCTGAGGTCACATGCTGCAGGCAGGTGCAAGAGAGCTGGATAATAGCGTTTCTTTAACTCGAAGTTTTAGTTGGTATTCACTTCACAGGTGCATCCTATATGACGGTATTTGGTGTGTGGCGGCACAGCGGTGTCGCAGTTATCACGTCCACATGTTTCATGTTCTGCCCGTGCTTGCATGGGTTTCCTCCGGGTATTCCAGTTTCCTCCCAAAGTCCAAAAACGTGCACATGACGTTAATTATCCGATCCGCACAGACACTAGATGTGTTTGTAAGCGTAAATGGTTGAGTGTTTGGTTATGTAATGACCTGGTGAGCTATTCATACTGCACCACATCTTCGCCTGGTGTCGGCTAAGATAAGCTCCAGCCTGCCCAGGACCCATGTAGTAAGATTACACAGTATGTCAAATAAACGTAACATGTTTTCTAAGATAAGAATTTATAATATAAATGTAAAGTTTAATCCTATCTTTAAAAATAAATAAATAAATAAATATAGTATACACTGACTACACACCACGTTCTGCTCTTTGTGTCCTAAATCCTAAATCAAAGCCTGGATCATCCTAATGAGCTGTGTCTGCATTTCGGAATTCCACTTTTGTCCTCCTGCTGAGTTTTGTGCTGTATGCCCTCTGATTGACACGGTGGAAAACAGGGAGCTTCTTTTCTTGCACAGCAAGACCACAGCTTATTAACACACTTGTAATGCAGCCACCACTATCCCAGAATCCTTGTGGGCTGCAGCGGGGGTGTTAAACGTCAAACAGCCTGGACGAGTTGCTTTTCCCTTCTTTGAGACACACTGTGGTCAGTCGACATATGACTGACTGCTTTCCCTATTGGTTACATCTCCGGTGAGACAACACTTTTACACAAAACAGCACAAGCCAAATCTGAGCATTTATAATTTGCCTGGTAAAATGTAGAGGTTGTATACAAACGTTATTGCTTAAAGATGAAGCTCTTTCATACTTTCTGGGCATATTTTGGATCATTTAAAGAAAAGTACTCTTCTTTTCCTTTCGGCTTTTTCCCTTTTCCAGGGGTCGCCACAGCAAATCATCTGAGGTTTTTACGTCTGATGCCCTTCCTGACACAACCCTTTTGCAAGGGGCAGAAACACGCTGACGGCTTTGCAGCCTACTGTCTTTTAAAAAAAAAAAATTAAAAACATGATAATTAGTTTATTATATTTACAGTACAGGGATCTCTCACGACTTTGTGCTTCAGTTTCTGTGGCTTCAGTGCATCGCGGGTTTTTCAAAAATATTCATCAAAAAATTAAAAAAAAAAGAGAAAACTAAGGAAAAATAGGGGAAAGGTTACGGAAAATGCTGCAAAACAAGGCCAATTATGCAAAAAAATACCCCAAACAAACAAACAAACAAACAAACAAACAAAAAAAACAACCCAAAACCCCTCAACCAAACGACAGGGATACCTCACTTTCCGCAGTTAATGAGGGGCTGAGACCCCTCCGTGACCGCCGATTTCCGCGAAGTAGGATCGACCCCCGACTAACATATACATACATGTATATGTATATGTATAATAATATCAATAAATACATATTTAACACTATAAATGCTTATAAGAACAATTTAACATTCAAAAATAATGCATAAGATGTAAATCTTCGCAGAAATTGGCAGTTGCAGAGGGGTCTCGGTCCCCATTATTAACCCCGTAGAAAGTGAGGGATCCCTGTATACCTCATTTTGAATTCTAAAATCTGATTGGTCTAAAAGTGTTGAGTAATTCTCCAGTTTAAAACATCTCCCTAAGGATAAAAGAAAGAATTCTGTGAACTCCTCATTCATTCATTTTCTGTAACCGATTAATCCTAATTTGCGTCATGGGGAGGCTGGCGCCCATCCCAGCCGACTCCGGGCGAGGGAAGAGTACACCCTGGACAGCTCGCCAGGCCATCGCAGGGTGGAAACATGCTGACAGCGATACAGCTCCTCTTGTTGAAAGTCAGCAATGGTTCTTTTATCTCACACCTTAGACAGTGAGAGACATGGCCAACCTTTGATAACCCAGTTAGCTGCACTGGGGGGGGGGAGGTGGGCAGTGACAACCCATTGAGAGTGGGGCTTGAACCCCCAACCTTCGGATCAGTGATCCAGCACCTTTACCACCAGGCCACCACTGCCCTCTGAGAACTCCTACATGGACATCAGAAACTACAAAAATATTTAAAAAGAACTGAACATTTTACTTCTATCATTCTATTTTAATTATATGTTCAATATTTCACAATTTATGATAAAGAATAATAATAAAGGGAGGACTGTGGCGCCTAAGAGCACTGAAATTTTAATGCCAACATGCATAAACAACCACAATAAGATCACTGAATTATACTATTTGAATAATATTTAGCATCTGCTTAATAACTTTGTTCTCAAATTCAGATTTTAAATTGTGACTGCTTTAAATGTCGAGTCAGCATATGAAACAGGGGCACGCTGCATGTACACACCTCCACAAAGAAAGAAATTCGCCATGAACCAAAATGTCAACAATCGTCTTTTCTCACAATCTAAAGAATCCTGGATTTGAAATTTCTTTCCAAATCCTCAGCTCTGTGAAAAGTTTCATGAAAATCTTCAATGACGTTTTTTGTAAATAGCAATGTGAACAGCACCCCCTGTTGGGCATGCTGAACTACTACAATTACAAAGAACGTCATCAAATCGCACAATGTTTACAAAAAATCTTTTGATTTTTTTTTTTTTTTTTTGTATATTTATAATTTGATGAAGACAATCTCCAAAATACAATGAAATCTTACACATAACTTCTTGTGTAATCCTGATAACAAACCAACCAACAAACCTGTAACATCTGTACCTGAATATCATCATTCATTCATTTTCTGTAACCGCTTAATCCTAATTAGGGTCACAGGAAGGCTAGTGCCCATCCCAGCCGACTTCAGGCGAGCTCAGAGTACACCCTGGATGGCTCACCAGGCCATCGCGGGGTAGAAACACACTCACGGCCATGCAGCTACTCTTGTTGAAAGTCAGCAATGGTTCTTTTACATGAGCCTCCCACCATAGAAAGTGAGAGACATGGCCGGCCTTTGATAACCCAGTTAGCTGCACCGGGGTGACAGTGACAACCCATGGAGAATGGGGCTTGAACCCCCAACCTTAGGATCAGCGATCCAGTACCTTTGCCACCAGGCCAACACTGCCCCCTGTACCTGAATATGTGAAAAATAAATTGTATTAAATGCTCTATTTAAGTGTATTTTTAACACACACACTCTCCCCAATTTTCTTCCTAATTTATTCGTATCCAATTCCCACCCTTCAGATATTACCTTCCCAAGCCAACACACCAAGGAGGGTGAAAGCATGCACACACACCCTCTGTGACTTGCAATGCTCGCCACTCTCCTCTTTTTAAACTGTTGTTCATGCACGTTGTGGGGGCGGTCTAACACACTCGGAAGGGAAAAGGTATCCGCCCCCTCATACAGTTAAGCTCACAGATGCCCATGATTGGCTGGTGACCACTTTGATTGACAGGGAAGAGAGTGTATGCCGACCCTCCCTCCTATGAGAGCTCAGCCAATTAGCTTCCATGGACTCCTGATCACGGATGGCTGAGACCTTTACCCGGGTTCGGACTAGTGATCTCCGGGTTAATAGTCACGCACGTTGTGGCTGCCACTTTGGGGCCTTACCTGTCAAAAACATGCTTTTAAAATTTAAAACACGTCCTTCAGCCCACTTTCTTTTACATTTTCACCTTTAAGTGAACAAAACTCAAATAAACAAAATGGAAAATCAACTGTACTTTATATTTATATTCATAGTTATCTACAGGGTCGCACAGTGGCGTCGTAGTTAGCACGTCCGCCTCACATCAAGACGGCTTGGGTTCAATTCCCAGCTTGGGTGTTTCTTTGTGGAGTTTACATGTTTGCATGTGCTTGCGAGGGTTTCCTCCAGGTACAACACTCAGGTTTCCTTCCACGGTCCAAAGAAGGCTGACTGGCTGCTCCCATTCACCCCTAGTGGTGAGTGTGAGTATGAATGGTTGTGTGAGTGTTGGCCTGGGGAGTTGTCCAGGGTATACCATGCCCTCGTGCAGAGGCTGCTGAGATGGGTGCCGGCCTCCCCGTGCCCCTAGTTAGGTACAAGCAGCTTAAAAAAATGAATGAATGAATCTACTGATAGATAAAATCAGACGTAAACAGGGAAAAGCAAGTTTTTGAACAGTAAAGGACTCTTATTCTATGTGTAAGAGTCTATGGCCTCTTACACCAACATCACATGTTTCATCCCTCAAATCTGATAAACATAACAGGACAGGCGGCCTTATCTAGCCTGAAGTTTCCTCCTCTTCCTTAAAAAAGCCTATGACCTTCAGAGGAGGCCGCAATTCCTTCCAGACCTGGAAATCTCGGGCATCAATAATGTAGAGCTGCCTTGTCCCCTTTGTGCTCGGAACAATTATATAAGAAGAGATGACTAGACCGCGCTCTCTCTCTCTCTCTCTCTCATTCAATCTCTATGTCGTTCTATCAGATTCACTCCTGCATTCAGCACACATTCGTCGCGTCTTCTTCGTCTAGGTCTCCCTCGAAGTTTGTGGTGTAATTTACATGGTTAGCTATAACACTGGAGCAGTTACTTTAACCATTACATGTATTTCACTTTATTCACTTAAAAAAATTATCAACCATTCGATATTTTTTTTTCTAATTTTTTCTATTTTTTTTTTTTTTCTAGGATTTTTTTGTTCAAGACTCCATCCAAAACCTTCTTTAGATTTACATTTACATTGCGCTCAATATTATCTTACTGATTGCTAAACGTCTATGCTAGATTTGTCTTTAACATGATGTGCCACATTGATAAAAAAAAAAAAAAAAAAAAAAAAAAAAAGGAGAAGAAAGAAAAACGGGATTGAGAAACTAATCCTTTCTTCTGTGTTTATTTTTTAGGAACAAATAACAAAATATGCCTGGGCTTGTTTTCTTTGATTAATTATTACTTATAATTAAGTTATTTTTCTAAATTGTAATACGCTTATTTATTTGTAATATGTAGCAGTCAGGCCCTATGATCACAGCATGGCTAACAATTGCTGGGTGCTATATTCTGTCACGGGGTTGTATATATATATATATATATATATATATATATATATATATATATATATATATATATATACATATATATATACACACACATATATATATATATATATATATATATGTGTATATATATATCTATATATATATATATATATATATATATATATATACAGTATCAGCCTTCAAAAGTACATCTTATATTTATTCCGCAAAACAATCGAGTTAAATGAGCCGACAACCAGAGATCCGCGTAACGCTAAACTGGCTACAGCTATTTGCAATAGGTTTGGGTGAAACAACTATTTCATTATTTCCACATCCATTGGATTGTATGAAATATAACAGTTTGATAATTTAATTAAAATTTCAAACTATACAAGATAATTTCTTCCTTCAGGGCTACATGTCTCATGTTCCTTGCTGGATAAATAACCCTAAATAAACTGTTGGGTAACGTTAAGGCAAAGTGAAAATAAACTCGGTGAAAAGCCTGCCTAAAGTGTTATGTAAAAAGAAAATATATTCAGTGCCGGCCTTTGTACAAGACCATTAAATAAATAAAATAAATAAATAAATAAATAACGGCAGGATGATGTGTAGGTCTTGAATCATTATTTTGTAACAGTGATCAGCTGCCTGTAAACGTCAAGTTACGCCATTTTCTGAACCACTTCATTCTTTTTAAGGTTGTGGGGGAGGCGACAACCCATGGTAAAGTCCGTTGGGCTTTTTACACCCGAGCCATAGTGGCTCATCAGGCTGGTACTTATCTCTGGTTTCCGTAGCATGAAACAACCAGGAGTTCAACGTTCAACTTCCTGCTCGATGGGACGCTAGTCCATCGCAAGTTACCTTACCAGTATATTTTACTGGTACCATTTATACTGCTGGGTGAACAGAGGCACACTTGTGATTAAGGCCTTGCCCAGGGGTATTAGCACAATGGGGGTCTAACTGGGATTCGAACACACAACCTCCTGCTCATGAGCGCAGCACCCTATCCACTACACGACCGGCCCTATAGGCTGCAACCCAATGTACACCCTAAACACCTTGCCATTACAAGACCACTACACATTTACACTTACATTAACAACCAGGGCAACTTGGAAGACACGTTTACCCTGAACTACCCAGAGGAAACCCATGAAAGTATAAAGGAGGACATGCAAAACTCCACACAGAAACACCCTGGTCAGGCGTGGTGCTCAAACCCAGAACCTTGTTGATGTGAATCGGACATTCTAAACATTAAATAAACATAATAAATATAAACACATGGCCTGCGATGACCTGGCGAGCTGTCCGGGGAGTACCCTGCCCTCGCCCGGAGTCGGCTGAGATGGGCGCCAGCCTCCCCGAGACCCTAATTAGCATTAGGTAAAGGTAGGTCGGTAAAGTCTGTTGGGTTTTTACACCCGAGCCTCGTGGCTCATCAGGCCGGTGCTTATCCCCGGTTTCCATAGCGTGAAGCGACCAGGAGTTCAACTCCCCCTGGATGGGACGCTAGTCCATCGCAGGTTCCCTTCCCAGTATATTTTTACTGGTACCCATTTATACTGCTGGGTGAACAGAGGCACACTTGTGGTTGAGACCTTGCCCAGGGGTCTTAGCATAGTGAGGGTCTCAGTGGGATTCGAACTCACAACCTCCTGATCATGAGCACAGCACGATAACCACTACACCACCGGCCCCCAATCTAATTAGCATTAATCGGTTCAGAAAATTAATGAATGAATGAATTAATTAATATAGATGCGCTTGTACATCAACACTTTGTATGTGCTAATAGTGCATGGCTTATCACTATGCGCGAGTGTGTCAGTTCAGATGAGATGTGACGAAAACCTGATTATCATAAAATAACATTAATTGCCCTGAGGTCTGTAGGTGAATCCTGGCGAGGACTGGTGTAATTAACCTCCAAACTTTAATTACCTTTCATATATCTTCCTTAATTAATCTACACAAGTGATAATGCCTCTCAGAGCGGTGAAGACCCCCTGGCTGCCTCTTTCACTGCCTGACTGGAAATAGTACCGTCACTAGAGTGCTTCATCACAGGAACAATCCATTTTTATTAGCACAATATGGTGGTTTTGCCTCTGATCCCTCTTTCCATCTCCTTCCCCTCTCTCTGGGCTTCTCATGTCCTACGTTATGTAACACAGTCCATTAAAACCAGATTGAACTATGAGATCAGAGGCAACCAGGGTGCTGCAATTCATGTCATAGTAGGATGGACAGCCTGGCGCGAACACACACACACACACACACACACAGTCTACCATCTCACAACCTTGCAAGCACCCAAAGTGCTTTCACACTCCCACTCTCAGTCTTGAAGGGAAAAAATTATTAGTGCTTTCCAATGCAATAAAAATTGTTAAATATCATCCAGAATATTTTTTGCACTTTTAGCATTAATTATTAACAGTGAATAATATCTGATACCCATAATTTGTCAGAGTATGATTTCACCCAGCAAAGAAAACAACGCTATGACAATGGCTAACACCAAATAATGACAAGTTAGCGTATTTTCTTTGCATGCTAGCTTTTCCTTGTTAGCATTCGTTATGAGTAACAAAGCATTTGTTACTGGGTTAGCTTTGACAGTAAAATATATTAGAGTCCAAAATCTTGAGGCTACTAGCATCATTAAAAAAAAAAAAAAAAAAAAAAAAAAAAAAGTTTTATTAAATAATCAAAAATAATACTTTAGCCAACATGCTAACACTAACCAACAACATGAGCGAATATCTAGTTAGCTTTGTATGTTCAGTTCAGTTCATTTTCTGTAACCGCCTAATCCTAATTAGGGTCATGGGGAGGCTGGTGCCCATCCCAGCCAACTTCAAGCGAGGGCAGAGTACACCCTGAACAGCTCGCCAGGCCATCGCAGGGCGGAAACACGCTGACGGCTTTACAGCTTATTATTGGCTTTGTATGTTGTTATTTTTTTATTATATTATATATATATATAAGTGGATATGGAAGAATATCTACAATACTCTCAGTATTTTCTCCACAAATCACCTGTTTGTGCTACAAGTGTACTTGACGTGTGTTGCCCGCTTCGAGTATAAATCCAGGATGGCAGACTTAAAACATTTTCACCTTGTGGTTGTGGCAGTCCTCATTATCAGGGTCCGTGTCCGAATCTCCAGGGTCACAAATTCTGCTGCTCATCCAAGATAACTGCTTGCTTGGATATTTACCATCTTAACCCATTATTAATTTAAACAACACCCTGAAAGTGAGAGCAGCTGTGGCTCAGTGGTTAAGGTGCTGGTCTACTGATTATAAGGTTAGCTGTTCAAGCCCCAGTACCACTAAGCTGCCACTGTTGGGGTCTTGAGTGATCCCATAACCTTCCATTGCTCAGTTTCTATGATGGCCTGGCGAGTTGGCCAGAGTATAACTCGCCCTTGTCCAGAGTCGGCTGAGATGGGCATCTGCCTCTCTGTGACCCTAATTAGGATGAAGCGGCTTAGAAAATGAATGAATTCAAAGTGTTTCTGACTGGCACAGTCACAGTACTGATATCTACATTTAGATTTTGTTAAATTATGCATTATTGATAGTGGCCTCAAGACTTTTGGATCCCAGTTCAGACGATACGAAGAAGTGTGTGTGTGTGTGTGTGTGTGTGTGTGTGTGTGTGTGTGTGTGTGTGTGTGTGTCTTTCTCAAACATGAATCCTTACCTTTCTCACTGACAGATTCGCTTTCTATTTCCACATCCTCACAGCTGGTGTATTCAGGTGTGGTCGGGAGCTCTTCATCCGAACTGCTCAGTGAGGCCCGCCTTGCTTTGCCCCCTCGCTTGCTTTTATGAGGCCTGGGTGGTGGTGGACGCACAGACTCAGACTGGTCTGAACTAAGCGAGTCGTTGCGTAGCAAGTTCTCCGTTTTGTCCCGCGGGCCAGAATTGGATGGGCGCTGACCATAGGATGGGCCGTGGGAGGGGACATGGCCATAACGCCAGGCACCTGGCCTTTCTTCTACTTCGGTGCACGCCAGGGAGACGTCACTATGGCGCCGCTCATGGCGGAAACGTGACATTTCTGCATGTATACGCATCTGTTCCTCATATGGCTGTGGCTTCACGGGGTATCTCGCCAGGTTTGGATCACTCCGGTAGCGTGTGTGGCACTCGTCCTGGCAATGTAAATCACGCTCGGATACCAAGCCTGGTGCAGGAGGGTGGTGCTCATCCTCCTGGGAGTGCCAGGCTCCACGTCGGGCACGGTATGACGCACGAGCTGACTGGGCGTCCTCATACGGCCGACCATAGTCAGAGGGTGATCGTGGCATGCCACCTTGTCCTGGGGCATAGTGTGATGGACGCTCCTCCCTTTGATAGTTCGGATTTTGCTCCCTGGACGCTGAAGGGCTTCTTTTCCTGCACAAATGAAGGAAGCGAAAGGTCAGACGTTGCAAACTTCTTGCCTTGGAAGTGCAGATTATATAACATGTCATACTTTTTCAATAGAACAGGAAGCGAGTGTTATACTGTCTTGTCTAACTAAGCAGAGTGATGAATTACCGTGCTTGGTAATTATGAATAGAATAAAGTAGCTACATCAGATTTTATGTGCATAAAGGCAGTTGATGAAAAAAAAATGTTTTTTAAAGAATCAGACCTTCTACAAAGATTATAAAATATGATACAATAAATACGATCAAGGGAGCAGAACGGTGGTGCATCCAGAAGGCCTGGGTTTGATTCCTGTGCTCGGGCATTTCTGTGTGGAGTTTGCATGTTCTCCCCATGCTCGTGTGGGTTTCCTCTGGGAACTCTGGTTTCTTCCCACAGTCCAAAATATATACAGGGATCCCTCACTTTCCGTAGTTAATTGAGACCGAGATCTCCCTGCAAGCGCCGAATTCCGCGAAGTAGAATCGACCACCCTGACTGATGCATACATACATGTATATGTGTACATAGTATCAATAAATACATATTCAACACTATAAATGTTACAACAACAATTAAACATTCAAAAATAATGCATGGGGCAGTGGTGGTCTAGTGGTATAGGGTGCTGGATCGCTGAGCCAAAGGTTGGGGGTTCGAGTCCCACTCTCCACAAGGTTGTCACTGTCCCCCCCAGTGCAGCTAACTGGGTTATCAAAG
>CM045739.1:10130000-10170000 GCA_024760905.1 Plotosus lineatus
TTGGCTTTCAACAAGAGTAGCTGCATAGCCATCAGCGTGTTTCCGCCCTGCAATGACCTGGCGAGCTGTCCAGGGTGTACTCTGCCCTTGCCCGGAATTGGCTGGGATGGGCACCACCTTCCCCGTAACCCTAATTAGGATTAAGCAGTTACAGAAAATGTTGAATAAATAGTTTTTTTGTCTGTCTGAAAGATATCTCAAAACGTTATCAATGGATTTTGATTATTTTGGAGTAGGGTGTGGTACAAGTAACCAACCATTACACTTTGGAAGTGAATCAGACAGTAATCATGGGGGGAGGGGACATCTACTAAAGTCAATAATGACAAATAATGTGTGAATGAATGTTTATCAGATGTCCACTAGGGGGAGACCAAGTTGATATAAATCATCCGTGCCTAGCCGAGCCTCCCTATACTCTATGAGCGCCTTTCCAGTATTATTCATTGCATTGGAAATAATTTTGTTGAGTGTAAATACTACACTTGGTTGCATTGGTGTGGGTAATAACGTTTTAAGGATTTGGCTGCATTTAATTACTCATTCAATTCATTGGTGCAGCCGTTGAGTGAAGTTTTAGCGGTATAACAATACTTTCTTTTACAGCAACAAGGTTTAAAATCTGTAACAAATAAGCAGGAAAATAATTGCAGGATCAAGTCGATATACAGGGATCCATCACTTTCCGCAGTTAACTGGGACCGAGATCCTACCGCGACCACTGAATTCCGCGAAGTAGGATCGACCCCCCCCCCCCCCCTCGACTGATGTATATGTAAATGTATATGTGTATATAATATCAATAAATACATCTTCAATTATATAAATGCTTATAATAACAATTAAACATTAAAAAGTAATGCATAAGATGTAAATAAAATATAAATACACAGACATACAGACGTGTGCGCACACACGCAGATGCACACCTCACAAAAATGTAATATCTAGTTTTGATGGGAGGTTTTGGGTTGTTGTTTTTTTTGTTTGTTTTTGTTTGTTTGTTTTTGTTTGTTTGGGGGTTTTGCATAATTGGCCTTGTTTTTGCAGCATTTTCCTTAACTTGTCCCCCTATTCTTCATTAATTTCCTTATTTTTTAATTCAATGAATATGAAAAAAAAAAAAAACACGATGCACTGAAGCCACATGAATTGAAGCGTGAAGTAGCAGGAGATCCCTGTATTTACAGAAACGCAATATACATCGAATATCGGTACATAGGTAGCGTGATAATATCCTTTCTGGTGGTCCTTGGTGATTTCCATGCCTGTCATATTGGTAAACTAATAATTACATCATCATTAAAAAATAATAATTTGTGCAAAGTTTGCAAAAATAACCAGATTAAAAAAACTGTTATATTACCCATTGCACATTTACCTAAAAATACATATAAACTCGAGCAAAGTTTGCATATTTAATAATCTCCTTGTAAAGTTACTGTTTCTATGGTATCAGCTTTCACCGGTACTTGTAATGCGTTTCTACATAAACGGATTAAAAACCTGTCTGATTGGTGTCATGGTGACATTTTTGGTGAGGAAACTTGGCATTTACTTAACCTTCTTGCATCAGTGCTTCAATACAGCCAGAGTTAAAGCTGGAATGTGTCATTTTTGGGACGATTTCATTCAAAAGTTTCCACCGTAACACACAGGCTGGGTCATAAATCTTAAGCCTTGATTTTTAACCACAGCAACCTCACGTTACTCTGTTCTAGTTAAGGTAAATAAACCCCAAATTCTTAAACTGGGATAAATGCTTGATACGTTTTACATGGTGTATGGTTTTACAGCTGAGATTAGGCTAAATTCCTGCATTGTGGAGGAAACCACACCTATCAAGCAAACATCACGAGGCCTGTAATTAAAATCTTTGACTTGGCATAAAGATATATAAGATGAGCTCATCACGACCACCATGTACCAATTATTCCGCTAATTAAAGTTAATTGTGCTATTATTATCATAATCATGAATATTATTATTATTATTATTATTATGATTATTAATATTAAAAATATCATTGAATAAGAGAAGGCTGCATAGCCATCAGTATGCTTCTGCAGTGCGATGTCCTGGCATTGTCCAGGGTGTACTCTGCCCTTGCCTAGGGTCAGCTGTGATGGGCACCAGCCTCTCAGTGACCCTAATTAGGATTAAGTGGTTCAGAAAATGAATGAATGAATATCATTGATATTATTAATAGTATCACTGTAATTACAGTGGTACCTCACCTTACGATAGTCCCAGCAAACGAAAAATCCAGGTTATGAAAAACATTTTCCTAAATTTTTTGTCTCTGTACACAAAACAAGTTCTCTTTACGAAACACACCAAACGCACCATTCAAACACTCAATTTAAACATCAAAACGCGCCATTCAAACATTAAACCAATCTCCCAACATCCCAACCCGCTGGCCTCCCATTGGCTAGGAGGGATGATGCACCTCCCTCCCATTGGCTATTATGAAGCTGCATCTCCCATAATGCTTTCGTGTAAAGGACAGAGTTACTGTTGTTTCATGAGTTTTTTGAGTCATTGCAACTTTATTTTTTGACTCAGACCTTTAACCTTCCATAAACATCTGTAAGATTATAACTCTGCTAAGAAGACATGGTCAACACACACACACACACACACACACACACACACACACACACGCGCGCACACGCACGAGTGTGATTTCTGGTTCGAGTGAAAAGAAGAAGCGGGCTCGTGGCATGCGGTTGAGTGATATCGCAAAGGAATATGGCCAAACCCGTCTACCATCGGTACGATATTGAAGCAGAAGGAGGTCTTCAAGGTATACTTTTATCATTTTTAAAGGGTTTACGGGGTAGTATTGGGGGCCTTGGAACGAATCACACGTTTTACATGTAAAATGCGGTTCAATTTACAAAAATTCCAGGTTAAGAAAAATGCTGTGGAACGGATTAATTTTGTAAGGTGAGGTACCACTGTACTCTTATTGCTGTTGTTATTATTGTTATTTCTACTACTTTTTCGCAGTGCAACAAAAAAAAAAACTAAATGTGAATTCATACCAAAAAAATTCAAATTATTCCATTTTTGGGTATGAAATTTTTTTGAGTACTACACAATTAATATTGTAATATTGTAAATGTAATGAATTACTGAATTCATTCATCTGTCGAAACCGATTAATCTTCTGAAGGTCGTGAGGAAGCTCGAACTGGTCCAAGTCAACTCTATGTAAAGGTGGGGTACACCCTAAACAGTTCTTTAGTCCTTCGCAGGGGTAGCACACACAGCCATTCACATTCACATTTACACCTAGGGGCATTTTGGAACAGTCAATTAGCCCAACTTGCAGGTCTTTCCAGTGTGGAAAGAAACTGAAGTACTGTACCTACAGGAAACCCGCACAAGCATGCAGAACGCCTGAACCAAGCCTGGAAATTATACCCAGGACCGCCTTGCTGTGAGGTATATATGGTAACCAGTACCATACCAACCATGACATATGTCTGTCTTCCTTTCGGCTTTTCCCCTTTTACTCGGGAGTCGCCACAGCGAATCATCTGATTCGCACGTTTGATTTGGCAGAGGTTTTTACGTCGGATGCCCTTCCTGTCACAACCCTTTTAGCAAGGGACAGAAACACACTGACGACTTTGCAGCTACTCTTTACGAAAGTCACCAATGGTTCTTTTACATGCTGCACACCATAGACAGTGAGAGACATGGCCCGCCTTTGATAACCCAGTTAGCTGCACTGGGGGGGACAGTGACAACCTTGTGGAGAGTGGGACTTGAACCCCCAACCTTTGGATCAGCAATCCAGCGCCCTATACCACTAGACCACCACTGCCCCACCAACCATGACATATATCGGTTTATATAATGATAAGACTTCAAAATCATCTAAGATTTCAAATCATGTAACACATCTTTAGATGATGTAAGATAATGACACGGACAAGCTGCATGAAAAGCACTATCCTTTCATTCATTCATTTTCTGTAACCGCTTAATCCTAATTAGGCTCGCAGGGAGGCTGGTGCCCATCCCAGCAAACTCTGGGTGAGGGTAGAGTGCACCCTGGATAGTTCGCCAGGCCATCGCAGGGCAGAAACACGCTGGCGGTTGTGCAGCTACTCTTGTCGAAAGTCAGCGATGGTTCTTTTACATGAACCTCTCACCATAGACAGTGAGAGACATGGCCGGCCTTTGATAACCCAGTTAGCTGCACTGGGGGTGGGGGCAGTGACAACCCAAAGAGAGTGGGGCTTGAACCTCCAACCTTATGATCAGTGATCCAGTATCTTTACCACCAGGCCACCACCGCCAAAAACACCATCCTACAACAACTTTTATGTTTTTATTTAAATGTGTTTTTAGATGTATAATGTAACACACACACACACACACACACACACACACACACACACACACACACACACACACACACTAATAGATTGGGGACAAACATTTATGTTCACACCCCCCTCCCATCATTTCCACTCTCCTGTTCCTGTGAGTGCTAACGCTGCGCTTTTTTATTACAGTGATAGGCTGCACTTGAAATCAAAGGAACAGCAGTGGCTGCATCAGGCTCAGTGAGTAGTATGTGTGTGTGTGTGGAGTCGGGGGCATAACGATGGAGGTAAAAATAAAAACAGTGGCAAGCCAGGATGTGCCTTCAAAGGCACAAAAAACAATCATAATAATAAAAATTCGCTAATTGAGATCATGCTGATTTTCAACAACAAATCTTCATGCACAGTCATTCATATGGATTTGCTTTCTTCTCTTTTCGACCCTTATGGAAGGAGTCTCCAGTGTCAGCATTAGGTAACTGTAAAACTTTCTGCCTCAAAGGAACTCATTAACCTGGGCTACTCCGCTCACAGAAAATGTGGATGGGACAGGGTTGTAAGGAACTCATGTGCTGAACCACATACTTCTACTCCGGTCATGGGGAGGCCTGAATTGAGCTGCTCCTTTGGGATGTATTACTGAGAACATACGTATGGGTAATATATTTAAGCTATGCAGTTATAAACTGCTGAATTTTTATTAATTTACTTTTCATGGAATAACCAGGTCAACTTGGATTTCTCACACAGTACCGTGATCACATGCTACTTCGTGCTTCAGTTTCTGTGGCTTCAGTGATAGCGGGTTTTTAAAAAATATTCATCGAAAAATACAAAAAAAATAAGGAAATTACAGAAGAATAGGGGAAAAGTTAAGGAAAATGCCGCAAAACAAGGCCAATTATGCCAAAAAAAAAACCAAACAAACAAAAACAAAAAAACAACCCAAAACCCCCCAACAGAACTACGGTGAGTCATCGACTTACGACCTATGCAAGTTACGTCTGATCGACTCTACGACCGCAAAAGTCGTGAAGCATGATTCATGGCAGTGCACTGCGAGTGTTGCGTACGACAGTTGTTTGCGCATCTTAAAAGACCAAGCAGGAGATGACGCTGCTGAATGCCACGTCAGTGTGGCGCGAAGCGGAGAGCCAATCCTTTCTGTGTGTGGGCGGGTCGGATACCTTGAGACTAATTTTATTGGACCCACACGCTGCAGTGTTTATGTGACAGGAAGTGTGTCCCAAATTTTGGCAATCAGCTCGTCTGTGGGTTGAAGTTTTTCCACGTCTGTCCATTTGTGTTTGCTTGCCAGCTGTGCTTGGCTTCATGGAAATGAGCTGATCAAAGTGAGGGAAATTCATCTCTTTACTCAAAAACAACACGCGAAGTCTCTGGCTGTTGTTATAATCCAATAAAATTAGAGTTTGAAGCTATCGGACTCGCCCACAACTGGAGTAAAGAAAGGACTGGCTCTCCGCTGCGCGCCACAGTGACGTGAAATTGAAAATAGATGTCTGTCTTCCTTTCGGCTTTTTCCCTTTTACTTGGGAGTCGCCACAGCGAATCATCTGATTCGCACGTTTGATTTGGCAGAGGTTTTTACGTCGGATGCCCTTCCCGTCACAACCCTTTTTAGCAAGGGACAGAAACACGCTAACAACTTTGCAGCCTACTCTTTATGAAAGTCAGCAATAGTTCTTTTACATGCCTTTCACCATAGACAGTGAGAGACATGGCCCGCCTTTGATAACCCAGTTAGCTGCACTGGGGGGGGGGGGGATTGAAAATAGATATATAGATTTAAATGCGCGAGATTTATTCATCTGTTTTTGTTTGGCATGAGTATATTTGGATGGAAAGTCAACATACGACCAGATCACTTTACGACCGGACTGCCGGAACCAAAAGCAGTCAGCAGTTGACGACTCACTGTATTTTCATTTTTATGTGAGGTGCACGTCTGTGTGTGCGGGCACATCTGTGTGTGCGCGTGTGCGTCTGAATGTGTGTGAATGTAAATAAACTATAAATACATTTATAGCGTTGAATATGTATTTATTGATATTTTATGCACATATACATGTACGTATACGTCAGTCGTGGGGGGGGGTCGATCCTACTTCGCGGATATCGGCGGTCGCAGGGGGGGGTCTCAGTCCGCATTAACTGCAGAAAGTGAGGGATCCCTGTTTCTCCGCTGATATAAAATTGGATTTTCCTTATCAGCGCCAGTCGGAAAGCTGATCTAGTCTGTTATGCCACTCAATTATGCGATGCAAAATAAATAATAAATATCCTGGTTTAATTAAGAAAACCCTGAAAGTGTAATTATGCTCCAATATGGGAGAGAATGAACCAATCGTGAAGGAAGGCGTAGGTTTTTACACGCAGCTCCGTGCGATCCCTACAGCATCAAACCAACAGTGTGGGCTGAAATCACGTCTCTCACATAAACGAAATAATACAGAGAAAGAAAGTGGTCATTAAAGAAAGCACTAGTGTTGGTTTACTTTACATTTCAAGGGCAGGTTCAATACAATACATGACGCACAGCCATTGCAGGGTGCAGTGCACGGGTTTGCGATGAAGCCACACATTTTTTCGACCGGCAAAAAACGAAAATCGACCATCATATTCCAGAACTTTCAAAGGGTCATTCAAACCCTCAACTTGGGATGGACGCAGTCGATTCTAGCAATTCCCTTTAAAGCTTCATCTACTCCACAAATCTGCCAACACTGTCTATTTTAAAAGCTGTCAACTATGAAAAAGGAAGCCCACGTGCTTCAGCAATAATTACCAGTGCAATGATGCAGCATTGAGGGATTTCAAATCCCAAGTATGTTCCTATTCCATTATACACTTCCTGTAATCACTCTGTGATGCACTGTGGGCATAATGCATCAGCGTGCTTTCAGGATCTGATGGAATGATGGCAAGGCTTCAGTTACTTTATTATTACAGGGTAAATAAGTCTGAGATCTACTCACCCTTTTCATTCAGATCTAGTTGCTTTAGTCTGTATAGACTGTATCATGTTGTCATTGTTAGCGTTAAGGGCAATGTGATCTAAATAACAATTATTCTGCGAAGATGAAGTGGATATTACTGAATAGTTCTCGAGGCACAGTATCATACAGCATCTTTTAAAACTCATTCGAAGATGGAAAAAAATATTTTCTTGGATTCCTAGGATTTCCAAATTAGGGACTGTATGTCTTGGTCCGCTGTAAAACTTAGTTTTTGTCCGCCATTTTGATTCAGGCATCATACAGAGTTTGAGAGGTGGATAATACCCATTTGTATAAACTACACGGGAAAGGCTCAATCTGATTGGTCTGCTGTCCCAGAATTTAAAAAAAAACAACATTATCCCATGTGGATTTTGCTCAGGATGATAACACGTGTGGTGGATGTTAATGAATTGAACAGTCCTTAATTGAATAGAGTGTAAACCTCTTCCAAGTACCAGCAATCCCCCTGAAGCCTTTAAAAAAAATCATGGATTTAAATCATCTACAAAATCTAGTAGTGTCTTCCGTTTTCAAATCTCCACCTCTTTTGGAAACTTTATTAAAATAATTATTTCATTTCTTCATCTTCTAACCTGCTTAATGCTAATTAGGGCTGCAGTGAGGCTGGCACCCACCTCAGTCAACTCTGAGTGAGGGCGGAGTACACCCTGGGCAGTTCGCCAGACCATTGTAGGACCAACACATATACAGTACAACCACTCACACTCACACCTAGGAGTGACTTGGAAAAGTCAATTATCCTACTGTACATGGACTGGAGTACCCGGAGAAAACTGAGACAAGCACGGGGAGAACATGCAAACTCCAAAAAGAAAAGCCCGATCCCCAGAAATCGAACCCCGACCTTCTTCTGTGAGGTGGACATGTTACCTATTGTGTTGCTGTGCCATCCACTGCACAGAAATCCACAGATATATTACTTTTAAATAAAAAAAAGATACACAGCACCCCCTGTTGGTCCTGCTGTAATACCACACTTCCAAAAAATCATCTTATCACACAGTGTTAAAAAGATTAAAAAAATAATAAAAATCCTGGATTCTGAATCCGATCTGGATCATCTCCCAAATCTCATACAGCCTTCCTTGTATAAATCCAACCACTAGTAGAAATTTCATAAAAATCCACACAAAATTTGACATAATCCTGCTAACAAGCAAACAAACGATGCCTAAAGGTAAAATATAAAATATAATCTCCTTGCTGAAGGATGTAACTCCTTTCTATAGAACTATAATAAAACTTATATGTTATAATATATACTAGTATATATATATGATTTCCTTTTGGCATTTTCCCTTTATCAGGGGTCGCCACAGTGAATGAGTCGCATGTTTGATTTGGCATAAGTTTTTATGTCGGATGCCCTTCCTGACACAACCCTTTAGCAAGGGACAGAAACACGCTGACAGCTTTGCAGCTACTCTTTACGAAAGTCAGCAATGGTTCTTCTACATGAACCTCTCACCATAGACAGTGAGAGACATGGCCTGCCTTTGATAACCCCTTTGGAGAGTGGGACTTGAACCCCTAACCTTAGGATCAGCGTTCCAGCGCCCTATACCACTAGACCACCACTGCCCACATACATACATACATACATACATACATATATATATGTATATACACACACACACACACACACACACACACACACACACACACATATACACATATATATATATATATATATATAATCTACAGTTTAATCCCATCCTTTATACATGACACCCTGAACAGGTCCACTGGTCTATTTCAGATCTGACACATTGAATGCAAACAACCTTTTACACTCACATTCATACCTATGGGCAATTTCAAGTAGCCAGCTGACCTAATGTGCATGTCTTTGAACCATGGTAGGAATCCACACAAGTATGACACAGAAAGGCCCTCGACTGAAATTCAAACTCTGGACCTTCTCACTGTGGGACCACATGGCTGCCCATGTCTACCACGGTTATGCTGCGTTAATCTGAAGTGTAATCTTAAATCTAAAAATATGCGTGCGACACACTGCACCCCAAAGTGCTAATGTAAATAGTAGGGAAGAACAATGTGATGTGATGCAATGTCTGCAACAGCCTGAACAAACTAGAGGTGTGACTCAAGTAGCATATTTGTGAGTTATTCTAGACACTTATCAAGAATGTAAGTGCACAGGGTTTTTTGTTTTTTTTTTTTTTTTGAGACCGCATTCATTTCCATGTTATTCCATGCTACTCCACAGAAACAAGTATTGTATGAAATCATTAAATGTTTCACAGCTCAACAAGCAATCCAGACACCCAGGGATGATGTGGCATCAGGTGTCCAGTTCTAAGAACTCATGTTACATCATCTCGCTGCATACAAATATGTATATATAAATCGAAACCAAAAAGAATCAAATGTGACTTAATATGTGGTTGACCAGTAATTTTCCTCAGGCAGGGTCCATTCATTTTCTAATTAAGAACAAGTGAAGAGGCTGGCACCCATCTCAGGCGATTCTGAGCGAAGGCTTGGTACACCCTAGACAGCCTGCCAGACCAATCCAGAGCCTACATACATACAAACAACCATTCACATTCACATATAGGAGTGATTTGGGACAGCCAATTAGCTTACTGTGCATTTGGACTGTGGGACTGTGGGATGAAACCAGAATACCCAGAGGAAAAACCCGTGCAAGCATGGTGAGAATATGCAAACTCCACACAGAAACACACAGGGTATCAACCTGAAGCCATTTTGAATTGAAGCGAACATGCTAACCACTACGCCACCTTGTAGTGTGTATTCAGTAAGTTCAAATTTTAGTTATAGTTTAGTTAAGTTTAAATATATTTATGCTTTCCAAGCAAGCTTTTCTCATCTCATCCAGGGTGTTATGATAAAAGCTTGCTTGTAGAGTATAAATATATTAATTTTGCTTACCTGTAAGAATGTACTAATGGCGAAATCATGGAACCTAATGACTCGAACCTTGGAACTTCACTACTTACAGTGTTATTGCATTTTACCACATATATTATAATGATAGGCCTCCGTCAGTCCCGAAGGACTATGGCTGCGCTCTGGCTGGTATCCCGGCTGGTGATACTCTCCAGTGCGCAGAGCCGGGGTAGGGAGTAATGGAGGACAGGCTGTTACCCAAGCAGCAAGTCCCCCCTCTTGGCGCCACCAGAAGAATCCAGTGGAAGAGCAAGTGCTGATACAACTGGGTTCCAGTGCCGCTACAGGAGTTGCCAGAATGTTACTGTGAACGAACTGCCTCATGGGACTCCGACTCCCAATTAGAAACATGCTGACGGCTTTGCAGCTACTCTTGCCAAAAGTCAGCAATGGTTCTTTTACATGACCTTCACACCATAGACAGTGAGAGACATGGCGGGCCTTTGATAACCCAGTTAGCTGCACTGGGGGGGGACAGTGGCAACCTTGTGGAGAGTGGGACTCAAACCCCAAATCTTAGGATCAGCGATCCTGCGCCCTATACCACTAGATCACCACATATACACATATACAATATACACATTTACAATATATTTTATACTGCCTATATAACACATATACTGGCAAACCCAAAATTAAAACTTGATTACACTGTACTGAACACAATAGGGCTGTGATGGTGTAGTGGTTAGCATGTCTATCTCACAGCAAAAAGGTTCTGGGTTTCTCCCAGGCCTGACAAGGATGTCCTGCAAGCCTAGAACAAGTTAGCTATTCGGTAATGAAAACTTCTTACAATACATAAACATGTTACTTTTTAGTCTTAACCCAATATCTGTTTATTACTGCTCCTGAAAAGAATATGTTTTTATATGTCCTGGTGTGTATGTCTGCTTGTTTGTATGTTTGCCAAGAACTTTATGCAAAAATTTGAACAGATTTTTCTTTTTTTTTTGTATTATTAATTTTTTTTTTGGAAGGGCACACAATGAACCGAGTCAGATTCCAATATATGTGCAAAGGTCTGGATCAAATTCTGGAAGCAGAATTTTTTTGTTGTTGTTGTTTGTTTGAAGGATATTTTAACATTGATTAAGATAAGAAAATTGAGGCAGTGGTGGCCTGGTGGTAAAAGCCGCCGGATCACTGATCCTAAGGTTGGCGGTTCAAGCCCCACTCTCCACAGGTCGTAACTGTCCCCCCCCAGTACAGCTAACTGGGTTTTCAAAACCCGGCCATGTCCCTAACTGTCTATGGTGAGAGGTTCATGTAAAAAAAACATTACTGACTGTTGTCAAGAGTAGGCTGCATAGCCGTCAGCGTGTTTCTGCCCTGTGATGGCCGGTGAGTTGTCCAGGAGGAATTCTACCCTCACTAATAGAGAGCAGATACATGCAAAGGCCAGTGATACCAGAAGCATATCAACACACCAGTGACCAATAAGATAAGAATATTTTTTGGACGTGTTATATTACCCCAGGCACAGCAGGGGGTGCTGTGTACTCTTTTAGATATATTTATTCAATCATAGAGGTGTCAGATTGTGATTTTAACTTCACAGCTCATTACACAATGCAGTCCTGCATTACTGGCTTAACTCTGAGAATGTTGTTTAGTCCACATGCTGACAGAGTTTAATATTCCAAACTATCCTCGAGAATAACAGGAGTATGATGAAGAAACACAGAGAGATATATACTGTATATAGAGAGAGTGTGTGAGTGAGAGAGGGCGAGAGAGAGAGAGAGAGAGAGAGAGAGAGAGAGAGAGAGAGAGAGAGAGCAGAGTGGTTAGTTGAGTTAACTGTAATTGAACTGGACAGGAGCTCAGATATCGGCTGGCTGGTAATGAATTACAAAGGTTCTGCCCTCGGGACAGCTTGCCTTATCTTCAACAACATTTATCAGGAAACTTAAAATGCCCTTAAACGAAGTGTCCTATAACTGCAGGGGAAAAAATGTGTATATATATATATATATATATATATATATATATATATATATATGTGTATATACACACACACACACACACACACACACACACACACACACACACACACACACACACACACACTGTATATTCATCAGATGAAAACTGTACAGGAAAAAAAGCGATTGCTGACGGGATGTTCTGAAAAGAAAGCAATAAGCCCTGCTTATTTTCCCAGAGGTTCTCATGCAAGCAAAAACTAAACAAGAAAAAGGAAATTAAGCACTTCTAGACCTATAATAAAAGGGTAAAGCAGGAAGGCTGTGTTTATAAAAAGGAAGGCAAATGGATGGGAATTTAATCATTGAGCATTTACTACAACAGCTTCACAAAGGTTTACGGTAACTTCTTACCTTCGCCACAAAACAGTTTTGGCGTATGGATTTGGAATCGCAGTCGTTTGTTTGTCTGTATGTGAACAAAATCCTGATCATACCCAGGCATGGGTTATGACCAAACTTGGTGGGGACACTACCCTACGTGAGTCCCACAGATGATTTGATTTTGGATTGTCTAGTTCAAAGGTATAGCGGTTTTGCAGCTGACTTCATGCATACATTATCTCAATGCGGGTTTTGTTTATTCCGCCACATTGGTGTGAAAATAAACCATTCACTCTGGCTCCAGCACAATTGCACAAGCGTGTGTAAGGGTTTAATACTGCATTTATTTATTAAACAAGTGCAAAATGGCACGTAACTGTGTTGCTGCGTGTCACGTGACTGCAAAACCTCCATAAGCGGTTCCATACTGTACTGATTATCATGCCTACCACGAGCAAGATGTTCCTGAGTTCAAGATCCGGGCTCATCTCAGGGGGCTTTATGTGAAGTTTGAATGTTCTCCTCACATTTCTGTTATACCCCCATTTCGCTGGACTATGGCATGCAAGGATCGTAGCGGAAAGGCGTGGGACGCAGTCTATGGAAGAGCTTCGGCATTTTTACATGGAAAATTGGTGAAAATCCTACGGAAAAGTGTACATTCTTACACTCTCGGAACGTTCGCAGCATGTGCGGAACAGGTATGGCAAAGTACGCCAAAGTGACCCCACGGAACACTCACGGAATTTTTTTTTCCGTGAAATTGCTATATTTTGGCCTGCCGGAAGCATACGGAAGTGGACGAAGACTTGAGGAATAACTACGGAATGACACGGAATGACACGGAAGATGAGGGAATAATTGCAGAATGATTCCGAATGACAGCATTTTTGCTTCCGTAAGTCTGCCGTGCTCCAGTGAAATGGGGGTATTACTTTTCTCTGGGCACTCTGGTTTCTTCCCGCAGGCAAAAGACATGCCTGTTAGGCTAATTCTCTGTTACAAATCATCCTCACTTGAGGATGTGAGTGTGAAAAGTTGTGTGTAGGTTGACATGCAATGGTCTGGCAAGCTGACCCCAATTTTGCTGAATGTTGGCTGAGATAGGCTCCAACATACATTTATGGCATTTTGCAGACACCTTACCACTTGCATTCCTCATTTTATACAACTGTGCGATTGAGGGTTAAGGCCCTTTCTCAAGGACCCGCAGTGGTGGTACATTTTTTGATTGATTAACTGTTTGGGTTTTTATACCCGAGCCTAGTGGCTCATCAGGCCGGTGCTTATCCCCAGTTTCCATAGCGTGAAGCAATCAGGAGTTGAACTCCTCCCGGATGGGACACTAGTCCATCGCAGGTTACCTTCCCAGTATATTTTTACTGGTACCCATTTATACTGCTGGGTGAACAGAGGCACACTTGTGGTTGAGACCTTGCCCAGGGGTCTTAGCACAGTGAGGGTCTCAGTGGGATTTGAACTCACAACCTCCCGATCATGAGCCCAACACTCTAACCACTACACCACCGGCTCCTGTATGTGGTGGTACATACTGGGATTTGAACCTCTGGCCTTCAGGTGCCTTCCCTAATCCAGAGGTTTAAACACTGAGCCACCATCGCCCTGAACAGTCCCACTGATCCGAGTAGGATTTGCGGTTCGGTACCTTACACTCTGTGAGCGCTTATCTACTTTACTAATGTTACTTTATAGCTATCAGTCATCATTTTTTATGCTAATCACTTGGATTTATTCTGTATGGAATAAAACAGATGGAGATTTTCATAATTATTAAAAAAAAAAAGAACCCTGACTTGTAAGTGACGCTGTAATCAATCTAAGCGTTTCAAGGTTAAGGGGTGTGCTCATTGACCCTCTAGTGATTCTCTGGCATTTCATCTTCATGTCAAAAAACAAACCCCTTATAGTGTAAAGCATATAGGCTCTGAACACAACACATCCCCGGAGCACTAAAGATAGGACACATGATGCAATACAACTGCAAACTGACTTAAATATGAACAAGCTGAAACAAATAGCTGGAAAAGGTTTTTAGAATAAAAAAAAAACATGTAACGATTCACAAGTTACATTATTTTAAGGTAGTTGTTACATCATCACAGCAAACTATCTAATAAATAACGATTAAAAAAAATTATTCGCAAGAAGCAAGGCCCCCCTGAAAGAAAGCAACCTAAGGGGAATATTTGTTTTGTTTTAGTCCATACCATATGGGAACATTCATCCATTCATAATTAATTTTCTGAACCACTTCATTCTAATTAGGGTTGCAGGATGGCTGTCGCCCATCTCAGCCAACTCCGGGCGAGGGCAGAAACACTTTGGACAGCTTGCCAGGCCATCTCAGGGTGAAAACACGCTGACAGATATGCAGCTACTCTTGACGAAAGTCAGAAATGGTTCTATTACATGAACCTCACATCATAGCCAGTGAGAGACATGGCCGGCCTTTAATAACCCAGTAAGCTGCTTTTGGGGGGGGTTTCAGTGACATCCTCATTGATAGTGGGGCTTGAATCCCTAACCTTGGGATCATTGATCCAGCACCTTACCACCAGGCCACCACTGCCACATGGGAACATGCAAAAAAAATAATAATAATAATAATAATAACGAAAACACTAAAATCTGATTATTTTAATGCTTTATTTACAGGAACTTAATCTTTAAAAAAAAAAAAAAAAAAAAAAAATGCTTTTTGTTGGATGTGCCATGCTCAGACTACTTAAGCAGGACCCACAGTGCCCACACTTTATGTTCGTCTGTCATGTTGTCCCGTTAAGATAGAAGGACAAAGTGGATAAAAGTCCCACTCACTTGTTTGCTGAACCACTTAATCCTTAGAGTTGTAGGGAGGCTAGAGCCTATCTCAGCCGATACTGGGAAAAGGTATACTCTGAACATCTTGTCAGATCATCGCAATGCAACCATGCACACAACTGTTCACACTCACACCAGGCCAATTTGGAACAGCCAACGAACCTAATCTGCATGCTGGCTTCAAGCCCAGGGCTTGAGACATTTCAAAGTGATGTTTGCATATTTTCTCGTTGCTTACATGGGCTTTCTCCAGGTTTCCCGGTTTCCTCCCACAGTCCAAAAATATTCACATTGGGCGAAATGTCTGTTTCAAATTACCACTTGGTATGAGAGTGAGAGTGAATGGTTGTAGTTGTTTTGTCTTGCAATGGTGTATCCAGCCTACACCCAGAGCTGGCTGAGATAGGCGCTAGCATTACCAGGTAGGATTACTGATACTAGGTGGTAGGATTGAGTGGTTCTGCAAATGAGTGAATGATTAGTTTTTAATTTATACTCAGCTTACCAAATCAGGATGAAGGAAGAAGAGGCTGTAGTTTTACCGCACATATCTCGAAACAGAAATTATAAATCAATGTGATTTAGTTAGCCAGCTTGTGTGGTTTCTTCGGGATCTATTTCTGTTCATAAAGTAAGAATAAATAGAACATTTAACCGTTTTGTGTCCAAAATGTCACTTAATCAATATTTTATTTGTTTATAGAACTGTTATATAAAAGCAATGTAACACTTCAGGTCATGCTTTCTTTCCACACTGACTATCAGCATGCTGTGATTATGCAACTGATTCAGAATAACAGCGCTCATTTACATTAACAGCATTTGGCAGACACTCTTATCCAGAGCGAATAACAATTATTTTTATTTTTTTTTACACAACTGAGCAATTGGGGGTTAAGGGCCTTGCTCAAGGGCCCAACAGTGGTGATACTGGGGATTGGACTGCTGATCTTCACCTTATCCAACAAGCCACCACTGCACTCCTTCTGAATATTACATATTCTATTTCCTACCATAAAAGTGGAATAAACTCACAACCTGACACTCTCGTTGGTAATTGGTTGACCACACCCACTACGAAAAAAAACATTTTTTTTTTCCCTTATATTCATTATGATTAGAAAAAAATTATGGCATGAAAGCCATAATCACAAATACATCACGCCTGAAATGTAAGCTTTGCTGGTGGTGGTAAAGTGCTAGATTACTGATCCCAAGGTGGGGGGGGGGGGGGTAAGCCCCAGTATCAATGGTTGTCATTGCTGCTCCCCCAATGAACCCAACTGGGTTACAAGAGGCCAGCCATGTCTCCCACTGTCTGTGGTTCATGTAAAAGAACCAACACTGACTGTCACCAAGAGTAGGCTGCATAGCCGTCAGCGACTTTCTGCCCTGTGATGGCCTGGCAAGCTGTTCAGGATGTAGTCTGCCCTCGCCCAGAGATGGATGACAGCCTCCCCGAGACCCTAATTAGGAATAAATTGTTTGAAAAATGAATGGTTCTCTGCTTTGTTTTTTTTTTTTGTGTTAACTATAAAATGCTCATTTTATTTGGCTTTTCTTTATGTTTCCATGTGGTGTATACATGTAGAGTTTTAAAAGACACTCAAAAGGTTATTACACCTATTCAGACGTGAACTCGTAGCTCATGCATCTGTTATAATCAAAAAAATGTAAAAATAAATAAATAAACAATAGATAAAAATCTAATTTGTGCACGTTCACATGTAGTGTGCACCAAAACAATTATTCGCCTTCGATAATGTTTAAGTGAATGGTCTACTTGGCACTTCCAGAACTTTCCTCGTCTGTCTCTTGTTGTACTGATCCAGCTACTGTAACATTAGGACCACATGTTCTGACCACGGTATCAGAAACAACAAAACTGGGCCAGAAATTGTAAATCCATGTAATCTGAACTGTCTGAAAATGTTATTGAAAACCTGTATCCAGTATATCTGCCACTTAGTGAGCACTAATCAGATGAATCAGAAATGATTCATAGTAAGCTTCTGCTTTATACTGCGCTGTCAGACATTTACAGTAGACACAGGTCAGTAGAAGGGGTCGGCATTACAGCAGCGTTACGGTGCATTACGCAAGAGCATTAGAGAGCATTAGACTAACTAATGGATCCAATACACACAGACATATAGTGAGTGTTTTCCTCTCCATCATTTAAAGAAAAAAATTCCCATCTAGCATCTTGATAGAGAGAGAAAGAATGCACCCACGGGACAGTGTATTAGCATGCTAATCATGTACGCGCATGTAAAGCCATATACACTATACCAAAAACTAATAAGTCACTTTAATACACACTCACAGACATACATACAGAGAGACACACTACGGCAGGCTCGAGAGATCCTGCGAAGAATAGCACTGCTGCTTTTTATTGCTTTTTTCCCTGTTTATCCGTTTCCCAGCCACCGGTACTTCACTTTGTGTCACTGGGCTGTATTCCTGTATGTGCACGTTCATTCACCAACTGATAAGTGAGCAGTATAGATAAAACGCATTAGGGTAGGCGGATAGATGTTTTATTAAAAATAAAAAAAAGTAAAAAGGTAACATCCTTTGGGATTTTTACACCCGAGCCATGGTGGCTCATCAGGCCGGTGCTTATCCCCAGTTTTCATAGCGTGAAGTGACGAGGTGTACAACTCCTCCTGGATGGGACGCTAGTCCATCACAGGTTACCTTCCCAGTATGTATATTTTTACTGGTACCCATTTACACTGCTGGGTGAACAGAGGCACACTTGTGGTTAAGACCTTGCCCGGGGGTCAGAGCACAGTGGGGGTCTAACTGGGACTTGAACACACAACCTCCCGATCATGAGCGCAGCACCCTAACCACTACGCCACCGGCCCCCTTACTAAATAATAATAATAAATATAATTATTATATTACGTGTTTATGTCAACACACATAGACATATCATGGGTCTTCTCATAATTCCATTTCTCTCTCTCTCTCTCTCTCTCTCTCTCTAACACACACAGAAATAACAGTGACACAAACTCTCCATGTACATTCGATCATGTTCTCTTTTCACACCTGAGATAAACAGATAAACACAGGGTACACTCTGTGTCTCATCACCAACAGTACTTCGTCAAGCTGAGCACCGAACTGCTGTGTTCTATAAAAAAAAAAATCCCACCCTGACCCAGAGATCCAGAATAAGAACTTTCACAAGAAAGTACGTTCTTATTCTTGTCATTAGCGCACTCCTTCAATCCTCCTCTCCCTCCATCTTTTCAGGGACTCAGTCACACTGACTGAACACGAAACAATGCAGATGGCCCGAGTGAGAAAAAACATGACTCCTCCCTCTCGCGCTTCTTATTTCGTGTATCTGTCTATATGACATGGACTGAGGTTATACGGCTCTCTGTACATACATACGTGGTATTTGGCACTGATTGCCATTCTGCAGATTGCTTGTCATGGTATTTGGGTTTTTATTTATTTATTTGGGTTTTTTTGCATTCCTGTCTCAGGTAATGTGAATCCAAACATCTCAGGCAGTGACTGGTAGTGGTATTTTTATTAGACACATAAAATCATTATAATCACAAGTAGTTTTCCTGAAAGACAAAAATAAAATTGATGACCAACAACAGGAAGTGTCAATGAAGAGTAGCTGAATGTAAACATACACAGTAGCTACAGTTACCGTGTTTTCGAACATGGTTACTACAACAACTATGCAAAACTATCAAACAAATCAATACAGCGGTACCCTGACTTACGAATTTAATCCTTTCTGAGGGAGAGCTCGTAAGCAGAAAAGTTTGTTAGATGAAACAATTATTCCCATAAGAAATAATAGAAAACCAATTAATCTGTTCCAACCCCCTCCCAAACTCATATAACCTGCCACAAACACGTACATTTGACCTAATATATTAAAGATAAACGTGTAAAAACAATAAATATTTCATAATAATGATACATGTACATTAACATTCATAATAAATAATAATAAAACAAAAATAAACAATAACTCAACAAGTATGGCGAAGACGTCACGTGGGCAGGCAGGAGGTGGTGCGTAACAGAGGAGGAAAAGAACTTTGTGCACGTGCATGCTACAAATGCCAGTGAGGAAAGCCTCATGGTGAGCTCCCACAAGGCCAGTGCTTCTCAAATAGTGGGGCGTGGTGTGATACCAAGGCGGCGCATTTGACTCTGAGGAACATGCTTTTTTTTGCCACACTGTAGTAGAATTAAGTGTAATTGCGCATCCACTACAGTAGTTAGCAGTGGCGCTCTCATTGTCATGCTATGGTGTAGGGAAAAAGCACTGAGTGTGAAATGTTTTTTTTTCTTCCTGTAGGAGGAGTCACAGAAAATAATTGAGACGCACTACTCAAGGCATTCTTGGAGCATGAAGAAATACATGCGGAAGAATAATGGTGGAATCGTAAATCAAAATTTTGCTAGTTGGATGGGGCAGATTTTTGGTGGGGTCGAATTTCGTATCATGGGAAATCCATTATAAAAGACACTCGTAAGTCAAGCTACCACTGTACTGGTCCTAAAATGGCTTTTGTGTGGATAAATTCTTACAGTATTGAGTCCACAAGCTGTAAGCAGCAACCACAGAGCATCTATACAATATAATCCTACAGGGAAGCAACTAGGTCAATATATACTGCTTGCTTTGACCACTGAGAGGCTTCCACCATTATTATAAGGGTCTATAAGTGTACAAAGATCCATCTGTACCTACTAATCTCAATAACATGTCTAATAACAAAATGTAGGAGGGGCTATTGGGAGTTGGGTAGAATGATTCTGTTGTGTGGTGAATAACACATTACTACACCGACGCCATATTTTTTTCCTATATTATTATGTTTAGTTTTAATTAATTTGGTTGTGTGTGTGTGTGTGTGTGTGTGTGTGAATGAATGGTTGTCTGTGTGCTGACTCTTCAATGGCCTGGTACCTGGTAGGCTATTCACGGTGTACCCTGCCTTCGCCCACAGTCGACTGAGCTTGGCATCAGCTTTCCCGCAACCCTAATTAGGATTAATCAACATACAAAATGAATGAATAATATGTCTGAATAAAAGGTGGGCAGCAGGGTGTGTCACGGTTAGCATGTCTGCCTTCCAGCAAGAAGGTCTTTGGTTCTTATGTAGGTTTCCCCGGGTAATATGGTTGCCTCCCACAGTCCTTAACATGCACATAAGGCCTATTGGCTGTTCCAAAATGGCAAAACCAACAACGCCCAGGTAGAACACTACGCTGCGTCTGAGAGAACAGTATCTTTGTATGGCTCCCATTCATATTATAATACATTTATAACAATATTACGATCCTTTCAGTGACAAAATCAAGCTGTTTATTTTCACATGGCTGTTTGCCCTGTACAGTTGCACTAGACAGCTAGCTGTCTTGCTTAACACCAGACCAAATTAAATCACTTTTGTCCCTACTGAATAAATGGGGAAGCAGGACTTTGGTCATTGATTTTGTCCAGTTCGAGTCTCCAGAGTCCATGAACACTGGCGGAACCAAAAGCAGCCCTACAACAGTGATTATACCATCACCATCTTCACCAAGTGCTTCCTCACACTCCGGCGTATCCGTCAAGCATAAATTAGTTAGCATGTTCAGTGTGGCTGCGGGATTCTCAAAGAAAAACAAGAAACTGGATTTCCTGCCTGAAATGATAATGAGTGAGGATTGATTTCTTTGGATTTGTGTATGATCCTTATGTTCATTAGTAGGATCGTAAGATTACTGCCAGAGTGCTGAACATCAACGTATAGGTGAATCAAAATCTGAATTCCTAAAACAAGTAAATAAACTGATCTGAACGGAATAAAACTACCGTAGTGATGTAGTTTGTAAAATTTGCTGGGGGGGAAAAAATGACAACATATCATGAATCATGGCTAGATTTCATTTCTACAATAAGCCAAAGCTGCCTGGTTTCTTTTTCTTTTGAGGATCTGAGGCTTGCCAATTGCTCTCGACAATGCTGACAATAAAAGTCGGTTTTGTGCAGCTTTTCATGTTGTAAACGCAATAAAAATCAGACTTTCATGCTTATATTTTTTTTAGTACTGGTCTTGCTTGTTAACCCAGTAGAGCTGTGTCATAGAAAGCAACATGGGGGGCTACAGGGTTAATACTGACCCTGGGACATAATGTTCATGATTGATGAGCGTGGGGTGTTTATTCGATCGAACCGCGACAATCGAGGGAATTTGGTGGACTGTCAAATATTTTACCGCATGGGCTCCCTGGTGGCACATCGACAACATGCGCGACTATTAACCCGGAGATCGCAAGTTTGAATGATTTAAAGCACAAGGCTGTTCATGGTGGGGAGGTTACACGGAAGCTCTCACGGGAGGGAGGGACCACATACACTCACTTCGCTGTGACTCATAGTAATCGCCAGCCAATCCTGGGCATCTGTTAACTCATTCATTCAAGGGGGAAGATAGTGCTTTCCCTCCAAGTGTGATATAACTGCTGTGCCATGCGTATTTGGGGCCGGTCTTACATAAGAAGGGCTGAGTACCGATTAGCTCCAAGTGTGTTACGCCGCTCCTGATTATGAATGACGAACAGTTCAGAGGAAAATGTAGCTGACTCGATGGGGCTGGCATTAGGTGTTGTGGGGAAGCACATGGAGACTTTTGCCCTTCCTGATTGGTATTGTTCATGTGATAGTGAACAACTTCTGATGGACAGTAATTGGATACATATAAAATGGGGGGCAATGGGGGTATAGCATGCGTACAGATACTCCCCGACTTACGTTCATCCGTTTTTTTTTTTCTTCTCAAAAAAAAAAAAAAAAAAGGGTCAAATTTGAGTTGAGACGTATCTACGCAGTACGTTGACGTAATGACGCAATGATGTAATGACGTAATGACGCTGCGTCCATTGTTTATAAACGACAGACTGAACATGCCCCTCTCCCTCCTACTTCCCAGTTCATTTTTTTATATATCAGTTATATAGTGTGTTATTCTTGTGTTAAGACGTTGTCTCTGTGAGCTCTGTATTTACACTGTTTTGGGGACTTTTGTAACCTGAAGCAAATATGGTTGGTCAGAAGCGTAAGCCAACTAGCATGGGTGCAAGTCTGATACACAGAGATGAATTAACTATCTGCTCGGATCGGTACAATCTACCATGCATACTCAGTTAAGCAAATAGAGTTGTAAAATATGAAAACCCGAATCCAGGAAAGAGAGAACTCTCTGCTCTGCTGGTGATTCACATCAGTGCAGGCTGAGTACTAAACGAGTTCAACGAAGCCCTTGCTCACTTGAAAGCCGGAAGTCCGCATAACCCACGCTTTATTTCAAGCAAGTAAACTACTTTCGGTATTGAGCACCTCACATATTGTAAGCGTTGATTGGCTGTTATAAGCTTCATGTAAAGTGAGTCGGCTCAGCTTCATGTCATGTGATTTAGCTCAGCCTCATGTCATGTGACCATCCGTCGACCATCGGAACCATTTACAAGCAGAAAGATCGCATCATAGAGAATGTTAAAGGTTATATTTGATACTGTATTTGATATTTGATGAGTGAATTTGATTAAAATTTATCAATTTGAAATTATTTTGATTCAATTTAACTTATTTGAAATGAATGTTGATATTATTTTACAATGTTATGTTTATAATAATTGATTTAGGGGTGTTTAATGAGATACGGTAATGGTATTTATGGATGTATAGTACAGTATGAGCGTCATACGTCACACATCATATGTCATACGTCACTGTAACAACTTACGTTCACTTTCAACTTACGTTCAGCCGTCCGGAACCAATTAAAAACGTAAGTCGGGGAGCGTCTGTATTTGGGGGCGGTCTTACATAAGAAGGGGTGAGTAGCGATTTGCTCCAAGTATGTTATGCCACTCCTGATTATGAATGACGGACAGTTCAGAAAAAAATGTAGCCGACGGGATGGAGCTGGCATCAGGTGTTGTAGGGAAGCACATGGAGACCTTTGCCCTTGCTGGTTGGTATCGTTCATGTGATATTGAAGAAGGGCTGATGGACAGGAATTGGATACATATAATATGGGGGGGCAGTGGGGGTATAGCATGCGTATTTGGGGGCGGTCTTACATAAGAAGGGCGGGGCCGGTGGCGTAGTGGTTAGGGTGCAGCGCTCATGATCGGGAGGTTGTGTGTTCAAATCCCAGTTACTCCACGGTAGTCCTCGGCAAGGCCTCAACCACAATTGTGCCTCTGTTCACCCAGCAGCATAAATGGGTACCAGTAAAAACATACTGGGAAGGTAATCTGCAATGGAATAGCATCCTATCCAGAAGGAGTTGAACTCATGGTTGCTTCACACTACGGAAACCGGGGATAAACACCAGCCTGATGAGCCACTATGGCTCGGGTGTAAAAAGCCCAAAGGACTGTGAGTAGTGATTTGCTCCAAGTGTGTTACACCACTCCTGATTATGAATGATGTTGAATGATGAATGACGGACAGTTCGGAAACAAAGTAGCTGACCCGATGGGGCTGGCATTAGGTGTTGTGGGGAAGAACATGGAGACCTTTGCCCTTCCTGGTTGGTATCGTCCATGTGATAGTGAAGAAGGTCTGATGGACGGGAATTGGATACATATAATATGGAGGGGCAGTGGGGAGTATAGCCTATATCTGAGTATCTCCATCCACGGTTTGAGAACTATCTTTCTACAGGTGTACCATAGTTTTTTTGTAAGTGTCAGACCTATTAGCATTCGGGCAACGCAAGTTAAGCACAGGAAGTGAAAACAATGAGCAGAGAAATGCATGTTGTTACATTGACATTTCTCTTCCAGCCTTAATGTACAGAACAGCTGAGTGGATTATTTTTAATGGCAAGGTTCTCGCACTGGTATTGTTATATAGTACCCTGACATACAGTAAATTTTGGCTCCATCACTCAGAACTACACTATAATTACTTTATGAGCCGTTTCAGAAAAACTCAGATGGAAAACTGCCATTTGTTCTGGAACTAGTTCAGCACAGTTGATGCTCGCAAAGCTGTCACTCATTCGAAATCCAGGAGCCTTAGAGTATTACAGTGCAGTGCAATGAAATTACACAAACACAATCTGGAAGATTTCCCCTTACCAACACTGAAAATGGTAAGAAGCTAAAAAATATTTTCGCAAAAATAATAAGAAAAAGAAAGAAACGTCTTTCAGGCCCTGAGCCTGATTAGTCACTTCTCACATTCCTGTCAGAACATTGCACCTCTTTCTTCCTCACATCCACATTTTTCTCCTGCTTCTTGTTCATCTTTGCTCCAATTCTTTCCATCTCAAGTTATTGCCCCAGATATACAAGTGCCTTTAAAAAATCCACAATAAACGCTGTACTCATAACCTTTATGAAGATGAACGCCATGTTCTGTCTCTGATACCATCCTGTTCCTGAGAGACCGGAGCTGAGCTCTTAATTCTGCCTGCCTGCCCTCACAACTCTCTCCACACACTTTCAACTCACATTCCTCACACTCGCAGTTCTTCTAGAAACACAGGCCACCAATGCAAGCCAATGTCACACATGCAGGATTCCTCTTCTTCCAATGCAAAAAAATTATAATAATTTCAAATAACAATGATTTATCAGTGCCGAGAAGGAAAGCCATGAAAAGTCCCTGAAACAAAATGTTGAGGGAACTATTACGTGATATCCAACAAGCCTGGGGGGAGTCGTTTTTTTCTGATTCAATGTTATGAACCGCATTTTAGCACATGAGACTTTCGACAAGAGTAGCTGCATAGCCGTCAGCGTGTTTCTGCCCTGCGATGGCCTGGCAAGCTGTCCAGGGTGTACTCTGCCCTTGCCCGAAGTCGGCTGGGATGGGCGCCATCCTCCGCGCAACCCTAATCAGAATTAAGTGGTTACAGAAAATGAACGATGAACTTTACAATCAGCATTCTTGCAAAGCTGGTTTATAGGGTATATAGGCTTGGTAACTAATTTAAATATGAATATACGAGAACATATACAGTGATCCCTCGTGACTTCATGCTTCAGTTTGGGTTTTTCAAAAATATTCATTGAAAAATACAAAAATATGGAAATTAAATTATGGAAAGATTTAAGGAAAATGCCTCAAAACAAGGCTAATTATGCAAAAAAACAAAACAAACAAAAAAAAAAACCCAATAAAACTACTAACATTTTTATGTGAGGTGCGCATCTGTATATGTGTATTTATATATATATTTTTTATGCATTATTTTTGAATGTTTAATAGTTATTATAAGCATTTATAGCATCAAATATGTATTTATTGATATTATATACACATATACATGTACATATACATCAGTCGGGGGGGGGGGTCGATCCTACTTCGCGGAAATTGGCGGTCGTGGGGGGTGGGGGGCTCTCGGCCCCCATTAACCGCGAAAAGTGAGGTAACCCTGTAAATTATTGCCTTATACTACACGGGTACATAACAAAGCAAAGCAATATGATATTTCCATGACTTATATTTATATTTTTTAATTAATTCAAACATTACTTCATAATAAGGTTGCTAGGGGATAATATCTTTATATTAATAGAATGCCTTTACCCACACAGCCTATTTCTTATTTACTATTTCTGCCGAGAGTGTGCAGCGCTCACCTGACCCGCCTCAGTAAAGTTTTCAAATATAAAAAATATGATTTTAATTTGCCTTTTCTTTTTGTTTCTCTGTAGTATATACCGTAATTTCCGAACTTTGAACCCTGCAGCTTAAACAGTGATGTGGCTAATCTACAGATTTTTTTACGAGCTAACAGCCTCCAGGGGGTGCTCTACAAGACAGTCACCTGTGGCTTATAAAGAGGTGTGGCTTATATATGTACCAATTCTTTATCTTTTTAGATTTAGTTGGTGTGGCTTACATTCAGGTGTGCTTAATAGTCTGGAAATTATGGTACTAAAACCTGTAACTAGAGGTCTAAAAACATATTGTTGCACAGCTCTGATGTAGATGTTCGTGCATGCGCTCGGAAAATCAGGATTTTAAAAATTGTAAAAATAAAAGAATCGCATGTTCGTGTATTTTTTCTCGTGTTTCCATGGAGTACATACTAAGACTATGATTCGCATTAGGCATGGTGGAGGATGATGTTACTTCCCAGAGATAATTTAATAATTGTTAATTATAGAAATAAGATTTTGTTATCATTATAATGAACTCACTGTGAGCATTTTCTATTTTTGTTTTTAATTTAGTTTACATTAAAACTATTTTTCCCACAAGATACCATAAGGAAGCCTTAAAGGTCAGCTATTCATTTGAATTCCTCACCCAATTGCTTTCATTTATTAATTCATTTTCTGAATTGCTTAATCGTAATTAGCTTCGCAGGGAGGCTGGCGTCCATCTCAGCCAACTCTGGGCTCGGGTAAAGTTCACCCTGGACAAATTGCCAGGCCATTGCAGGGCAGAAACACACTGGGGGCTATGCACCCCATTCTTCTCAATCTGAGAATGACTTACAAAGCATATCACATGATCTGTCACTTGACATGCTGACGGCTGTGCAGCCTACCTTTTACGAAAGTCAGCAATGGTTCTTTTATATGAACCTCTCACCGTAGACAGTGACAGACACGGCCCGTGGCTATAATTTGTTTTAAAGAATTGTTTTCATATATTGTTTAAAACAATTTAGAGCCACTGTTTCTTTTCGTCCCTCTTTCTCTATGGTAGGGGGGGATTACCCATCATTCTCTCTATTGATTAAACAAGATCGCCATGGTGACACAGCCACAAGAGTCCAGTGCAGTGGGAATATTCCAGCACAAAAGACTACAATGCTGATTTTTATTCTCCTCCTCTGCTCTTCCATTTTCTCTCTGCCTCTTTTCTTCTCTCGAAAGTGAAGAAAATCCATGTTTTTGAATGTGTGAGGCACCATAATTAATTAATTTAAGAGTGTACAACAATGCCAATACAACTACTCTACTCGCACATATACACAGGGGCCATGGAACGGGGGGGGGTGGGGTGGGGGGGGGCTGCTTTCTGTCAACCCAAAGAAATTTTTTAAGTATGTCTACTGACATCTCAAAAATGATTAAAATACGTAGTTTGTACAAGCGTAGTATAAGCTACATGTACATCGTGTACCGTACAGTAAATGCTTATGCATCGGGCGTATAGTAACAAAGTGGCTGCCTTCTAGGGAGTGTACTAGTGCTGTAACGATGACTCGATGAAATCGATAATAATCGATTATTAAAAGTCTTGGCAACAAATCTCATTGTCGAATAGTCCCGAGATAATTGCGTAAGTCAGCCACTACAGACAAGTGTCACTCAGTCGGTAGTTGAACGGATGTGTCGTACGTGCGCCTCGCATTTTTTCATCTTCATAAACATTACAAAACATCACTCAGTTGACTGTTAGTGGCACTGGGATGGAAAAAAGTGTTCGATTAAAATCTTCAAAAGTTTGGGAGCATTTTAATCTACATACTCACCGAAAATGTGTCGAATGCAGGCTTTATAAAAATGACATGGTTCGGCACGGGAGCGCTACAGTGACGCGGGAGGATCTTCAAAGAAAACATGTAGAAATTATTATTGATGTGGAAGCCGGCCCATCAGCAGGGTAAGTGACTACAGAATTCGAAATTTATTCTGTTTTGAAGGAGCAATATGCACATATATATATATATATATATATATATATATATATATATATATATATATATATGTGTGTGTGTGTGTGTGTGTTTGTGTGTGTATGTATATATATATATATATATATATATATATATACAGTAAAACCTCCGCTTAAGCTCACGAACTTTTCGCCTCAAGAACATTAAATTTGCGAGCATATAGTCTCTGCTGACGAACTAGTTTTCGGCGGACGAATCAAACCACGCGATCGAACAGCGCCACGGTGGCGGCCACGAGAAGCTGACGCACGCTCACGGCGTCACAGTTCGTCACCCCCTTTCTTTGAATGCGGAAGTGGTTTGTGTTTGATAGACATTTTGGACCATATTGAGTGTACTTTTGCTATTATGGGACCGAAAAAGACCCCACCACAGGCGGAGATCATTGAAAAACACGAACGAGGTGTGCGTTTGTGTGACTCAGCGTCCCAGTACCAGTACGCTAAGTCTACCATTGCTCCCATCCTTAAGAACAAGGAAGCTATTAAGGGTGCGTGTGTGGCTAAGGGTGTTTCCAAACAGTAGGCGTTTCCAAACTCTCCTTCCAAACAGTAAGTCCCTCCCTCCCTCCTCCTCCCACTCCATTCCATCAAGCCATCAACTACCATCACAAAGGTAAATAAAACCACTTTATTATACAGTACAGTTTATTTCTTTAATTACAATACAATAGCACATTTATTATACATAAAATAAGGTATATTTTTGTGTAGTTTTAAGGCTTATTTAGTAGAAAAATATGTTTTATGGGGACCTGGGAACGGATTATTCTCATTTTAATGGTTTCTTATGGGAAATAAATGTTCGGAAGACGAACTTTTCGCCTTACACACACTTTCTGGGAACCAATTATGTTCATGAGCAGAGGTATCACTGTATATATATATGTGTGTGTGTGTGTGTGTGTGTGTGTGTATATATATATATATATATATATATATATATATATATATATATATATATAAGTAAAAATAAAAGGACAGGACAAAGACTTTCTATTGAAACTCCATTTTCAGTACAGATCTGTTTCGAGGTGTGGTGAAACCATCCTCTCTCTTCAGGTGATTCCAGAAGAATTCTGTAGATGCGCACCTCATATAAAAATGTAAGTAGTTTTGTTGGGGTTTTTTTTTGTTTGTTTGGGTTTAGTTTTTGGGTTTTTTTGCATAATTGGCCTTGTTTTGCGGCATTTTCCTTAACGTTTTCCCCATTTTTTAATTTATATATATGTGTGTGTGTGGTTTGTACACAGTGCACTATATGTATGTATTACACAGTATCTGAGGATTGACCTAGCAAGAATTAATCTGAATTTATTTTATAAATGTATATAAATCTATACATTTGTTGTGTTAAACTATTAAAAAATGTAAATAAAAACACGGACCTGAGTTTTAATACTAGTTTTAAATCCGAGTCCAACAATTCCGTATCACTTGCCCATGTTTTCCCTCCTTCTTCATTAGACCTGTAACTGCATTTCAAATGTGGCTTGTTAATTCCTGTAGAAAAATATACAGGCCTGCAAACAGGAGAATCCCAAAGATTCCCCAAATCTCCAGCCTGGGCTGGAAAGCAATCAGCCCCTGCCTGATTTGTTCATACAATTCTATGTATTTTTTCATGACTAACTCCTCACTGATATAACTGATACTGTGCTCAGTGGTGGGACGTGAACTCATACCAGCTACGAAGATCGTATAAGATACGAAGACTTCATCTGCTACGCTGTTTGTTGACGTTTGTGTCCTTGTTCGCTTGCTTGTCACTCCACTGCAGAAATGTTGTAGTACACTGGGCATCCTGAGGGCACCGAGTGTCCAGTACAACAGTTTTTCACCCTGCAATCTGTACATTTCAAGACTTGGACAGACGGATGACAGCCTCTAATAGGAGCAACTAGAAGGCAAGTGATGCATAATGCATAAGTCTGGAGAGGGGAGCCGAGTGCATTAGACTGAGGGACAGAGCAGGACTTGACAGAGATCAGAGACCTGGCTTTAGGAGAATAAAAGGGAAGAATCCAGACTTAAATAAAACAAACTCATGAAAGCCGAATACTTAATCCTCACATTCTGTTCACAAGTTCGGGTGAGACGCCTCAGACCACCACTGTTCCTTTTATACAAATAATAAATAAACGCCACAGCAAAAAGGTCGTGGGTTCGATTCCAGGTCTCAGGCTTTTCTGTGTAGTGTTTGCATGTTCTCTTTGTGCTTGTGTGGGCTTTATTTCACTTTTTTTAATCTTTTATTTGGGGGATTGACCTCAATAAGGTAAGGCTGAGTGACGAAGGCTCTGGGTTACTGATCAGTAGGCTGAAGGTACAAGTCCCATTACCAGCAAGCAGCCAATGCTGAGCCCTTGAGCAAGACAATTAACCTTTAAGTGCTCAGTTGTATAAAGGAGCTAAAAATCTAAGTCGTTCTGGACCTGCTGAATGCTTTAAATGTAAATGTAAACTTCAGTACTAAATAGAATTTTCCAGGCAAAATGAATTGGTGCTTTCACGTGGACCTAATAGTACGCAGTGTGTTTATGTGAGCGTTAAATAGCGCGGCGTTAATCAGCTAGGTGTTAATCACCTTTCTGTTATCTCATTAAAACTGCACACACAGGTAATGTGAAGTTAGTTACGGCAGTGAGAATTTGGTTTAAATTAAATAAATAAGTTGTTTGTCACTGTTGATCAGTAAATATGAACATTAATGTAAATACTGCAGAATTAAATGTATTCGCACGTCACCTGACCACCTTATCCGCCTGATTTGTAAATAATTCAGCACAAAGATTCAGTAGAATTTTAATAAATTACAGGAATCTGTTATATTTTTCAGCAATTCCAACAGAAGTCCGTTTATTATGATTATTATCATTAATCATTAATTATCATTAATAATAAAAAAAATAATTAGTATTCATTTCATGGCATTTGCCATTTGGCATTACTTAAGGGGGCAGTGGTAGCCTGGTGGTGAGGGTGCCAGATCACCGATCCTAAGGTTGGGGGTTCGAGTCCCACTCTCCACAGGTTGTCATTGTCCCCCCCCAGTGCACTAACTGGGTTATCAAAGGCCGGCCATGTCTCTCACTGTCTATGGTGGGCGGTTCATATGAAAGAACCATTGCTGACTTTCAACAAAAGGTGCCACATAGCCGTCAGCATGTTTCTGCCTGCGATGGCCTGGCGAGCTGTCCAGGGTGTACTCTGCCCTTGCCCGGAGTCAGCTAGGATGGGCGCCAGCCTCCCCGCGACCCTAATTAGGCTTAAGCGGTTCCAGAAAATGACCGATGAACATTACTTAGAGTGAAGCAAGAGGTGTGTGACAGTCACTGCAGTAAAATTAAGGACACAAACTATTCCGGATAATAAACAAGTAAACAAATCTACTGTAATCAAGAGTTAATGCATTATTATTATTATTATTATTACTATTATGCAAGAATATTCAAGTCGCTGAGGTAGTTTGAAGCCCTATTCAGATTAACTGTTACGCTGCTTTGTTTTTCTGTACTGTGCAGTATGCTACATTATATATAGAATATATAACAATAATAGTACAGTGGTACCTCACCTTACGAAATTAATCCATTCCAGAAGCGGTTTCGTAATCTGGATTTTTCGTCAGTTGAACTGTATTGTACATGTAAAATGCTTGATTCCTTCCAAGGCCCCCAATACTGCCCCCTAAACCCTTTAAAAATGATAAAAGTATACCTTTTAAGACCTTCTGCTTCAATATCGCACCAATGGTAGACAAGTTTGGCCATATTCCTTTGCGATATCACTCAACCACATGCCATGGGCCCGCTTCTTTTTTTCACTCACACCAGGAATCATACGCGTGTGCGTGTGTGTGTGTGTGCGCGTATGCGCTGACCATGTCTTCTTAGCAGAGTTATAATCTTACAAATGTTTATGCAAGGTTAAAAGCCTGAGACAAAAATAAAGTTGCAATGAGCATACTTAATCACCAAACAACAGTAACTGTCCTTTACACAAAAAGCATCATGAGTATTATGGAGATGCAGCTCCTTAATAGCCAATTGGAAGAGGGAGCTGCGTCATCCGTCCTAGACAATGGGAGACCAGCAAGGCGGTATGTTTGGGAGATAGCCAACGAGAGACCAGCGGAGCGGGATGTTGGGAGATAGTCAATGGGAGAGCAACTCGTGCATTGTTTGAATTTTTGAGATGGCGCTTTCGTAACGTGAATTTGTTTCGTATCCAGAGACAGAAATTTTAGGTAAATGCATTTCATAACCTGGATTTTTCATTTTGTTGGGACTTTCGTAAGGTGAGGTACCACTGTGTGTATGTGTGTGTGTGCGCGCGTGTGTGTGTGTGTATATATATATATATATATATATATATATATATATATATATATATATATATATATATATAATAAAAATAAAAGGACAGGACAAAGACTTTCTATTGAAACTCCATTTATCACTACAGATCTGTTTCGAGGGGTGGTGAAACCATCCTCTCTCTTCAGGTGATTATAGAAGAATTCTGAAAACTTATAGAAGACCACGACAACCGCTTACCACATTTCTCACATATGTACACCAGCACCATGACAACGGCATTTCTTGAGTACAATGTCATGAGCCGGTATAGCGACTCCCCGCAGTGTTAAATAACCAACAATTAAATAACCTGGGGTCCTGATGTAACGTCATGTTTTACTATTTATTTAGATTAAGGTGAATAATGGTGTTACTATATACTGCATGAAACCATAAGAAAATCAAACGGAAATAAGATTTTTATTGTTTATTATTACATTTGTTAAGATTGGTTACGCCCGCTCCTTTATGGCACCTTTTGAAACTCTTTTAATAAGATACTGGGCTTGCTATAACACGGTGCAGAAAACAGTGGCCTTATTATGTGGCTTCCTTGATTTTTTTTTTTTTTTTTTTTTTGCTATGACATGTTAAAATTAAAAGATTTTTAAATCAGTTTACCCTGGAAAACTATAAGTTTTGCCCACTATTCCAAATCAAGCATTATCCCGAGTTTGCAAGGTGAAATATGTCCATTACATATACTACACTGAACAGCACAATCAGAACAGTGAACAGCACAATGGTCCACTCTCACTGGAGCAAAAACTATTATTCAGAGTGGATAATCAAACTAAAAGTATGCAGTTTAATCATGACACGCTTTAAAATGGGAAATTAAACCATTATGCCATTTTAATGCAGCCGTGAGGGGGGGGCACAAACCAGTGTCTCTCCCTCACGCCGGTCCCAAGCCCGGATAAATGCAGAGGGTTGCGTCAGGAAGGGCATCCGGCGTAAAACAAATGCCAAATAAACTATGCGAATCACAAGAAAGAATGACATACCGGATCGGTCGAGGCCCGGGTTAACAACGACCGCCATCAGTGCCGTCAACCAACAGGGTGCTGATGGAAATTGGACTACTGTTGGTCGAAGACGTCGAAGAAGGAGAGGCGGGAGGCGTGTCCGTTGCCAGAGAGAGAAGAGGAAAGGCATGAGTCTAGGACTGAAAGTAGGGACTTTGAATATTGGAACTATGACAGGAAAAGGTAGAGAGCTGGCTGACATGATGCAGAGGAGGAAGGTGGACATACTGTGTGTTCAGGAGACCAGGTGGAAAGGTCGCAAGGCTAGAAGCATAGGAGCAGGGTTTAAGCTGTTTTATCACGGTGTGGATGGGAAGAGAAATGGAGTCGGAGTCATCTTGAAGGAGGAGTTTGCCAGGAATGTTCTAGAAGTGAAAAGAGTGTCAGACAGAGTGATGAGTCTCAAGTTAGAAATTAAAGGTGTGATGGTCAATGTTGTTAGTGCTTATGCCCCACAGACAGGATGTGAGCGAGAAGAGAAGGAGAGATTCTGGAGGGAGTTAGATGAAGTGATGCAGAGTACCCCCAGAGGTGAAAGAGTGGTCATTGGGGCAGACTTCAATGGACATGTTGGTGCAGGAAACAGAGGGGACGAGGAAGTGATGGGCAGGTTTGGTATCCAGGACAGGAACGCAGAAGGACAGATGTTGGTAGATTTTGCAAAAAGGATGGAAATGGCTGTGGTGAATACTTTCTTCCAGAAGAGAGAGGAGCATAGGGTGACTTATAAAAGTGGAGGTAGGAGCACACAGGTAGACTACATCTTGTGCAGGCGATGTAATTTAAAGGAAGCCAGTGACTGCAAAGTAGTAGCGGGTGAGAGTGTTGCCAAACAGCATAGGATGGTGGTGTGCAGGATGATGCTGATGGTGAGGAAGGTGAAGAAGGCAAAGGCAGAGCAGAAGACAAAGTGGTGGAAGTTGAAAAGGAAGAGTGTCGGGTTGTCTTCAAGGAGGAGTTGAAACAGGCTTTGGGTGGTCAGGAAGTGCTTCCAGATGACTGGACAACTACAGCGAATGTGATCAGGAGACAGGTAGGAGAATACTTGGTGTGTCATCTGGAAGGAAAGTAGATAAGGAGACTTGGTGGTGGAATGAGGAAGTGCAGGAGTGTGTACAAAGGAAGAGATTAGCTAAGAAGAAGTGGGACATTGACAAACCGAAGAGAGTAAACAGGAGTACAGGGAGACACAGCGTAAGGCAAAGGTAGCAGTGTCAAAGGCCAAACAGAGCGCATTTGATGACTTGTATGCTCGGTTGGAAAGTAAGGAGGAGAAAATGATTTATACAGGTTGGCACAGCAGAGAAATAGAGATGGGAAGGACGTGCAGCAAGTTAGATTGATAAAGGACAGAGAGGGAAATGTATTGACTGATGACAGAAGTGTGCTGGGAAGATGGAAAGAGTACTTTGAAGAGCTGATGAATGAGGAAAATGAGAGAGAAAAAGAGTAGAAGAGGTGACTGTTGAGGACCAGGAAGTAGCAAAGATTAGTAAGGGTGAAGTGAGGAGGGCATTGAAGAGGATGAAGAATGGAAAGGCAGTTGGTCCTGATGACATACCGGTGGAGGTATGGAAGTGTCTAGGAGAGGTAGCAGTAGATTTTCTGACAAGAACATTTAACAAGGTCTTAGAGAGTGAGCAGATGCCAGAGGAATGGAGGAGAAGTGTGCTGGTGCCCATTTTTAAGAACAAGGGAGACGTGCAGAGTTGTGGCAACTACAGAGGGATAAAGTTGATGAGCCATACGATGAAGTTATGGGAAAGAATAGTGGAAGCTAGACTAAGGGCAGAAGTCAGCATTTGTGAACAACAGTTTGGTTTCATGCCCAGAAAGAGCACCACAGATGCAGTGTTTGCCTTGAGGATGTTAATGGAGAAGTACAGAGAAGGTCAGACGGAGCTGCATTGTGCCTTTGTGGATCTGGAGAAAGCATATGACAGGGTGCCGAGAGAAGAACTGTGGTATTGCATGAGGAAGTCTGGAGTGGCAGAGAAGTATGTTAGAGTGGTGCAGGACATGTATGAGAGATGTAAGACAGTGGTGAGGTGTGCTGTCGGTGTGACAGAAGAGTTCAAGGTGGAGGTGGGACTGCATCAAGGGTCAGCTCTCAGCCCCTTCTTGTTCGCTATGGTGATGGACAGGCTGACAGACGAGGTTAGACAAGATTCCCCATGGACTATGATGTTTGCAGATGACATTGTAATCTGTAGTGAGAGCAGAGAACAAGTGCAGGAAAATCTAGAGAGGTGGAGGTATGCCCTGGAAAGGAGGGGAATGAAGATTAGCCTCAGTAAGACAGAATACATGTGCATGAATGCCAGGGACCAAAGAGGAACGGTGAGATTACAGGGAGCAGAGATAAGAAAGGTGGAGGATTTTAAGTACTTAGGCTCAACAATCCAGAGCAATGGAGAGTGTGGAAAAGAGGTCAAGAAGCGTGTGCAGGCAGGTTGGAATGGTTGGAGAAAAGTGTCCGGTGTGATGTGTGATAGGAGGGTATCGGCAAAAATGAAAGGAAAAGTGTACAAGATGGTGTTGAGGCCAACGATGCTGTATGGGTTAGAAACAGTGGCCCTGGGGAAAAGACAGGAGGCAGAGTTAGAGGTAGCAGAGATGAAAATGTTGAGGTTCTCTTTGGGAGTAACGAGGATGGATAGGATTAGGAATGAGCACGTCAGAGGGACAGCACATGTAAGACGTTTTGGAGACAAAGTCAGAGAGGCTAGATTGAGATGGTTTGGACATGTACAGAGGAGGGATAGTGAGTATATTGGTAATAGGATGCTGAGGCTGGAACTACCAGGCAAAAGGCCTAGAGGAAGACCAAAGAGACGATTCATGGATGTGGTAAAGGAGGACATGAAGGTCGTTGGTGTAAGAGAAGAAGATGCAAAGGATAGGGTGAGATGGAGGCAGATGATTCGCTGTGGCGACCCCTGAAGGGAAAAGCCGAAAGGAAAAGAAGAAGAAACCATTATGCCATTTTAGTTTGTTATTGTTGTGTTTAATGTAGTATATACTAAAACACCTATAGAGGTGCTCTGTACTCTCGTTTCAGAGTGAGTAGGGTGAACAGACCACAACAGACAGCCAGACAGAGCTGTTCGTCTGCACAAAGCACAGAGCTCTGCTTCGGTGTCAAGGTTAATATATTTAAACATTACCTACAGAAATCCTGTTTTCATTTTCTTTTCACTGTTTCCACATTATATACTAAAATTCTTCGAGTCAAAGAGACATCTGACTCAAGTGTGTGCTCAAATTCACGTGTCCGTCATCATTCACTCGGTTACATCCAAACCACTTAATCCTACTATGGTCACAGGGAGACTGGTGCCTAAATCAGCTGACATAGGACGAAAGCAGGATACACCAATCCATCACGGGGCCAACACACACACACACACACACACACACACACACACACACACAACCATTACACTCACACCTCGGGCCAATTTGAAACCCTCATTTAGATACTGTGCATGAGGCAGTGGTGGTCTAGTGGTATAGGGCGCTGGATCGCTGATCCAAAGGTTGGGGGTTCGAGTCCCACTCTCCACAAGGTTGTCACTGTCCCCCCAGTGCAGCTAACTGGGTTATCAAAGGCGGGCCATGTCTGTCACTGTCTATGGTGAGAGGCATGTAAAAGAACCATTGCTGACTTTTGTAAAGAGTAGCTGCAAAGTCGTCAGCGTGTTTCTATCCCTTGCTAAAAAGGGTTGTGACAGGAAGGGCATCCGACTTAAAAACCTCTGCCAAATCAAACGTGCGAATCAGATGATTCGCTGTGGCGACTCCCGAGTAAAAGGGAAAAAGCCGAAAGGAAGACAGAATTTAGATACTGTGCATGTCTTTAGACTGTGGAGGAAACCGGAGTACCCAGAGGAAACACATTGAAGCACAGGGAGAACATGTGGAGGCAATAATTTTCCCTTTTGGGATTAAAATAGTACAGGGGAACTTCAGTGGTCAAATGACTCTTCAGTCGAACAAATCAGAATTCGATCAAAAAATTATGAGGAAAATCTGCCTTGGTGTTGGTACAAATGATCCGAGTTCGAACGGATCAGAGCCAAGTGTGTTGAACGCTGTTCAATGTTCAGTACTCCGAACAGCCATTGAGCGAGTGTCTCATACTGCATATTGTGTTTATTCATTACATTACGGCTACTTTAACCTTTAACCCCGGGTCCTGAAAAAAGCAGCAGCAATTCTACTGGAAAGGAAAAGAGAAAAGTGGTGAGAACGTGAAGAATCAACTGCAATCAAGAGACAGAGAAGGGAAGAACCGCCACGCCCCTCAAAGCAATAACCCGTCCTCCGTCTCTCCCTCCCCATCCATCCACATGCGGTGACACATCGCAACCAGAACGGTATGTAAACAAATACAGTCATAATTAGGTTAATTACAGGGATCACTCGCTACTTCGCGCTTCAATGCATTGCATTTTTTTTTGTTTTGTTTTTTTAAATATTCATCAAATTAAAAAATAAGGAAATTAAGGAAGAAGAGGAGGAAAAAGTTAAGGAAAATGCCGCAAAACAAGGTCAATTATGCAAAAAAAAAAACCCTCAAACAAATAAAAACAAAAAACAACCCAAACCCTCCCATCAAAACTACTTCCAGTTTTATGTGAGGCGCGCATCTGAGTGCATGCGCGCACGCTTGTCTGTATTGTGTGTATTTATATTTTATTTACATCTCATGCATTATTTTTGAATGTTTAATTGTTATTATACGTATTCATAGCATTGAATATGTATTTATTGATATTATATACACATATACATGTACGTACATGTCAGTCAGGGGGGATCGGTCCTACTTCGAGGAATTTGGTGGCTGTGGGGGGGATCTCGGTCCCAATCAACCGCAGAAAGTGAGGGATCCCTGTATTACGTACAGTGATACCTCTGCTCACGAACATAATTGGTTCCCAGAAAGTGTGTGTGAGGCGAAAAGTTCGTCTTCCGAACATTTATTTCCCATAAGAAACCATTAAAATGAGAATAATCCGTTCCCAGGTCCCCATAAAACATAATTTTCTACTAAATAAGCCTTAAAACTACACAAAAATATACCTTATTTTATGTATAATAAATGTGCTATTGTATTGTAATTAAAGAAATAAACTGTACTGTATAATAAAGTGGTTTTATTTACCTTTGTGATGGTAGTTGATGGCTTGATGGAATGGAGTGGGAGGAGGAGGGAGGGAGGGACTTACTGTTTGGAAGGAGAGTTTGGAAACGCCTACTGTTTGGAAACACCCTTAGCCACACACGCACCCTTAATAGCTTCCTTGTTCTTAAGGATGGGAGCAATGGTAGACTTAGCGTACTGGTACTGGGACGCTGAGTCACACAAACGCACACCTCGTTCGTGTTTTTCAATGATCTCCGCCTGTGGTGGGGTCTTTTTCGGTCCCATAATAGCAAAAGTACACTCAATATGGTCCAAAATGTCTAGCAAACACAAACCACTTCCGCATTCAAAGAAAGGGGTGTGACGAACTGTGACGCCGTGAGCGTGCGTCAACTTCTCGTGGCCGCCACCGTGGCGCTGTTAGACCGCGTGGTTTGGTTCGTCCGCCGAAAACTAGTTCGTCGGCAGAGACTATATGCTCGCGAATTTAATGTTCTTGAGGCGAAAAGTTCGTGAGCTTAAGCGTTCGTCAGCGGAGGTTTTACTGTACTATGTTTTACTCTTTTGTGCGTTCATGTATGTATTGTATATTAATATGTTTTATAAATGCATCTCGTTTTCAAATTCTCTACAACTATATTGACTGAAGTAGACGCTCCTCTGAACGCATTAATCGACTTTTAACTCTTTCTGATGGGAAATATTGTTTCACTCTTCGAACAAATCGGTAATCGACAATAACTTTGGAGATAATTGTGTTCGACCACCGAGGTTCCACTGTAAAACAGAAAGTAGAAAAAAAGCAAACTCCACAGTGTCCATCATGACTTTTAAAAATGTTGTTCGTGTGTGCTTTTCGCTTTTCTTTCCGTGTAATACAGTGTGCCCCAAAAAAATGGGAATTTTTGAAGTGTGTATTGGCAAACATGAGCAAGTGGCAGCACAGCGAGACAGTGACCTTGAGCAAGTAAACACTCCGCCATTTTAGCAACCATGGATCAGTGGAACAAGCAACAGCGTGCGTTAGCCGTAAAAATGTTTTGTAAAAACGATGATAGTTTGACAGCTGCGCAGAGAGAGTTCCGACGTTTTTACAACTTTGGACGTCACGGTGCTGTTCCATCAAAACACACAATAAAATGTTACATTAATAACTTTGAAGAGAAACCTGGTTTCAACAGCATGGAGCAACATCACACACTGCACGGCAAACATCATAGGCTGTGCGAATATTGTTCGGTAACCGTGTGATCTCAAGATTCGGTAACGTTCCCCGTCCTCTACA
>CM045739.1:10175000-10180000 GCA_024760905.1 Plotosus lineatus
CCGCATTACCAGGACGAAATCCGTACGAGCACAGGAAGAACATGTAAACTCAACCTCACACCTCGAGCCCGGGAATCGAATTCAGGACCGTATTGCGGTGAGTCGGACGTGCGACCCTTTGCGCCACCATGCTGCGCTGTGCTGCACTAATATTTTATGAATGCTACGACACTACTGAGGAACATTCTGCCTTTAAAGCAGTAATATTTTGAAATATATATATTTTTTTAAAAAGAAGAATTTCACAGATATCCAATTTATTAATTTTCTTCATTTTGTATTATGGCAATGAGTCTAGCATTTGTCATGTAATTTTATTTTTACAAATTTAGCGATTTTGCGTTTGGCGCATAAATCACATAATGGGAGTACAGGGTGACTGATGATATTCTTACACATATCATTACAGTGGAAAACACTGAACAAGTTCAAATATAACAATCCTAATCTGAACATAATTTGAGAGAAGTACAGTGATACCTCTGCTCACGAACATAATTGGTTCCCAGAAAGTGTGTGAGGCGAAAAGTTCGTCTTCCGAACATTTATTTCCCATAAGAAACCATTAAAATTAGAATAATCCGTTCCCAGGTCCCCATAAAACATAATTTTCTACTAAATAAGCCTTAAAACTACACAAAAATATACCTTATTTTATGTATAATAAATGTGCTATTGTATTGTAATTAAAGAAATAAACTGTACTGTATAATAAAGTCGTTTATTTTACCTTTGTGATGGTAGTTGATGGCTTGATGGAATGGAGTGGGAGGAGGAGGGAGGGAGGGACTTACTGTTTGGAAGGAGTGTTTGGAAACGCCTACTGTTTGGAAACACCCTTCGCCACACACGCACCCTTAATAGCTTCCTTGTTCTTAAGGATGGGAGCAATGGTAGACTTAGCGTACTGGTACTGGGACGCTGAGTCACACAAACGCACACCTCGTTCGTGTTTTTCAATGATCTCCGCCTGTGGTGGGGTCTTTTTCGCTCCCATAATAGCAAAAGTTCACTCAATATGGTCCAAAATGTCTAGCAAACACAAACCACGTCCGCACTCAAAGAAAGGGGGTGACGAACTGTGACGCCGTGAGCGTGGGTCAGCTTCTCGTGGCCGCCACCGTGGCGCTGTTCGACCGCGTGGTTTGGTTCGTCCGCCGAAAACTAGTTCGTCAGCAGAGACTGTATGCTCGCAAATTTAATGCTCTTGAGGCGAAAAGTTCGTGAGCTTAAGCGTTCGTCAGCGGAGGTTTTACTGTATATTTTTTGGGCCCAACTTAGACCAACAGTGTCGGTAAGGGCATATTTTTAGTAGTCTGTGTGATGTTTGTCTTTTGTTTTAAATAGAATTCCATTCCAATCCGACTCTCCAATTCATACCACAGTGTGTTAAAAAAATGTAAGTAAAAACAACCGGATGATGAAAGTACACATACGTCCAGTGGAACAGGAGATGATGGAAGGCGTTCCTTTCATTTAGCTTTAACCACCGAGTTCCTCGGCCAAAAATGTCCTATAGAAATCCTGTAGGACTGAATAGAATTCTATAGGAATTCTAATGGAACAGTGATTTATTATAGAATTTCCAAAGTGTTCTATAGATAGAACAGTTCATCCCTATAGAATTTCAAAAATGTTCTCTAGCAATGTGCTCTATGTTCTATAGAACAGCCTACTCTGTGGGGGGGGAAAAGTCTATAGCAGCTTGTTTAAGTTCTATTGAACAGTAAATTTCTATTGACCTGATTAATTAAGGTCCATAGTGCTTTCCAAAACACTCTATAGGAATTATTATAATAGAAAGCTGGTGTTGTAAACAGAACTCGTACGTTCTGTAGAACGCATAAATTGCTATATCATACAGCTAGATAGGCCTGACTGAGTCAGACAACCATGCAAAAAATGTCCTGTAGAAATTCTAAAGAAAAAAATCCTATAGAAATTCCATTGGTGGATCCGATACGACTTATGTACTCGGTTCTATAGAAATCCGTGTTCTTTCAAAACGCACGTTTCTACAGAATGCATATTTCTATAGAACGCTTGTTTCTATAGAACTCTGGTTTCTATAGAACTCTGGTTTCTATAGAACTCTGGTTTCTATAGAGCCGGTTACATAAATCATGTCGGATCCACCAATGGAATTTCTATAGGATTTTTTTCTTTAGAATTTCTACAGGACATTTTTTTGCAGGGTCAGTACTTTTACAATATTTTGGTTGAATGTGGGACATTCATTCATTCGTTCATTTTCTGAACTTTCTTACTCCTAAATAGAGTCACGCTGAAGTTGGCACCCATCTCAACTGACTGTGGGCAAATGCAGACGACACCCTGGATAGCTCGTCAGGCCATCACAGGGCAGAAACACGCTGCCGGCTATGCCGCTACTTTTGACGAAAATCAGCACCAACCTCTCACCAGAGACAGTGAGGGACATGGCCGGCCTATGATAACCTAGTTAGCTGTACTGATGGTACAGCAAAGACAACCTGGTGATAGTGGTCACTTCGCCCTCACTGCCCCTAATAATTATTATAGTGGGGAACATGGTGGCATAGTGATTGGCATGTTGGCCTCACAGCAAGATAGTCCTGGGTTTGATCGGGTGTTGCCCAGTTAACCGCGCCAGGTGGGCAACCTGTTGATAGTGGGGTTTGAACCGCCAACCTTTTGATAGGCAATCCAGCAATAACAATAAATGTAATAATAATAATAATAATAATAATAATAATAATTTGTATTGAACAATCAGATATTATAGCATTACAGGCCTATTTTAGAGTGTAAACAAGAATATTATATTGTGCTACCTAGAAAGTCAGCGGTAACGTACTCGACAAGATAACGTTAGCTTTCCTCTGAATATTAGCTACCTAAAGATTAATACATTCTTTAAAATTAACTTACAAATAAATACAATGTGAAGGTTATATTAGATTAAATACGATATTAATAAAGTAACGCACACTTACTTACTTTCACTCTTTCAGACCTGCTGCATTGTGGGTGAACTGTTCGTTTCAGTCACTAATGGAGTTTTTAGTGCGGTACGAACCTGCCGCTGTTTTCTCTCAGATTACGCGTCACGAACGGAGGCAGTGTAAAACGCAAGCGTTACACCTTTCTCTCGTCCTGCTCACTCATCGCTCTGCTTGCAGTGTACATTAAGACTTCATAGCTTAATATTGATTTCTTCTCCATCCATGCATTGAAGAGATGAATTTAAAAAAATCAGAAGTGGCGTGAAAGGGGAACAAAAATGACAGATAATAGATATGGACACTTGGCATGCTTTCTTTCCACATAATCAAACTTATAAACACTTAACTGCCTGATAAACATGTTAACCGTGTCAATGCCAATACTGTGGTTTAGGTTTAAGACAAAATAGCTTCTCTTTATGTTTTTTTTTTTTTGCAATGTAATAAATAAATAGGTGTGGCGCGCCTTTCTGCTGGGTATCGGAGAAGCCGTTTAAAAATTAAACACGTGCACATTCACTCAAGTGTAAACAGTTGTACAGTATATAAATGCTCATTCATTCATTCATTCATTTTCTGAGCTGATTAATCCTAATTAGAGTCGCGGGGAGGCTGGCGCCCATCTTAGCCAACACTGGGCGAGGGTAGAGTACACACTGGACAGCTCTACAGTCCATCCCAGGACGGAAACACGCTGACGGCTATGCAGCTACTCTTGTCGTAAGTCAGCAATGGTTATTTTACATGAACCTCTCACTACAGACAGTGAGAGACATGGCTGGTGTTTGATAACCCAGTTAGGTGCACTGGGGGGTGGGGCTTAGTGACAAACTGTTGAAGGTGGGGCTTGAACCCCCAACCTTAGGATCAGTGATCCAGCACTTTTACCACCAGTTCCCTATTATATACTTAAATGTATTCATGAAAAGATAATATTTCGGCCCATTATGATCAAATAGGCATCTTTCAGGGTGTTCTGATGTATGCTGTATGCTACTGTAATGGTAAAAACTCCAAGATTACATTAACAACATTACCCATTATCTTGTTTACCTCTGTGTTTGTTATTAGTTTGGTTGTTTGTGTGCAAGGTAACTCAAATATTATGACAGATTTTGATTGTAATTTTTTTTGTGTGTTTTTAGAGAGGATATGGTTTTAGTAACAAGTCGGTACATGCATGTGCTCATACTGTACTTGCCAGTAAAAAGTGATTGAATGCATCCACTAGAGGGAGACATTTCTTTACAACGATGCCAAGCTATAACACATCCTGTTGACATACGTAGGCAGATTTTCAAATTCATTAATGCACCGGTCACCATCCATTTGTTCCTGAGAGAAGTCCCTTACACTTTATCGTGCCTCGGTCATTTTGTTATCTCATTGTCATGGCTAATGTAATGTGTTAGTATAACTGATACTATAAGCTAACTAGTACAATTCTGACTTTTACAGGAAAAAATATATTCTAGAAAATCCTCGTGCATTCAAGTCACTTACAATCTGTCCATACGTAGGATCTTTATTCTCCTTTTAATTTTTAAAAAGCCAGTTTATCTTTTCCAGAATTTAGTTTATTGTGTTTGATTGCATATAGGCTACTGTGTGCGCTCTGCAGAAAAATACTTCTTTTTTTTTTTTTTTTTTTTTTTTTTAATTCACTGTTAGTGATCCCCAAACCAGTCCTCATTCATGTACCATATGTACAACTCGGAACACAACATGCCGGATTTTCTGTCTTTCTCTCGTCCATTATAATGGAATCGCCTCGCAAAAACAGGATGGATCAGACAAAACAGTCTAACAATGACAGGAGTGTTACCTATGGCAGGATTTCAATTCAATTTTCTAAGTTACTATCAATGGCATCACATTGTTGTAAAAAAAATTGTGCATTGTTGTGGAATATCGATGGCATCAACATCGTTGGTTTGATAATATAATTAAAGAAGATTAAGATTTCTAGAAATAGACTGAAAAACCTCACATCTTAGTCACTGAAACATCTTAAGT
>CM045739.1:10185000-10202500 GCA_024760905.1 Plotosus lineatus
GAGGAAACCCACACAAGTACGAGAAGAACATGCAACCTCCACACAAAAATGCCCGAGCTGGGACTCAAACTCGGGACCTTCTTTCTGTGAAGTGGATGTGCTAACACCTACGTCACCGTGCCACCCATTATAGGTGGTGGAGAGGGATGATGAAGGGTGAGTAATAAAGGGAGGGTGATGAAGGAAGTGTAAGTGAAAGAGGAAGTGGAGTGTGGAGGGCCAATGCTAGAGGAAGAGGAGAGATGGAGATTGGTGATGGAAGGGTATGGTGGAAGGAGATGATATTGGAGGAAGATGGGTGATAGAGAAGAGTGATTTAGGGGAAGATGAAGAGACATTTCAGGGATGGAGGGAATTGATGGAACGGGTGAGGAGTGATTGAAAGTAGAGATGGGGAGTGATTGACAGGAGTGATGGGAAAGTGATGGAGGGGAATAATGGAGGAGTGATGGAAACTGAAGGAGGAGGGTGATGGGGTATGATGGTGGGAGTGATGGCAGGAGTGATAGAGGGAGCATTATGGTGGTGATGGTAATGAAGAGATGATGTTCCAGACAGAGGTTGCAATTTGTGGAGATCTCACAACAAGTTTTATTTTTATTTTTTCATCTGTAGTATAAAAATAGCAATAAGAATGTATATTTATATAATAGAAAAAATAATTCAAGTATGAACAATAGAGATAAGTTGACGCTTATTATTTATTGATACTTATTATATAGTTGGTGTTATCTGCCCTCTCAATCTGATTAATTCCCTTTTTTCATTCTTTGCCTCAATAAATCATTGATTATCATCCATCTCACAAACTTAGGAGAATGACTGAATTAATAAAATATGTGAAAATAATTTTAGTTTTCTTTCCTTATGTTCTCATGTGGTGTATATGTATGTGGTACATTTATTCACCTCAGCATCAGTAGGCAGTGCTAAAAAGACTATGTCTTGGGGGACTATTCAGCGATATGCACCTCACCTTCAGTGAATAGAGGTTACCTTGTACTATAGAAACCTAGAAATGACTGCTGTGTTCATGCCCCCCCCCCAACCCCCAGTGTTCTTGCTGTTCTCCGACACCTCCCATCCACCTCAGCGAAAATAAATAGGAGTAAATTTTCAGGTAGCAAATGAGAGACTGACTCAAGCTCACCCATGTGCACAATGCGTAGATTAAAGGCTATTACATAGTCTGAGATGCCAATGAAGGACAAACCCATGACCCATATAGAGCACTGCCTGATTTCATGTAGGTCAGCCAAAGAATTAATATAGGAGAGTGAAAAAAATAATGTAATGACAAAGTTTATACAAGTTTAAATGTCCAAGAAATAGCAAACACAAAGATGTCACCATATATGTACACACAAACACACACACATACATATATATTAAAAAAATAATATATATATATATATACACACACACACACATATATATATATATATATATATATATATTTATATATGTATGTGTGTGTGTTTGTGTGTACATATATGGTGACATCTTTGTGTTTGCTATTTCTTTCCATAATTTCTGGACCATTGAGCGCACCTGAGTATAAGCCGCACCAACTAAATTTAAAGACAAAAAGAATTTGTACAAATATAGGCCGCACCTCACGATAAGCCACTCTTGTGTGTCCTGCTACAACACCCCCTAGAGGCTGTTAGCCCATAAAAAAATCTATTGATTAGCCGCATCTTTGTTTAAGCCGCAGGGTTCAAAGCGTGTGAAAAAAGTAGCGGCTTATAGTCTGGAAATTACGGGTACTTTTCTAAAGCTTCACTGGATTGGTCAATCAGGTAATCAGTTCAGTTCATTTTCTGTAACCACTTAATCCTAATTTAGGTCGCGGGGAGGCTGGTGCCCATCCCAGCCAACTTCGGGCGAGGGTAGAGTACACCCTGGACAGCTCGCCAGGCCATCGCAGGGCGGAAACATGCCGACAGCTTTGCAGCCTACTCTTTACGAAAGTCAGCAACGGTTCTTTTACAAGCCTCACACCATAGACAGTGAGATACATGGCCGGCCTTTGATAACCCAGTTAGCTGCACTGGGGGGGGACAGTGACAACCTTGTGGAGAGTGGGACTCGAACCCCCAACCTTTGGATCAGCGATCCAGCACCCTATACCACTAGAACACTACTGCCCCAATCAGGTAATCATTAATAGTTTATTTAGTTTCCAGTGAAATCAAAAGCAAGACAAAACCAGACATAGCAGAGAGGTGTAAAACGACTCAAGCTGAAGCACACTTATTAGCACAGAGTTGATTGTTCAACAATAAGACTTCTTAAACCATTTAGTCTTATTAGGGTAGCTGGGGGACTAGACTCTAACCCAGACAAGTTTGAGTAAAGGTAGTCCATTGCAGGACCAACACACACACACACACACACACACACACACACACACACACACACACACAAAAGACAAGCTAGCTTACAATCTTTCTTTATTGGGATATACCAGCTGTTACTTGAAATTGGGTGCTGCCACCTAATGGATGGATGATAAATTGTGGTTCATGGTAACGGTTGATGATAAGAATGAATGATAATCATATTTTTGAAAGCTCTCACAGGCCACATAAAATTAGTTGCTGGGCCAGATTTGGCCCATAGGCCTTGAGTTTGACACTTGGGCCTTCAGCCAACTAGGGCTACAGCATAGACAAGGTACACCGAGAACAGCTCACTAGACCATCACAGAGCACCACACAACCATTCACACTCACTCCTGGGGGCAATTTGGAACAGACAGCTTGCCTACTGTGCATGTATTTGGACTGTGGGAGGAAACCATAGTCCACAGAGGATGGACTCACAAGTGTAACCATCACTTGCAACCACTTACAGTTTAGATTTTCTACTGGTATACCTAAAAGTCATCATTATATAATTCTAATTATACTTAATTTTAGATATCAGAACTTAATAGTTTCAGATTGGATGAAGATTAAACCAACCACACCCCCAATTCTTTGATTTTGGGTGGACCACTGGCTCAGTGGTTTGCATTGTCACGTTACAGCAAGAAGGCGCTGGGTTTGAATCTCGGTCAGAACCTATCTGTGTGGCATTTGCAAGTTCTCACCATGCTTACATGGGCTTCCTCCAACAGTCCAAAGACAGATATTAGCTCACCTTCTATTTTAAATTACCATTTGGTGTGAATGTGAGTGTGAATGGTGATTTGTCTCAGGGTTATTCCTGTAATAGGCTGGCACTCATTCGGGGTATACCTCAGGGATCGAATCCAACTTCCCTAAAGATGCTGATGGGTAAGAGGAATAAACTGTGGATGGATGGATGGATGGATGGATGGATGGATGGATGGATGATTAAAATTCAAAATTCTATTCTTTTTTTAACTTTGACTGGTATTTTCATTTTGTTAAAAGCTCAGGTTTTCAAGCTTGACAGTGTAATAATTATCGGCTGTTATTTGTGGTGTAGGAGAGACAGGTGGGAATCTAATCTTAGCAAAGCCTCCCCAGGGCTGCTGGTGAGCCAGGTGCAGTTTTTAGAACCTATCCTACCATCTTTATACACATTTCTCTAGATGCATGATCAGTGGGCCACTAAAAAAGCTCCCAAGTGCTGCTTCAGCATTTCACATATTCTCCTTCCTGTCGTAGTCAATGCTTCTGTCACTCCTTCAGTGCCATCAAATGCATCACGCAGGCCATTTCAGCACACAGGCCGAGTTGCAAAAATATACAATCTTACTATGTTTCTTCTAAACTGTCTCTTTAAGATCCTAGAATAATTATTTATTCATTGTTTTAACCGTTTAATCCTACAAAGGACGCGGGGAGGCTGAGTGAAGGGGCATTGAACACCCTGAACAACTCGCCAACACACACCCAATCATTCACAATCATTCTAGGGGCAATTTAGCTAATTAGATTATTTATGTAACCGCTTAATCTTAATTAGGATCGCGGGGAGGCCGGCACCCATCTCAGCCGACTCCGGGCGAGGGCAGAGTACACCCTGGATGGCTTGCCAGGCCATCGCAGGGTGGAAACACGCTGACGGCGTTGCTGCTACTCTTGTCGAAAGTCAGCAATGGTTCGTTTACATGCCTCATACCATAGACAGTGAGAGACACGGCCAGCCTTTAATAACCCAGTTAGCTGCACTGGGGGGACCGTGACAACCTTGTGGAGAGTGGGACTCGAATCCCCAACCTTAGGATCAGCGATCCAGCGCCCTATACCACTAGGCGACCACTGCCCTCCAATTAGATTAATGTGCATGTTTTTGAACCATAGGAGGACACCAGCGTACCCAGAGGAAGTCCAACCAACCACAGAGAGGACATGCATGAACGCCACAATGAGACATCCTCATTCGGAGGGAAAGTGTTATCCAATCACAGACACCCATGATTGGCTGGCGATCGCTGTAAATGACAAGGAATTGAACGTATGCCATCCCTCCTTTGCGTGATTCCTAGACCAATTAGCTCTCACAGTCGCAGACGGCTGCAGCATTAAACCGGATTCAAACTTGTGGACTCTGGGGTAATAGTCACACCCACCTTGTCAATGCGCCACTCAGGGACCCACAATGATACATCCTTACTGAGCCCAGGATTCTAACCCTCGACTTTGTTGGTGTGAGGCAAACATGATATCCACTACAGAACCATGCTGTCCTGTCCTAATTAGCAGAAGTTTAGATCTCAGGACTGCAAGAGAGAGCAAGTGTGGGTGCTTGAAATAAAATGCTCATGGCTTTAAAGAAAAAATAAATCTGCTAAATGAATAATTGTGACTATTAATTCCAGACCTTGAAGAAAAACAGTCAGTATCCATATGCAAGACCGTTACATGAGTTGTTCTTGTGAAATGGCCTGGCTTGTTAGGCGTCATGTTTTGTCTTGTGCTAATAAAACAACAATAAATTTCACAGATGGTGGGAGGAGGGTGCCGACTGGAAAGAAGTGTGAAACCCTGAAAGATTTCCCAGCCGTAATTAATTCTGAATCAGACTGCAATTCTTGGTTCATTCAATCTCTCTCTCTCGCTCTCTCTCTCTCTCTCTGTATCCATGTGGTCACTCGAAATGACACTTCAGAGAACAAGACAAATTGGAGCCCTTTGCATGTTATTTCTGCATATAAATTGACTGTCAAGGATTTTTTCCAGTGGAGGAAATTAAGGGTTAATTTATACATTCTTTAAGATGAATGAAAATGCTTTTTCAGCTTTTCAGCAGGGCTCAGAAGGCTGACGTTCAGCCATCCGTCCATTCAGCAGTGTGATAACTGAAATTGAGTCGGAGCAAACTGAAATCTGAGACTATGTTTTTCCAAGTCTTCAGGATTACAATCACTCTCAGTCAGTCACTCATTTGCCGACCTGCCGAATCCTATTAGAGGCCCAGGGAGGCTGGATCCTATCTCCACCGACACGGGGTGAAGGCGGGGTACACCCTTAGCATCTCACCAGACCATCGCAGGGCCCACAACCATTCACACTTATACTCCCACCTAGGGATGTCTTGTGCATGTCTTTAGAGTGGGGCTGGTGGAGTAGTCGTTAGGGTGACTGCGCTCATGATCAGGAGGTTGTGTGTTCAAATCCCAGTTAGACCCCCACTGTGCTAAGACCCCTGGGCAAGGTCTCGACCACAAGTGTGCCTCTGTTCACCCATCAGTATAAATGGGTACCGGTAAAAATATACTGGGAAGGTAACCTGCAATGGACTAGCGTCCCATCCAGGACGAGTTGAACTCCTAGACGGAAACCGGGGAGAAGCATCAGTCCGATGAGCCACTATGGCTCGGGTGTAAAAAGCCAAAAGCATGTCTTTAGAATATCGCAGTAGACCAGAATGCCCTGAGGAAACCCACACATGCATGGGGAGATCTCATACATATCTCATAGATCTTCTTCTTCTTTTCCTTTCAGCTTCTTCCCTTTTTCAGGGGTCGCCACAGCAAATCATCTGATGCACACGCTTGATTTTGCGTAGGTTTTTAGGTCGGATGCCCTTCCTGACACAACCCTTTAGCAAGGGGCAGAAACACGCTGCTACTGGTGTCAAAAGTCAGCAATGGTTCTTTCACATGAACCTCTCAGCATAGACAGTGAGAGACATGGCTGGCCTTTGATAACTCAGTTAGCTGCACTGAGGGGGACAGTGTCAACCTTGTGGAGAGCGGGACTCGAACCTCCGACCTTAGGATCAGCGATCCAGCGCCCTTTACCACCAGGCCCTTACCACTGCCCCATATATCTCATAGATATTGTTATGAAATCTTGGGATTGCTTAAAGAGTTCGGCAGCTTCTTAAATACAGAAACCAATCCTGCCACAGGTTGTGGGATGGCTGGCACCCATCTCTGCCTACTCTGATCGAACATTGGGTACACCCTGGACAGCTTACCGGGCCATCGCAGGGCAGAAACATGCTGACGGCTATGCAGCTACTCTTGTCGAAAGTCAGCAATGGTTCTTTTACATGAACCTCTCAGCATAGACAGTGAGAGACATGGCTGGCCTTTGATAACCCAGTTAGCTGCACGGGGTGGGGGTGGGGGGGTGACAGTGTCAGCCTTGTGGAGAGCGGGACTCGAACCACCCACCTTAGGATCAGCGATCCAGCGGCCTTTACCACCAGGCCCTTACTACTGCCCCATATATCTCATAGATATTGAGATATAGAGACAACCTGTTGAGAGTGGGGCTTGAACCCCCAACCTTAGAATCAGTGATCCAGCACCTTTTGCTCTACTAGACATTGTATAAAAGTATTTACGTGAGTGTCTTTAAGACAACAGCGTTCAACCGACTTTTTAAAGCACAAATATAACTGTGCAAAAGGAGCTGTTAAGTCCACTAAGGTGGTGCACTAATGTATTCTGTTACATAATACTGAGAGCAGACACTGCTTCAGAACCATATGTTAGGCACGATTTACACCTCTCACCTTTCTGAGAAGTTTTTTTTTTTTTTTTTTTTCTGACAAACACAAGCCGAAAGAAATAGGAACAGGCATAACAAGAAGCGAGAGGTTTTATGCAATCGTTTTCGAAAGCCGCCTAATCTAAACACACCCGCAGCGGAAACTTTTGACGTGTGATTTTCATTCATCTGTATCTATCTAAGCGATACTCACTGACATTGAGGCTATCAATGCTCCTGATAGTGCATGCAGGTGCTGCTGAGGTTTTATCCTCGTTGCATGGATCTATTCATTTGACGGACTGTGGCACATGCTTTGGTCAACATTTTTGGCATAAGCCTTATGAAAAAGTCACCTGGAAAGACCTAATACCAACTCACTGGCTGAAAGAATCAAGCCTACGCCAAGTCCAGGTGAGATCACCTGGTCTTCCCTGTGGTGTTTTGCGCCACGATAACCCACGATCCTCTGTGTCCCGCAGACACATGAGCACATGGGATCAGTGTGGCACACAGCATGTGGCCTGGCTTGCAGGGTGCAGGCATCTGTTTGTATGGCAGGATATAGTCAAAGCCAGTGGAAATATGGTGTGGAAGGTACGTCACACGTGGATTTAAAGGAAATAGACAGAGAGAGAGAGAGAGACAGAGAGAGAGAGAGAGAGAGAGAGAGAGAGAGTGAGAGAGAGTCCCCTTGTGGTCATAGATGGCAGTGGATATTTTGAGTGGAAAGGAATAACTTGTACATCTATTTATTCCATTATAGAATGAATCAGCCATGCGGCAGCAGCACACTGCAGAAAATCGTGCAGGTACAGTTCACATAAACATCAGAACAAGAAAAAAAGTTGGCATTGTTGACAAAATGAGATTTTCTCTGAAACTATTTGACGGAAGCTAATAAACAAACTAATAAACAAAAACTATAAACACTACCACAGTACAGACGGCTTTCTTTTCCCTGACTTATACTTAAGACACGGAAGCCCAGTACATCACTGAGTTCTATTTAAACCTCCATGCAAACTCTACACAGCAACGCAGGAGCCTGGGAATCAAATCCAGGCCCTTCTTGCTGTGAGGCGGACCTGCTAACTGCTACGCCACCATGCCGCACCTAATTCAACTGTACTTGTTTATTGCTTTTAGCAATTGACACCACTGTCACACACCTTTTTCATTTAGGTTCTCACAATGTGAAATAAAATAAATACAGAAAATAATGGGATCTCTTTAAATTCAGAACTTTTATGTCAGTATAAGGCATATGCTAAATCATGGAAATACATTAAGCTAAAAGAACAATAAAGCACGCACACAAACACACACACACACACACACACACACACACACTGTATAATGTTTATACGTACTATGATCTTATATAATTCCGGTATCTCTGGAATCAGTTATATCATCTCACACCTCTCACATACAGATTGGGGACAAAAATGACAGTTTCAGACCCCCCCCAATCCTATCAAGACACCAGTGCACTACCGATCATGTTCATGTTCATCTTCTGTAACCACTTAATCCTAATTAGGGTTGCGGGGAGGCTGGCGCCCATCCCAGCCGACTCTGGGCGAGGGCAGAGTACACCCTGGACAGCTCGCCAGGCCATCGCAGAACGATAACAAGCTGACAGCTTTGCAGCTACTCTCGTCGAAAGTCTGCAATGGTTCTTTCACATGCTTCACACCGTAAACAGTGAGAGACATGGCTGGCCTTTGATAACCCAGTTAGCGGCACTGGGGGGACAGTGACAACCCATGGAGAGTCTGGGACTGAACCCGCAACCTTTGGATCAGTGATGCAGCACCTTTACCACCAGGCCTCCACTGCCCTACCGATCATGATTACACATCAATTTATCACACATCCCATGTTACATGTAGGAAATCCAATATAACGTGGTGATTATAAAGCTATTGTTGTGTATAATATATAAAGAATGGTAACAACAACCAGTTTACATACAGCAGGTACCTCTTCCAGATCAGAATTATGCAAATTTAGGTTCATGCTACTACAGAGGCTAATTTTTAGCATACACATTTAGCCGTAGGTCTTTCCGCTAATACACCAGCAAACTGACAACATACATTCTGCATGCTACTAACACCTCGAAGCATTTGTTTGTCTCAAGTACGAGTGCCCACTTTCCCAGGGTTACTTTAATGTGGTTTGTTTCATTGACACTGACACGGGATCATAAAAGCTAGCCCAGTGATGCATGCATTCTGCTTCTAGACCTTCATTAGAAAATAACAAGGTGGCTCTATCTTATCTCAAACAGCACATTTGCTTACTGGTTTTTAAGGCAAGCTCTGTGGATGCGAAGTACATGCCTCAGTCTTTGAATGACTCAAAATGCCACAGTTGGAGCAAGATACAGTATGTTTCACTGGAGGACAAATTCATTCATTCATTCATTCATCTGCTCAAAGACTCTCACCAACTAGTGGTGCTGGGAGGCTGCAGTATGTATTAGCCAACTCATGGTGAAGCCAGGGCACGCCTCGAACAGAGTCAATCTGGGAGCCAACACACACAGACAACCATTCACACTAGCACTAATAACCAGGGGAAATCTGGAATAGCCATGTGTTTGGACAACGAGAGGAACCAGGAGTACCTGGAGGAAACCTACACAAGTCAAGTATGAGGAAAGCATCCAAACTTCACAAGGAAAACATCCTCGACAAGCTCACGACTGGAACTCAGAACTTTCATGCTGTAAGGCACGGTAAGGTAAGGTAAGTCTGTTGGGCTTTTTACACCCAAGGTGATTGGTCCATCGATGGATAGGCCCCCATCAGTCTCAAAGGACTATGGAGCTGTGCTCTGGCTGGTACCCCAGCTGGTGATACTCTCCAGTGCGCAGAGCCTGGGTAGGAAGTATAGAGGACAGACCAAAGCAGCCAGTCCGCCATCTCGACGGAACCAGAAGGATCCAATGGAAGGGCAGAAGCTGATACGACTGGGTTCCAGTCCCGCTGCAGGAGTTGCCAGAACATTGCTTTGAACAAACTGCCTCAGGGGACTCCGACTCCTGATTAGAAACATGCTGATGGCTTTGCAGCTGCTCTTGACGAAAGTCAGCAATGGTTCTTTTACATGAACCTCACACCACAGACTGTGAGAGACATGGCCAGCCTTTGATAACCCAGTTAGCTGCACTGTGGGGACAGTGGTAACTTGTTGAGAGTGGGGCTTGATCCCCAACTCTAGGATCAGTGATCCAGCCGACATTACCACTCGACCACCGCTGCCCTGACTGACTGCCGCTGACTGGTTCATCAAGCCAGAAATTATTTCCAGTTTCGTTGGAGTAAAATCTTCTCCTGGATGGGACGCTAGTCCATCGCAGGTTATCTTCCCAGTATTTTTTACTGGACCCATTTAAACTGCTGGGTGGACTGAGGGACACTTGTAGTTAATACTTTGCAAGGGGTCTTAGCACAGTGGAGGGTCTAACATGAATTTGAACCCACAGCCTCTTGATTGGGAGCCCGGAACCTTAACCACTACACCATTACAGTACCATAAGGAATGGGTTGTATGTCGTAGTTAGTTGCCATAGTTGCCTCACAGCTGGGGAGTTCTGGGTTTGAAGCTTGGGCCAAACTGGGGGCATTTTTGTGTGGAGTTTGCATGTTTTCAGTGAGCCTGCTGCGGTTTCCTCTGGGTGATCCGGTTTCCTCCAACAATCCAAACACATTCATATTAAGTCAAGTTCTGCTTATCACACATCTGCTCACAGTCTGCTTGTTTAATTTGACCAAATATCTTAAACTTCTCATAGGTATGTAGTCTTAGCCCTGCAATAACCTGGGTACCTGTTCAGGGTGTACTCCACCTCTCACCTGAAGCCAGCTAGGGTAGGTTGTAGTTTTCTTCGCGACTTTAACCGATAAGTGGTATAGGCTGTGGATGAATGGATTGATAAGCAAGAATGTCTCCAAACTATGACATCATGGTGTTTAGGTAGTCGTTAACAATTAATTAGCGGGCATGTTAACTTGTCTTTCATTTGTATTTATGATGTCTGGTAGACGCCCTTATCCAGAATGACTTACATTTCTAGCTCATTTATACAACTGAGTAATTGACAGTGATGGCCTGGTGGTAAAAGGTGCTGGATCACGTATGCTAAGGTTGGGGGTTCAAGCCCCACTCTCCACAGGTTGTCACTGTCCCCCCAGTGCAACTGACTGGGTTATCAAAAGCCGGCCATGTCTCTCACTGTCTATGGTGTGAGGCTGTAAAGGACCATTGCTGACTTTCGATAAGAGTAGCTAGATAGCCGTCAGCGTGTTTTTGCCCTGCGATGGCCTGACAAGCTGTCCAGGGTGTACTCTGCCCTCGCCCACAGCTGGCTGGGATGGGTGCCAGCCTCCCAAGGAGCCTAATTAGGATTGATCGGTTCCAGAAAATGAATGAATGAATAATTGACGGTTAAGGGCTTTATTCAAGGGGCCTATTCAAGGGACCAACAGTGGCAACTTGGTGGTATTGAGGCTTGAACCCCCAACCTTCTGATGTTCAGAATCCAGAGTCTGAACCACTTAGCATCTTCTACCCCTTTCACACCACTTTAACCCATGACCCACCCAACCCACCGAGTTAGTTGGTATGAAAAAAAATGCAACTCAAGGATTCACCTAAAATCATTCGAACGTAACCACATCCAGGCTTCCAACCACACACCAGGAAATTGATCACTATATACAAAGTGTCACTCTGGAGAACCAACTGAAATACATGTTTGGGGTACATCCTTCCATCTTACCAGCACCAATCAGCAAATGAGTAGAGTAAGCAGACATTGAATTCCCACTGCCAATTTGGCCCTTACCTGTCCGGGTCAAGGGAGTGCTGACGAAGAAGACCGGGGGCCCTACTGCGCTCCATGGTGGCGCTCTGATATAATATTGGCGCATCCTGGAATTTGGCTTTCTTCTCCTGAGGGGCTTCTTCATGGCGTCTGCGCATGACCCCAGTCACCCCCGGAGGCATCACGGAGCCCGGCCCGCTGTAAAACCAGGCTCCGGATTTTGTGAGGATTTCCTGTTGTTTTCGGCACAAGTTGCATACCCACATTACCTGACAGACAGAAAGAAGAAAAATGGGTTAGCTACGGATATTATGTCAGTCTTCACTACATTAGTGCTTATAGAGTGTAGAGCCATGAGGTGAGCAAAACAAAATGTGATTAGGTGTTAAATGCTGTGGGACTGCACAGTGCTGATTAACCAATAAGCTCAGCTCTATTGCACTCTTGAACCCATCACTGCAGCTAGCTACTTCTTGCGAATCACGGGTTGGTACTCTGGACCTTTATTCATTGAAAATGAGGATGAGGCTGACACTGCTGTTGTGGGGGAGGCAGTTCATTAGACTAACAGTGCAAATTCAAAGTAAAACTAGAGCTAATAAATCAGGATTTTCCAGGATAGTATCATTAGCAGTGAGTCCCGCAAAGACCTGTCAGGATAACAAGAAAATAGTGACCTTGTGGTGGTGAGGTCAGCAGCGGATGACTGTCCATATATACATTTATATATTATATATATTCTTACATGTGTTTATGAAACTGAGAACTGTGGGTGAAAGGTTTCAAAGTAGAAAACTGTAGCGTGAGCAAAGGATAGCAAGGGCAGATGCTAAAGTAATGACCAAGTATGGCCTGAAGAGGGTGCAATTCTGTCTGAAGCCTTTATTACATTCAAAAATGCAGATGAAAAACAAGTTGGTATGTTAACTCAAGGTCAATTTCACAATGTCATGAGGGGAAATTGTACAAAACTGACGAGCAGTGGTCAGGATCAGTGATCCCAAGGTGAGGGGTTCAAGCCCCATTCTCAATGGATTGTCTCTGTCCCTCCAGTGCAGCTAACTTGGCCAGCCATGTCTCTCACTGTCTATGGTGTGAGGTTCATGTAAAAGAACCATTTCTGACTTTCATCAAGAGTAGCTTCATAGCCGTCAATGTGTTTCTGGCCTGCGATGGCCTAGCGAGCAATCCAGGATGTACCCCGCCCTCGAACAGAGTTAGCTGAGTGGAGCACCAGCCTCCCTGCGACCCTAATAAGGATTAAGCGGTTCAGAAAATGAATAAACTGCTTTAAAACGATACACGCCAAAGATATATTATATAAAAAAAATAATAATTTTAATTACTTTTTCATTCATTCATTCATTTTCTGAAGCAGGCCACCGCACGGCCAACACTCACACAACCATTAATGCTCACACTCACACCTAGGGCCGATTTGGAACAACCAATTAACCTACTGTGCATGTTTTTGGACTGTGGGAGGAAACCAACACAAGCACAGGGGACATGCAAACTCCACACAGAAACACCTGAGCTGGGAATCAAACCCTGGACCGTCTTGCTGTGCGGCGGCCGTGCTAACAACTGCGCCACTGTGCCGCCTTCAATTAGTTTTATAATAAATTAACAACATATGTAAATATTTCATTAAAATATATACAGCGATCCCTCGCTACTTCGCACTTCAATTCATGTGGCTTCAGTGCATCGCGTTTTTTTTTTTTTAAATATTCATCGAATTTAAAAAATAAGGAAATTAAGGAAGAATAGGGGGAAAAGTTCAGCAAAATGCCACAAAAACAAGGCCAATTATGCAAAAAAAAAAAAAAAACCCTAAACAAACACAAAACAAAAACACAACCCGAAACCTCCCATCAAAACTACTTACATTTTTATGTGAGGTGCGTATCTGCATGCGTACGTGCGCGCATCTGTATGTGTGTATTTATATTTTATTACATCTTATGCATTATTTTTGAATGTTTAATTGTCATTACAAGCAATTATAGCATTGAATATGTATTTATTGATATTATATACACATACTGTATATATGTAAGTGTACATCAATCGAGGGGGTCAATCCTACTTCGCGGAATTTGACGATCGCGGGGGGGATCTCGGTCCCGGTTAACCACGAAAAGTGAGGGATCCTTGAATATATATATTTTTTTAACTTGCGTGCGTGACTCCCGAGTACCACATCAAGAAAGGTGAGTGACTGAGAAGCTGGAGATCACAATTTTGAATCCAGATTCATCCAGGACTGGGAGTCCATGGGAGCTAATTGGCAGATCTCTCGCAGGGAAGAGGGATGGCATACATTCGCTTCCCCATCATTCATAGCATTCACCAACAATTCACGGGCATCTGTGACTTGATTCGTATAAGGGGGGGCTGATGGCGCTTTTTCTCCACATGTGTTAGGCCACTCCCTTCCTCTACCTTCATATCTGAATTGCCCTTAATCAAGGCACCTAACCCCCAACTACTGTGCAGGTGTTCACATGTGTGTGTGTGTGTGTGTGTGTGTGTGTGTGTGTGTGTGTGTGTGTGTGTGTGTGTGTGTGTGTGTTCACTCTGGTTGTATTAAATACAAAGGTGATAATATCCCTTGCAGTGTTATACAGTGTATTAAAATCAAAATACACATGCGCAGCATATTTATATACGGCAGTATAGCGGATAGCATTTCGCCTTACAGCAAGAGGGTTCCGTGTTCAATTCCCGGGCTGGGGGCGTTTTTATGTGAAGTTTGAATGTTCTGCATTGGCTTGCGTGGGTTTCCTCAGAGTACAGCGATCTCTTGCTACAGTCCAAAAACACGCACATTAGTCTAATTGGCTGGTCCAAATTGCCCCTAGGTGTAAGTGTGAATGGTTGTATGTGTACTGGCCCTGCAATGGCCTAGTGAGCTGTTCAGTATATATTCTGACTTCACCCAGAGTCAGATGAAATGGGCACCAGCATGCTCTGACTGACCTGAGTAGGATTACGATTAAGTGCCTTAGAAAATTTATGTGTGTGTGTGTGTGTGTGTGTGTGTGTGTGTGTGTGTGTGTGTGTGTGAAACAGTATATTATACACAGAGTGAATTTTTTCTGTACAAGTATTAATCATGATTTCAACTCTAAACCTGCAGGCATCTCTCTCTCTCTGCATGTGTGTGTGTGTGTGTGTGTGTGTGTGTGTGTGTGGGAGTGTGTGTGAGTGTGTGTTTGAGAGAGAGAGAGAGAGAGGGAGGTGGCATATGGTACAACAGACTGTTTCTATCATTTTGGCAAAAATAGGCCAGTCTGGACAATGTGAGAGACACCAGGAGACCTCCTTTGAAGACGAAAAGAGGCGAGGTTCACTTTGAAATGCTAACAATGAACTAGAGCATTTCATTAATGAAGCCAAACACGGGTTTCTGTGATTTTGGGTATTTCTTATTAGCCTTGTTAGCGTGTCCCCTTCAGACCTCCCATTAAAAAAAAAAATTAAATAACAAATTTATGGATGTGGTGAAGGAAGACATGAAGGTCGTTGGAGTCAGAAAAGAAGATGCGGAGGACAGGGTGAGGTGGAGGCGGATGATTTGTTGTGGCGACCCCTGAAGGGAGCAGCCGAAAGTATAAGAAGAAGAAGATATATATAGGAGAGAGAGAGAGAGAGATGTACAGTATACCTTTCCTGTGATGATCTTCTTGAATGGAACTGGCCAACGTGAGTCGGTTCTCAGGCACCACACATTCGTTTGGCTTGATTTATAAAACTGGAAACGAACTGATTCAGACCAATGTGTTTAACATTATGGAGATATCTGATGAGAAGGACACGCACCACACTCATGACAGACGTGAGATTTTACGTGAGCTCGCAAAAAGTCATTTGTACGCCTCCCTGCCTCGCACTAACCTGAACCTTCCAGTTAAATGTGACGTTCTTTCACACAAAATACTGAGAACAGTCAGTACGTACATTTCTCTATTGACTGTTTACATTACATTGTGTATCCACTGCACACTGGGGCACACTGGGGCATACTGGGGCACACTGGGGCACACTGGGACAGGTCAAGGATCTCCTGTCCCTATTCCCAATGTGACCTCAGGTTACTTTACCTCTGTTCATTTGTTCGTTTTCTGTAACCACTTAATCCTAATTAGGGTTGCAGGGAGGCTGCCGCCCATCCCAGCTGACTCTGGGCGAGGGCAGAGTACACCCTGGACGTTTCGCCAGGCCATCGCAGGGCAGAAACACGCTGACGGCTATGCAGCTACTCTTGTCGAAAGTCAGCAATGGTTCTTTTACATTACCGTCTCGCCATAGACCGTGAGAGACAGTGCCGGCCTTTCATAACCCAGTTAACTGCACTCGGGGGGGTCAGTGACAACCCGTAGAGAGTGGGGCTTGAACCCCCAACATCACCAGGCCACCACTGCCCATATGCCACGAGGTATGAATGTGTATTCCTTGGGCCATGTGATGGACTGTTTGTACTTCAGGGTGTCCTGCTTCACACTTAGCATTACTGGGACCGGCTCTGGATCGATTATAACTCTGAGATTAATGAATATAATTCATTCATTCATTTTATCCTACTAGGGTCATTATCTTAGACAACTCTGGCTCTGGGCGAAGGTGGGGTAAAACCTGAACGGCTCAAAAGACCACTTCTGGACCAACACACACACACACACACACACACACACACACACACACACACACACACATGCAACCAGTTAGTCTAAACAGCAGGTTTTTGGACTGCAGGAGGAAACCGGAGTACCCGATAGAACCCAAGCCAAGCATGGAGAATACATACAAACTTGGCATCACACAGAGTCCAGGACGCAAACCCAGGACCTTCTCACTGCGAGGCGGACATGCTAACCGCTACGCTACCAATTCCGCCCAGCTGGATAGAGTGCTTACTGAAAATGCATGAATGAATAAGTAAACAAATGAAAGAATGAATGAGCATATTGTTAATTTTCAGTACGCTGGGGTGGCATTAACTCATTCTAATTCATCTTTCCTTTCATCAGTTCATTCCTCTCCTCCTTTCCCCTATTGCACAACTACCTCTTCCTGAGTTTGCACATTTCATAGTCAGTGAACCTAATTCCAAAAATAGACCTCTATAATGGAAAGCTCCCCCTCCCTGTATCTGCCCCCCACCCCACCCCACCCCTGGAACCTTTCGGAAGAAAAACCCTCGTGCGCCACGTTAAAAGTTGATGTCACCAATGATGCAAAAACCAGATGATTGACAGCTGTTGTTAAACCACCACATTTCATGCGACACTGATTTCTGTGTACTGAAGGTCACCGAAATTATTCACCTGCTGGGTTTCAGTCTCGCTTTTCTTTTCGCTGTCCATGTTTTTCAACCTCTTTTTGATGGTCATTCAACAAACCCACAGTATTATACACACTACTCACTCGGTCATTCACCACACTGATTCATCCAACGAGTGTCCCATGGATCCTGGAGCCTATCGCAGCCAACACTGGGCAAAGTCTCACTCACTCACTCACACACACACACACACACACACACACACACACTAACACCGAGGAGCGATCTGGAACAGCCAATCAGTCTCATGTGCATATCTTTGGACTGTGGGAGGAAACTGAAGTACCTGGAGGATACGCAGACAAGCACCCATGCTCGGGACTCGAACCCAGGAACTTCTGGCTCATCAACGCTTTATTTGTATTTATTTTGCTAAAATGTCGGGAAATT